>OU015491.1:234298483-234595983 GCA_907164885.2 Dolomedes plantarius | reverse complement strand
TTAATTTATCATCACGTGCATAACAACGAAATAAATTGACAAAAAAATATTGAAATACGGTAAAAGATAAAATTTAACCACTAGACTAATTGAGATGGAAGATTTTAAGAATTTATCTCAAAGTAATATGTTTTACGGATATTAAACATACAAATTAATTGCATACATTGACCGATGTATTTAATTTGAATATTTTCTTCTACATTATTTTGTTTATAAAAATATACGTTACGACATTTTTATAAATCTATTTTTGTATTTTTTTGGCATTAATTGCATACATTCACCGTTTAACTTGAATGTACTCCGTAGCGAAGCACGGGTATTCAGCTAGTATAACATATAACACACAATAGACACATTACACTATTGTGTACACAAGACTCATATAACTCGTAGAACATTTCTGAATACATAATAAAACGCCTTTTATGAATTTTGACTTTATTTAGTTTTGGGGGGTATTTTCGAATAGTCTTAAAAGGGAAGAATGTATAGATTACTCTCCTCAAATTAAACGTAATACATTTATACAACGATTTATACAAATAGTAGGAAATACATTCGGAAGAAAGTAAACAAAAGAAAGGCTTTCATAGCCTTTTCATTTATATATATATATATATATATATATATATATATATATATATATATATATATATATATATATATATATATATATATATATACAGTCGAACCTCCATATATCGAACTTCCACATATCGAAATTTTCTATATATCGAACTCTTAGCAAATCTCCATGTTCATTACATAGAAAAACTGTTTCTATATATCGAAAAAATCTCTATATATCGAAATTGTTTTCACGACATATTGGGAGATTTTATTCCACTTTAGCATAAAATCTCCCAATTTTTGGCGTTTGAAACAATACTTCGTGGACTTCAATTCGTGTAAAATGTCCCTGGTGAAGTTTTTAATGGACTGGATAAATGCGAGAATTTCTTTCATGAACTTTCCGCAAAACTGACTGTTCAGCAAGATATTCGTATCTTTTTTTTTTTTTTAAAGTATGTAACTGTGATCACTGTAACCACTGTCTGGATTATTGTTTTTTTTAAAGGTATATAGTACTCAATAAATGTTGCACATTAATTCAGCTTTTAGTTATTAACTTTCATTTAATGTGATTCGCATATAAATTGGAAGTGGAGTTTCGTATACGAAAATTAGTTTTAATTTTAATGTTTTAGGATAATTATGATAAAACTAAGATCAATTCTATAAATCGAAATTTCTATATATCGAATTTTTTTCCGGCATTCTGCTACTTCGATATATGGAGGTTCGACTGTATATATATTTGCAAGTATCAGTATTTTTTGTTGCATTTATTCTGTATTGCCAAATTAAATACCGATAACATATGTAACAATTCCATGGAAGCTGATGCTCACTCCGCCTTGTTAAACCGACAGACTTTTCAGGCTGAAATCTCAATATAGATTCTCTGACAACTGAGTTACCTTGCCGCTATGAAAGCCTTTCTTTCGTTTACTTTCTTCCCAATGTATTTCCTACTATTTGTATAAATCGCTGTATAAATGTATTACGTTTAATTTGAGGAGAGTAATCTATACATTCTTCCCTTTTAAGACTATTGGACAGCTCTCCCTTTCGTCCACTATTATATTCAGCAGAGGATGTTTTTCCATGCACTCTGTATGCTATCACGACTTTCGATACCATAGCTCGAAAAACACCCATTAGCCTGGGGGTTGCAGTAAGAGATACTCCAATTTAAACGCACTCAAACAATTTGCCACTTCGCAAGGTCTGCAAGGTTTGACATTTTACGCTGTTTCCCCCAAAAGCACGATGCCCTTAGCTTCATTACTGCTACCTAACAGCAGAATCATACACACACTATATTATACAAAAAAATACCGGTGGCCAGACTTGATTTTAATGAATAGGAAGCACATTCATAAATACCACTGATATTAATAGGTGTTTCCATTATTTTGATAACCACCTGTGTGTGTATATATATATATATATATATAGTCAAACCTCGCTAACTTGAACCTCGATTTCGCGAATTTTTCGATATCTCGAAGAAATAAAAATTCCCTTCAAATTTCCTATGCACTCAATGTTAAAAAAACCTTGATTTGCCGAATTTTTTTTGGCTCATCCCTCGATAACTTGAATTTTTTCCATGAATGGAGGAAAAAAATTTTCTAAAAACAAAAAAATAATATCCAAAAAAATAGAAATTTCTAAAAAATAGAAAAGATATTCAAACATTACAGCGGTAAAACCCTGCATAAACTTTAAAAAGAAGGGATATAAAGACGGAAGATAACACAGTGAAATGACAATCTCGTTCTCTTCTTATCTCATTTCAGTTAGGTGCCATGCATATGCAGTGACCATCGATCCTTTCTTTTATTTTTTCTCCTTTTATTCTCCAAGGTTACTTTCTAGAGGGATTGGGATGGTTTTAACAAAACAGGAAATTAAGGCATGGACAAAAATCAAGAGGTGGGTGGCTTCCAAGAAGATTGTAGAATTTCTTATCATTGCAACAAGGAGTGAAAGAAAAAAATTACAGGTGTGATTGCATGCCTGTGCTGTCTTGCATTCAAGCTAGATCCTCGATGCTCATGCACCTCGATAACATGCAATTTAATGACTTTGCCATCGTAGATGATACGGTAATAGTGTGTGGTCAGTGGGAGGACAATGACATCATCCGTCAGACGAAAGTTTCTTGTGTATTATCACAAGAAGAGAAGGACGAAATCCGCCATTTGCCACCTAATGTGACAAACAAAGAAGGACTGTTTGCAGTAGACGCTTTGAGAAGATATGTTGAAAGTCAACCAAATAGGTAAGAGGACACATTTAAAGCCATTGCCCACTTAGAAAGTGTAATAGATAAAATTTCAGACTTTTTTCTGAAGCAAACAACAATTGAATCTTTTTTCAAAGAATTTTGTAAATAGTGTTTATTAAAATAAAAATATGGATTACTTTTTAAAAAGGTATGTAAAAAAGCTGTTGTTTTCACTATTACTATTGATAACATGCGATTTTCGATAATTCGAATTTTCGATATTTCGAATTATTTTGCCTCTCCCTTCAAGTTCGAGATATCGAGGTTTGACTGTATATATATATATATATATATTAATCAAATAACTGATATTTAAAATATACACCCTATGAAATGCTTTTAAAAATTGTATGAGCTTGAATGGAAAATCTGTTACTTAATTTCTTTGTCAATCGCAACGTTGATTCATTCTTATATATATATATATATATATATATATATATATATATATATATATATATATATATATATATATATATATATATATATATATATATATATATATATATATATATAATAAATTAATATATATATATATATATATATATATATATTAATCAAATAACTGATATTTAAAATATACACCCTATGAAATGCTTTTAAAAATTGTATGAGCTTGAATGGAAAATCTGTTACTTAATTTCTTTGTCAATCGCAACGTTGGAGTATTTCTGTGTAACTATGTTCAGCAGTCATTTAGAGCCATTTCGCTAAAAACACACGATCTCAACTTAAAAAAACAACATAAGCACGATGTTTAACTACAAAATGCCCCGCCTACTCCCCCTCTCTAAATATCCAGATATCTATATTTTGCCTCTCTTCAGTCGTTTCACACACGCACATGTAATTTCTCGGCAAACATTTGAAAAGCCATTTGTGTTGTTTGGCCTCCAAAGCACCGCTTTCTGGCTACTTCACCATGCATCGAAGCATCACGATTACCTGGAATAACGGTGAGGAAACCACCCATTGCTCCATGGGTCTGACAACAGCATCTTGAAGTGGAATAGCGTGCAAAGCTTCCCCTCGCGGTAGAATAACAGTTATTACAGATCTCCTTTTAATGGACCCACCGTAGTTCCCGAGGGATGGATAACAACCGTACACTGCCACTTCCAGCTTTTATCCACGAAGCAAGACAAAATTTTGAAGTAAATCGGATATATTTCCCTATTGGTCGGTTTTGTTTTTTCATATTACATACAACAGTGACCAATAATTTATATATATATATATATATATATATATATATATATATATATATATATATATATATATATATATATATATTATATATATATATATATTATATATATATATATATTATATATATATATATATATATATATATATATATATATATATATATATATATATATATATATATATATATATATATATATATATACAGACAGTGATTTCCGCTTATAAGAATCACGTTTGTTATTGCTGTTTTTGATTCTTATAAGCGGATGATTCTTATAGCCGAAATTTAGGTTTTTGGACAGGCCCACACACACCTATATATACATATATTAGATAATTTACCATAAAATACGCTTTAATTTACGTTAATTATCTTTTATTAAAATTATTCTTTATAATTTTAAAAATACAACTTAATTTCTAGACCTATAAGTAGATACACATGATTATACATGATTATAAGAGAAGAAAAAAATCCAATATTTGTTACAACATACGTGCTTAACAGTTTAATATTTCAATTACAGGAAGGGTGCAAGAAAAAGTTTTCTATGGTAGTTTGACGTAATGAAGATTTCTGTAGGCTGTATACCTCTTTCAATACCAATAGTCTCAGACCAAGATTCACCTTCTAGATTACGTTTCACGGTTTGATAACGTGTTGAATCTAATAATGCGACGTTTGCCTAAGTGATAGTTGACACTTCGCTAAAGTTTTATGTGTTTCAGGTTCCATGAAGCCGCAACCAGGATGTGGGAGGTGGGAAAAAAGAGTCCCTGTCTTTGTTTGTCAGTGGAGAAAAGTGAAATCGGATCCGGACGGGTAGGATGCCCCTGGGTCAAGTTAATGGGACAGTGTTTAGCTAAAGCGTTTAAGGGGAAACTATCATGTTTTGTCTAATAAAGAAAGGGGTGAATTTTATGACTATATTCCATCCCATCTTATCAATCTTTCTTTAAAAAAAAGAAAGAACTTCGTGCCTTATGAGGGTTTAAGTAGCTTTTTTGGAAAAATGAAAGGAAATCGAAGAGTCTAAATTGATTCTTAAAACCGGTGGATTGATTCTTTAAAGCGAAAATTTTAACATGGAAATGATACATTTGTTTTTGTTTTTGCGATATTGATTCTTATAAACGGTTGATTCTTATAACCACTGATCACTATAAGCGGTGGTTACTGTATATATATATATATATATATATATATATATATATATATATATATATATATATATATATATATATATATATATATATATATATATATATATATATACATATATATATATATATATATATATATATATATATATATATATAAAAGCTTCAAATATCATGAAAATTAAAAGGAAGTGTTGGGCAAAGTACTGTTAGAGAAAATTTTAAAAATCCCGTGAAGAAGCTTTGTGAATTAACACTGTAGTTATAAAATACTGGGGATCGGGGACATTGCTTTTCTGGAGTGATAACAAGTTTGGAATAGATTTGCCATCCCCTAAGAATATATCTCGAATTACAGTGTCACAAGCATTGCAAATGTTGTTACCTAACGATATCTTCCAGTTAAACAGTTTGGGAATGCGGATACCTGCACCCAATGCTGTAATGAATCCCTTACACCAATTATTTTTTACTCACATAGAATGTGTTGCAGAGATTTAGGTATATACAATTCAATGCTCCGCAGCAATACCGAACGTTAACACAACTCTCTACGCGAAGTTTCTAGATTATTATATGGTGTTGCCCTTTCGCTTTTTGTTTTGCTGAATTTTTATGCTTGCACTGAAGAATGCATTGATTGTCCGCGACCATTTGCTGCAAGAATATGGGAAAAAAAATCTGAATTTCTTCGCCCTGAAAGAGATTTCAAAAACTTTCGAAACATACGAAATATCAAAACTCAATTAAATATATTCTCTTACTGAGAGAAATACCTTTGACTTCAGACCTTTACGACATTTTATTTTAGTTTAATGTCTCAAATCATGATTTAGGGGAATTTCAACAAGATATATATATATATATATATATATATATATATATATATATATATATATATATATATATATATATATATATATATATATATATACACACAGAGAGAATATATTTAATTGAGTTTTGATATTTCGTATGTTTCGAAAGTTTTTGAAATCTCTTTCAGGGCGAAGAAATTCAGATTTTTTTTTTCATATTCTTGCAGCAAATGGTCACGGAAAATCAATGCAATTTTCAGTCTCATTTTTCATCTTTCGCTAGTATTTTCGAGTATATATATATATATATATATATATATATATATATATATATATATATATATATACTGCTGGCCATTAAAATTGCACCACCATGAAGGAGGGTTAATACGAAAGTCAAATTCGCAGGAACGGAAGAAGATCCTGTGATATGATTAGCATTTAACAACAATCGAACGACGCCGGAGAAATAAACGGCATCTCAAACTCTGTCAAAGGAAAGTTACGCAGCGGGTATCTCATTCGGAAATGTTGGATGGATTTGAATGTTGTTTGTTTGTGAGAAGATCGTGTTATGCCTCGTAAAAGAAGGAGAAACGGCGACCAGCGCGTGTTGGAATTCGATAGCGCCAGGATATGGGCCTATCGAGAGGGGCGGTTTATTGTTCCGCGGTATTGCTAATTGTATTGGTCGGAATCCAACGACTTTCATGCGAATATGGAATGGATGGATTCAGGAGGGTCATACTGAACGCCAGCCAGGATCTCAACCGCCTCACAGCCACTAACGCCCGAGAGGACAGACATGTTGTCAGGTCGGCCTTTCAGGATCGTACAGCCACATCACGGACCTTGAGTCAGGAAATGGGCTTATTTGCAAAAGTATCCGCACGGACAGTGCAACGACGTCTGGAGTAGCACGGACTGTCTGCACGGCGACCATTATTGCGGCTTCCCTTGACACTGCAGCATAGAAACTCGCGGTGACAGTGGTGCGCCCAACGACAAAACTGGATACAGGAGTGGCACCACGTCGTCTTGTCAGACGAGTCCCGGTTCTGCGTGCAGCATCATAATGGACGTATCCGTGTCTCCGGCACCGAGGAGAACTCATGTGGCCTGCTTGCATTCGACATCGCCATACGGGCCCTACAACTAGTGTGATGGTATGGGCAGCCTTTGGGTACACGACATGAACACCTCTTGTTCGCGTCGTCGGTAATCTGAACAGCCATCGTTACATTTCTCAGATCTTAATGCCAGTGGCTGTGCCCTATCTTCGAGGCCTCGGAGACGTCATCGTTCAACAAGATAACGTAAGACCGCGTGTTACCCAACGTGCCTTTATCTACCTCGGCACAGAGGGTGTTCGACTGTTTCCCTGGCCAGCACGTTCTCTAGATCTGTCACCCATTGAAAACATCTGGTCATGGGTTGCTGTGAGACTGGGCCACCACGGCTCTCCAGCCACTGCGATTGGTGAAGTGTGGCATAGACTTGAAGCAGCATGGAATAACTTGCCCGTATCTGTCATCCAAGCCTAGTTCGACTCGATGCCTAACCGGGTTAGAGCCGTTCTAGCTGCCAGAGGCGGCAGCTGTGTGTATTAATTTCGGACCCCGGATACCCCCAAATTGCATACAAATATAACCATGTTATCTTCCTACAATGGTGTATACGTACAATAAGTAAAGTTTTGTTATTTGCTTTACTTCCTGGTGTTGAAATTTTAATGGCCATCAGTATATATATATATATATATATATATATATATATTAACAGCTGTTAAGTTTATTTGTGATAGTTTATAGCAGGGGTTCCCAAACTTTCAGGTTGTGTGCCTCCCTTTGAAGACTGATGTGAGGTCGCGCCTCCCCCCCCCCCCATCACCATATGTGGTCAATACAATTAGTACAATCGGAATTTGAAACTGGAGCTGGTTATTAGATGAAAATATAGAATAGATAATTTCATACACAAAATTTAGTATTACGACACATATCTTAATTTGGAACATATGAAATCAAAGAATTAAATTCGGATCAAATATATTTGAGGTAATCAAGGATCTAGGTGAGATTGTCATGTAATGCCAGTCACTTGCACAACATTAATGAGAGGGATGGCACTGTTTGTGGTTGACAAGTTTTTGAATATTAGGTTGTAACTGTGACAAAGCACACCTCAGATCACTTTCAACGTCCAGACGTACGACAATTATCGTGTTTTCAAAATTACGACAGTTATCGTGTTCGTGTTCGCATGTCGAAAATACAACGTTACGGTTACATTGTGACCGCAAAATTGAGTACAGTAAATTATAGTTAGTTTTACTTTTTAAAAACTCACGCGTCCCTTGAAATTCTTCTACGCCCCCCCCCCCCCCAGGTTGAGAACCGCTGGTTTAGAGGAAAAAGCAAAATCTAAATTTCATCTGCTCAAACAAGTAATGATTCTCAGCCTTTGTTCAAGCATGTATAGTTATAATGTTTCTGATGGTATAAAGATGTTGCAACAGTCCGACGTTTCAGTTATTAACGAAAATAAATAAGTAAAATGTGTGAAGTCATTTCCACGTGTCGCATTAGTCAACAGCGATTAGTCAACAGCAGGCTAGGGAGAAACTAATTTCAAAGTAAAGGACGTCCCAAACGTAATATTAGCATCCAGAGTCAACTGCCGATTATGCATGTTATTAGAGTGTTACTTTAAAATTGCTGTTGGAGACATCTGCTCCCCGATCGACACATTGTATCTACACTTCTTTCAACTTTGTTTCTCTCTCCACATGTACGCAGGGATGCAAAAAAAAAAAGAGATGAATAAAAGCAGATACAAAGTAAAAATTAAAAACTCGATTTCTTAATGGACGGACAATTTTACAGTCATTTTCGAACGCTGATAAACGCAGGAGCAGCTAATAATTTGGAGGGTTTAAACCACTCCTAACCATCATCAGGCCCCAAATCCGTATGTTGTGCTACCTCCTAAATCACCGCTCGAGGACCATAATCAATATCGGGTCCCATTCATCTGTCTCTGTCAATAATGAAGCTCCCATCGGATCCATTTGCATATGCATGCAGCGTGATTTAATACTCTTTATCCTTTGAGCCAGGTTTTAAATCTCGCCGGAGAATCGAGGAAGTGCCGTGTCGAGAGCTCCCACACACCGTATTATCAATTAATTAATATGTATGATCATCGTAAATGAAGAGATGGCACACAAGGGCCAATTCTTCCCCACCTGCTTTGTCGCTAACATCTGCGGCGGTTTCCCCCAGAATTGTCCTTCTCGCCGCATCGAGCCATTTTATAGAGTGATTTCTGCTTTTGACTTGGCTTAAAAGGGGCAGTTTCATCTTCACGCGGATTAAAATTGAAAAAAAACAAAACAACAACGGTAGAATTGTCGTTCTCGAGAGATGCCGCCGCAGTAACTTGATGCATGTTCGAGGGATTCGTAGATTTCTGTTTTTAACTTTGCATGGAAGTTGCAAATTTTTCAAATTTTTCCCCTTTGTACATCGATTATAACTGAAAATTATTGTTAACCGTAGAATTGTTACTCGGGAACATTTTGAGATTTCTGTTTTTAACATTGCATGGAAGTTGCAAATTTTTCAAATTTTTCCCCTTTTGTACATCGATTATAACTGAAAAAAAATAGGCAGACCATTCGTTTGGATATGTCCGGAGATATTTTTTCTACATTATGTTATCAGTTTAAATATCTACATTATTGTTAACCGTAGAATTGTTACTCGGGAACATTGTGAGATTTCTGTTTTTAACTTTGCATGGAAGTTGCAAATTTTTCAAATTTATCTCCGTGTGTTACATCGATTATAACTGAAAAAAACAGGCAGACCATTCGTTTGGATATGTCCGCAGATTATTTTTTCTACATTATGTTATCAGTTTAAATGTCTAAATTATTGTTAACCGTGGAATTGTTACTTGGGAACATTTTGAGATTTCTGTTTTTAACTTTGCATGGAAGTTGCAAATTTTTCAAATTTATCTCCGTGTGTTACATCGATTATAACTGAAAAAAAACAGGCAGACCATTCGTTTCGATATGTCCGGAGATATTTTTTCTACATTATGTTATCAGTTTAAATATCTAAATTATTGTTAACCGTAGATTTGTTAATCGGGAACATTTTGAGATTTCTGTTTTTAACTTTGCATGGAAGTTGCAAATTTTTCAAATTTTCCCCCTTTTGTACATCGATTATAACTGAAAAAAAAATAGGCAGACCATTCGTTTGGATATGTCCGGAGATATTTTTTCTATATTATGTTATCAGTTTAAATATCTAAATTATTGTTAACCGTTGAATTGTTACTCGGGAACATTTTGAGATTTCTTTTTTTTAACTTTGCATGGAAGTTGCAAATTTTTCAAATTTATCTCCGTGTGTTACATAGATTATAACTGAAAAAAAAAACAGGCAGACCATTCGTTTGGATATGTCCGGAGAAATTTTTTCTACATTATGTTATCAGTTTAAATATCTAAATTATTGTTAACCGTAGAATTGTTACTTGGGAACATTTTGAGATTTCTGTTTTTAACTTTTAATTAATGTAATAAATAATTAATATATATTTTTAATTAATGTATTACATGGAGATCGAAGGGGAAAAATCATGCTGACCATTCATTTGAAAATTTTGGAGATATTTTTTCTTTGTCAGAGATGTCAGTATCTGCATCAAGAATGCTTCAAACAACATGGAGCTAGTTTAATAAGAATTTGTTCAAATTATGTGTCTCAATTTCAAGAAGCGGGAGGTATATATCTACATATATTGCCCTATTGTTGTAGTGAGTTAATCCGCGTATCTACGCGGATTCGTAGATACGCGGTTGTAATTTTCAACTTTAATACGAATGTAATTTCGAAGAAATTACAGTCGTCATTATTTCTCCAAGTTCTATTAAAACTTGGAGGTGTTTTAATAGAAACGACGGAGAAATCATTGATGCGTTTGGATTGAAGATCTCCAAGGCAACCGATAAGTCTTGAGTTGATACAGCCGAAAGCGTTAAGTATTTTTAAAAATTTAGAGCACAAGCGCGGTGATGAATTTGATGATTAATGTCTACCTACGCGGAATGTTCTGGAACGAATTAATCGCGTAAGTTGAGGACTTAGTGTATCATAATAAGGATACACTCAAGCGATATACATTTGCAAAGTCACTTCATAAATATCACTTTACTGCATAATTTTCACTTTATAAATAAAATAGCAGTAAGCTGCTAGACTATAGCTAATCGCCTGTGCTTTGAGTAGTTCCTAACCTTTTGATCAGGGACCACTTGTCAAAAAAGAAAAAAATCATCTGGACCCGACCAATCCTTTTAGACGCAAAAAGGAGTTTTGATCTTGGAATCAGCGAGCTATTTGTGATAAATAACTTTCATAAAAAATTAAAAATAAACTTAATAACAATACAAATTTAATGTAAAAAAAACTTAATAGCAAAGTCTACGAAAACATGAAAATGAACGCGATTTTTTGGCTCGCATTTGCCATTTTCTTACTGGCTGTCATATGGCTGTGAGCTTTCGAATCCGCGTCACAGAAAATATTAGAAATTTTTAATCAGAGCAAAGATTGTTTCGTACTCGAAACGTCACAAAGCGGAAGAAATACAGGAATATTTAGAATTGGAACAAAAATTTGGGAACAAAATTTTGTCCCCCCACCCCCCAGTTTAAAAAAAATTCTTGATATTCGCGGTCGTCATCAAACGATGAAACCAATTTTTTTTTAAATCACTCTTAAGGCTGCTATGTACTAACCCCATTGGATTCGCTCACCTCAATGTTAACCTATGGAGAAAATTTGTCCACGGATTGCCGACTTGGATTCAAAGATTAAAAAAAAAGTTGTACTCCGTCATAGGGAAAGAAATTTTACATTTGTGTACAGTTTTCGTTTTTTTAAAAATGCAATTAATGTTTTACAATTTAAATTATTCGGGGAAAAATCTGGTATAGTGTGTTTTAAACGCTCATAAATTCCTTCGGTGGACAAAAATTATAAAATGAATCCCGTAGCGCTTTGCAGAAAAGTTCAGGCTATCCGACAATACCAGTTTTATTTGATTATCAGCATTTATGTACCTGTAAATAGTTGACAAAAATATATTTTAAATCAAAAATTTGGGGGCAGCGCTTAACTCCTCTGTAGAGAGAGAGAGAGCCATTACAATCCCTCAAAATGTCAATCCTAAGTGGGGTGGAATTCTCGAACAGTCAACTGGACTCCTCCCACCACAAGAGTCTGCAAGAAGAGGAAAAGGGAAGTATTCTGATCCTTCACGGCCCCCCACGCGTTCTAACGCGTATCAGCCAAAAAAATCTAACTCCTGACACTAGTCGCCATGACGGCAACCCGCTCGACCTAGGCTGCACAAGTCCTTTCACAGGCCCAAGTCCTGGGCCGTAGCACCAAGCATTTCACTCCCCAAACTTCTTAAAAATCGTATTTCCCTTTTCCCAAAAGGAAAAGGGAAATACGATTTTTATTCTTTGTACATAGCAGCCTTAACCACTCCTTGGGTTCTCTCTGACCACTGAAGTAGACGAAGCAGAGCCTGCAACGTCGTGCTGAGGTCAGCCCCGCAGAGATAAGCGACTTCCACCGTGTAACAAAATTGGGATGAGCCATGTGCGATAAATATCAATCACCCCGACGATTCCTGTGTCAACAACGGGCTATCCGACTATTTGGCCGCACGCTTCAATGAAAACATTCACTTTGTTTTCGAAGGAAAAACGCAACGGCCACACGAACGTTTTTTCACGCAGAAACGCAGCTTAAAAACAAAATATAGATAAGCTGCAAAATATAGATAAGCTGCTGTAACGTACGCGTGGCCACACGCAGTTTTTTTCACGATGGCGGGGGACTATCTATTGCGTTCTCAAGGTCGTCCGCTGGAGGATAGAACCAGGCCTATTTTTCAAGCGGGATTTCAAGCGCGGGCTATGGCCACACGAGCGTGTTTTCACGCTGCATGAAAACACCTCGATGATAGTGTTGAAGACGTGTTTACATGAAGATAGGAAGATAACTGTTACTGTTGTTGGAATATTCTTGTGTTCACGTAATTTTTGATTTTTAAATTTTTGATATTTAAAATATACTGGAATACTACTTGGAGAGTGAACTTATGATTATTGAAATCGAAAAATATCCATGTCTTTACGATACACGGAATAAGAATTTCAAAAACCGGAAACTCAAAAGAGATACTTGGATGACTCTAACGAAGAATGTTATTGGGGGGAAATGGGACCAGGTGGGCGAAAATAGAAGAAATTTTGATAAGTAGTAATACAAATTAAATTTTATTTCTTACAAGTTATAACCTAAGTTGTAAGTAGGTGATAGTTATAACTAGACCGATGATTATATACAATTACGTAAACGAGCGGAATTTTTGATGGATGGTGGCTCAACTCCAAAATTCCACCACAATTTCCGTTACTGTAAAAACAAAAAAAATTAAATAAATAAAAACTGATAAAGAAACGATTCCGTGGGTTCGAATTTCAGCAGTGATTGTATAATTTTCTCATTTCATGCTGTAAAGTGGATGATAATATATATGTAAAATAAAAAAATAATAATAATGGAAAGGAAAAGGGAAAAAAAAACCAAGCTTTGCATCAAAATCTATTTTTTTTCCCCTCATTTTTAAGCGAACCGGGAAAATTCTTTTATCGTTGCCATCAAAAGTTTTTGGATCCCCGTAATCCTCCGCGGCAATTACCCAGAAGTTCTCCCGCTGACGGGAAGGCCTCCAATTTAAAAATGAGTTGTAACTTCATCTCCGATTATAAATTCTGACTTTATTTGCATATTACACGCTCTCCGTCTTTTTTTTTTTAATCATTCCCCTTCGCTTAAAATTACGCCGCGGTTAATTAGATTTTGTAATGAGATTCCGCCAAGTAGAATTTTCGGAGGCCGGGAGGAAGGTTTTTAACGCCGCATCAAAATGCCGCCCATTTCTCGTCCGTCGTCCCTCTCCAGTCCCCGAGGATCGTCTGCGAAAGTGAGATCGGTCCCCCCTCCTGTAACACCCCCCTCTCTCCGTTCTTGATTAGCATTTATCGGTGCCGTCAGAGTCTTTATTTCCATTGTTATAATTTTTGGCATCCCGCGGTCGCAGGGAACTTTTTTTTTTTTTAATTTCTCTTTTGGAATCCGAATTTGTATTTAATTATAAGGTCGATCTTTTTACCGACTCTCCAGCTATTAAATAGGCTTTTTTTTTAGTTTGTTTTCGTGGGGGGGAGGGTGGAAAGGCAATGAATTTTAAATTCATTAGATGCTTCAGATAAATGAAACTTCTGACAATACAAACTAAAAAAATCAACAGAAGACAGAATATAAATAAATATATTTTTAAAAAAAGTTTATGGGGAAATGATTGTTATGGTGAATTCATCAGAGTTTCCTTTCGGAAATTGAGTCGTCTTTAAATAATTTTGTCTCTGTTTTAATTTAATATGTGCGATAGAGCTAGGTAATGCGTTGTTTCATGTATGAATCCCTCGATGTGTAGTACAAATCAAGGTGCCTGTAAACAAGTGGCCTTGGTGAACATTGCCTTTAATTTGTAAGATATATCAGTAAGAAATTTAACAGAATTTTTAACGCGATGGGAAAACCTAACAAGGTTTCATGAAGAAATACTAAAGACGTCTAAGCCCAAAAGCGATAAAATGATGAAAAAAATAAAGTGCAGAAGAGATGTTATGAAAGAAGAGAATGTAGAAGTTTAAGTTCGGTCATTGGTGATGGAAAGAACTGATAAGCAATTACAATGCCATGAAAATTATGAAATGAAATTGTAAACTGAACACTCTCATATTTTTCAATTCCTACTATTAGTTCACACTCTCTCTATATATATATCTTGTTCAAATTTTCAATCGTTAATAAAAGTACTTTTTATTCATCCACTCAAGTTCAAATACATTTTTTTAAACTTGTAGTGGATAACACTTGATATTAATACAGTTTTTCAAATATTAATTCATTAATTAAATTTAATTAATCAATTTTAGTTTTAGACCATATATATCTTGTTCAAATTTTCAATCGTTAATAAAAGTACTTTTTATTCATCCACTCAAGTTCAAATACATTTTTTTAAACTTGTAGTGGATGACACTTGATGTTAATACAGTTTTTTCAAATATTAATTCATTAATTAAATTTAATTAATCAATTTTAGTTTTAGACCTAGAGCGTCTCTTGCTCTTGAATAGTAATTTCCCTCTTGTTACTGTATAAATGGTAGCACTGCGGTATCGCGGGCTTCTCCCGTCCTGTAGGTTGCGAGATCGAATCCCCAACCTGACAAACTTTTTCTCTCTCTTTCCCCCCCTCCTAATCTCGCACAGTAGGCAAGGTTCTGGCAGGCAATCCTTTTTTTCAATTCCTACTATTAGTTCACACTCAAATTTTTCTTTGATGACCTAAGTAGGAATTGACTTTAAATTTTTTTTATATATTACTTGTTTGGATTAAAACTGATATTGGAGAAAAAGTGACAGAAAAAAAAGTATTGCCTCAAATCACCGCGGTGGCTTAATTAGCAGAGTACTTATTTCGATATGGGATATTGTAATCATTCCAGAAAATTTGACATAATCATTCAACCCGAGATAGCTTCTGATAATATCTGGTGGAACAAGTTGCTTTTCACTGAACACAATTTCACAGCCTTTTGTTTTTCAACAAGTTTCCTGTAAGTGGCAGCTTTTAAAGTTAGTACTCATCCAAAGGTAAATTTGGCTTTCGAGTCGAATAATATTGCTTTGTAGCAGGACACCCTCAACTCAACTTTTATCTGACAATAACCCCGCCCAGAACTCAACGTCTAGTTTAGAGAGAGTAGAGTGGAGAGACACAGAGGACTTGCGCCATCCGCGCGCTGTTAATTTTTAATTCCTTAAAAATGTATTCTTTAACTTCATGTAAATAGTTTTGTTCAATGTTTTGTTTTCAAGTAAAGTGTGTGTATGTGCCAATTCTGGTGTCATCTCTGCATAGCCTCCATGACAGCTTTGATATCTTTTATTTCTTAAATAACGGCTTATTCAGTATATTTAAAAAAATAAAAGACGATAAGAAATTCAAGATCAATACGCGAGTAAAAGGTCCACTTTTGGGTTTAACTTTTTAATTTTATATTTGCTAATTAGCATTTATATCTGTCTTTATGACTGCAAAGTTTCGAGTTCTTTAGTACGTATATAATAACTAGCATTATTGCCCGGGTAGATATATTGATATAAAATATTTCATGCATTCCATCAAAAAAATACTGGGCTGCACTCCTGCTCTTCATGTTCATCTGGCCAGACAGAATGCGCTTAGCACGTTTCTACTGAAATGATATACAAACAATAGGAAAGAAAGAAACTTTGAGCCTGCGGACCTTCGTCTGATTTTAAGGTCATTCCCAACCATCTTTCTCCCGCGCATTGGAATTTGAACCCCCCCCCCTCCTCCGTCATCCTCAAACCACCCCTCTTAACGCAGCTGGTCGAGGGGAATCCACAGGGGGTAGGCGCACCTCTATCGGGCACAAAAAACATTAAAAAATTAATTTTAAAAAAACTAATTGAGCCCCAAATTTCGTTTTTCCTGATTTAAGTTTCTCGGTTCCAAAACATTAACTGTGCCGAATTTGGTCCCGGTGGGTGAAACAGTCTATGATTCTATAGCGGACAAACAAACAGACAAGCTCTTTTATATATATAGATGATTTATCATTGCTGTATTAAAGCACAAGTATTCTAACAATTTGATATTAATATATTTTCACAAATTATATCCTTTATTCTACACTCAATGCTTAATATTAGTCATTAATTGTTATTCCCGAAGATCAAATGTCACTGACATAATCTAAGAAATTTTGGGAGCCTGATGGCATCCGGTACTTTCCTTCGTCCAACATTGCCGTCAACAACTTTCAAGTTCTAAGAGAACGTGTAGTTACTAGGACTTTGCGGAACAATTATTTTTTCATCGATGATTGTGCGGGAATATTCAGCGAATAAAAACATGCATCTATTCCGATACAGCATAGACGAGTAAACACACTTCACGTTATGACTCCACACTACATTTGCATAAATTTTCCTCCTAAAAAGATACATCTGCAGACGCACAGCCTGAGGCCCTCGATTTCCCCATTATAAAACAGTCATTAGCTTAATTTGATAACTTTCTCGACTCGCTTAATGCAATCATAAAAAAAAAGAACTAAACGACCGCTTTCGTGCTGACTTGGAGTCATTTGCGTTAAAGCCGATGGAAAGCAGAAATATTAAGTAATTATGAAATATATATAATTTTTAACTCTCCGTGGTAAACAATTTTATGCATGAATATTTATTTGCTCTAGAGTTTCTTTATTGCAGCACGTGGAAAAACACAACGTTATCTCTTCCTTTAACTGCAACGTGTTCTAATTTGGTCAATATTTTCCGCAAAATTTTGACGGCTGATACTGTCTTTTTCTTATCAATGTCGAAATCCATTCCAATACTCGAATGTCAAATATTAGATAAAATAAATACAGCTCGATTTCGGCAAAAGAAAAAATACTGTCGAAGTATATTAAAGCAACATTCCGTCAGAAGCTCTCATCGAATGCTCCGAGTTCCAATTGTAAAACACGCTAATATTCTCCAAAGCCTATCATGTACATGTGCTTCCATGTAATCGCATGGATATGTCAGTTAGAAGTACTAGCCCAGCTAAACTAACATTGGAATAATTTTAACCAATAACTGTTGGTTTTTTTTCAAAATATGGTTAAAAAATGTCAGTTTTTTTTTATTTTCTTCCCCATCTTTACTTGCAAGTGTAATATGAATAGAAATAGTTTTACTACTCTCTTTATAATAATTAACAAATCATCGCAAATTACGTTTTGAAACACTATGAAGCTAAAATATTTCCATACAAATTTTCTTTCATGTAGCATAACAGAAAGGTATGGAGAAAATTCTACCTTTAATGGTATATAATAACTATATTTTGGTGAGAAATTATTAATATTGCACAAAAAAAGTCCTCTTTGCAGTCTACTCACAAAATAACAAGAAATGTAACTGGAAGAGCCAGTCGAAAATGAAATATTATGTAGTCATCATTTAGCCACATATTTCTATAAGGGAGTAAAACGTATGAAATAAATATAAAATCAATCATAACATTCTACTCATAAAAAGATTACAAGCAAAAATAACAAGAACTTTATATCCAATCTAAAAAAACGCTCCAAAATAATATTTTAATATCAAGTGACGTGTTTTGCTGCCCAGTAGCTGAAATAAAGTTTTATAAGGAAAATTCGGATCGCTCAGGAGAGACCTAGAAATTTAAACCCTGGCCGAACATCGTTCGGGAATAACAAAATTTGACCTAGCTTTGTTTGGGAAACGCAGTTCAGTGGTTCCTATTACAGAACCTATTTGCAGCCAAAGAACTCATTCTAGAAAAAATATTGCACTTTTAGGTTTGAATCTCTACACAGAATATTACATTCTGCATGATACAGGCAGATACCGTCTAATAAAATCCTGCGCAGTACGGAAGTCTGAAAGCTTATGCGGAGAGATTCTAAGGAAACTTGCGAGGGGTTCGACATGTTATTGTGCGGCCAAGCTAACTAAGACAATAAACTATACCGTTTTAAATTCTACTAAATTCAAAGGTAAAGATAGGATTTTCAACAAAGGATGTCAAATACGATGTGTAAATATGAAAGAAATATATAACATAGGATAAATAAAAAATATATTAGAGTTAATATAAGGAATATAACAAATACAAATATAGTAAGTATAATATATAGAAAAAATAACATACAGTAGAACCCCGATTTTACGTTGTCCGTTTCGTACGTTATCCCGCTTCCTACGTCATTTTCTGCTGGTTCGTGAAAATTGAGGATGCCGATAATGTTAAAATATCCCAATACGTAAACAAAGAAGCAAATTTGCAAAATATTTTTAGTATTGAACGTGCTGTAGTTGAAATTGTATCTAAAAGCAAAAAACAAGTAAAGATTACACATTTTTCCAATAGTTCATCCGGTAAGTGTCAATTTTTGAATAATATGCTTAGGTTTTTTTTTTAACCTCGATTTTACGTTTTCCCGTTTCGTACGTTTTTTACCGCTGGTCCCAAGAAAAACGTAAAATCGGGGTTTCACTGTATTTCATAACATATTTCATAAAAATAAATCATAGTTTAAATATATTACGGAATAAATATGTAACATATGATTTTCTACAAAATGGCAGTCGCACGACTTCCGTCCATTTTCCTGGTTTTCAATCAGTAAAATAGAAAAAGGATTTTCATAAAAACTAAAATATTACTGAGAAAAATTTCCCTGTTACTTACATTGCGTCATTTTTTTCAGACATGTTTGTTCCAAAAACGGAACATTTACTAAAGCTATTTTTTTAATGCACACAATGTCGGACACTCACAAATCAATCGATATTTCGGCAAGTTCCAAAAAAATACTACTGACAAAATTTCGTGTTACAAGAAATGTTTCTAGAGAATATAGCTATCTCATTCTGTAAAAAGACAGATAAAACATAAACTTTAGCTGACATTTCAATGCAGAAATGGAAGCCTTGACAGATAACCAAGAAATACTTGGCTTCAAGCATGAACATTTTGCATTTTCAGTACTTGTATCTTAAATTTGCAAGAGCAAATCTATATATATAAAACAGTTCCGTAACTGACTCACTGACTCACTGACATACAGCGCACAGACCAAACCGCTGGACCTAAAGGGCTGACATGTTGAATGGTGATTCTTCTTATGGTGTAGGGGTGCACTAAGAAAGATTTTTGAAAAATTCTTCTTCGATTTTTTAAAATTAAATTTTTAAGCTGTTTTAGTAACTTTTTTTAAGTTTGAATTTAAAATAATAATTTGGGGGTTATAAAATTTATACCATGAGAAAGATCATAAAAATTCCTTTAAAATGAAATCTTTTTCGAACCTTTACCTCCATTTTCTGATGTTTGGTGAATTTTTAAAGATTCATTTTTAGAATTTAATTTATTATATGCTGATCACGTGATTTCTTTTTCTGGTACTTTAAATAAATTTATCGTCACGGGTATAACTAAATAGACAAAAAAAATTTTTCTAATGCAGCAGACGATTGGATATTATCCCAAAAAAATAAATCTCCCTTACGATTTATATATATATATATTACATCAATTGTATACATTGATCGTCGTATTTATTATAAATATATATATATATTTTTTTTTGGCATTAATTGCATACATTGACCGTTGTATTTAATTGGAATGTACTCCGTAACGAAGTGCGGGTTTTCAGCTAGTGAATATATAAAAAAATAGAAAATACACAAAAAAGATTTTGAAAGATATTAGTCTTTCACCGGAAAACTCTAGTTTTAATTTAAAACTAGGTTCATGTATGTTTTTTTTATTATTATTTGCATGAACATGTACTAATGAACAAATCTCTCTTTTTTCTTTCCTTTGCTGTCAAAGATACTGCAGACAGGTTTCCAAGAATCGGGATCGAGTACTCCAGAAAAAATATCGGGCCTTTGAAAAACGAAGTGCTTTCAATTTCAACTTGAGTGACTTCGATCGAAAAATAAGAAACAAGATTATTTAAAATTATATAATTTTTAAAATATAATAATTTATACATAGCTTGAACAGAAAAAAAATATGGATTGTTGCATAATTATCAACATTAAAGTTTTCTTTCGAACGCTAAATAGAAATCAAAACTGTTTACAAAAGGTGTTTAGAGAGACTACTGCAGTGTGAGGTTCTTTGATAAAGGAATAACTGGTAATATCTGAAAAATCTCAGCCCCTATAGAGCTTTGCCTGTCATTGTAACAGCTCAACTATCAAAGCCGTTGGTTGACTTGAATTCAAAAGTGAAAAATGACAAAAAGTATAAAAACATTGAAATTTCACTATCAAAAAAATAACAAATAATTTAATCGACCCAATTATTCAACAGTACTTTAAATATCCACGTATTCCCAAAGACAATTGAATGGATATCCATGCTCAAACAATATCTTTACACCATCCCTTCTAATTTTAGCAACCTTCTCTTAATAACTCAAAGTGGTTTCCAAAAAAAGTTTGAAAACCACTACTTATTGTCATGGTCTCATTCCCGTGGGGGAAAAAATATGCTAACATTAAATAGCATGCTTATATATATATATATATATATATATATATATATATATATATATATATATATATATATATATATATATATATATATATATATATATATATATACACACTCATGGACAAAAAAATTAGCGCACCAAGAAGGAGTCGTCAAAATGAAACGAAATTTTACATACGTAATGACTACTTTGATATAAGTAAATGATAAGAAAATCAAAGAAAAAGGATAATTTATTTCAGAGAAAAGGCAAAAGAACGTAGGACTTAATACTCCGTTGGACCCCCTCTAGCGCGAATGCACGATGCGATACGATCGGGCATTGAGTCATACAAGTTCTGTATGATGTCTTGAGACATTTCGTTCCATATTTGCTGTAACCTTGCCTCTAGCTCGTTCAAACTCGTGGGATGCCCAACTCGTCGTCCCAAATGATCCCAGATATGCTCGATTGGAGACAAATCTGGGGATCGGGCAGGCCAAGGAAGGGTAGTAACAGTGCGGAGACAGTCTTGTGACACCCTTGCCGTATGAGGCCGAGCATTGTCTTGTTGAAAAATGGCTCCTTGGAGCCGTTGCATGAGTGGCAACAAATGTGGTTGCAGGATTTCATAAACATACCGCTGGGCTGTCATGGTGCCACGGAACAATACTAGGGGTGACCGTGTATTGTAGGCAATGGCACCCCATACCATCACACCAGCTGTGGGAGCGATGTGTCGCTGTACAGCAAAGGCAGGATTGAAGCGTTCACCACAGGCTCTCCACACACGAACACGATGGCCATCACTGCCGAGATTGAATCTGGATTCGTCGCTAAAGACGACCTGGTTCCATTCCGCTGCAGTCCAGTTTCCTCGTGCGCGGCAAAACTCCAAACGGAGGCGTCGATGGGTGGGCGTCAAGGGCAGCACACGTAATGGGCGCCGCGATACCAACTGTCCTTCAGCCAGGCGCCTTCGTATGGTTCGAGAAGACACAGAGGCCCCTAGTGAAGGTGCTACCTGTGCCTGGATGGCGGCCGCTAAAGCAGTTGGCTGTACGCGTGCATTTCTTACGATGTGACGGTCTTCTCTACGACTGGTCTGTCGAGGGCGTCCTGAGCCTGTTCTTCGTGTACATGACATCTCTCTTGTCCACTGGTCCCAACACCTCCTCACAACACAATCAGAGCGGCCTAATTGACGAGCTACTCGCCTAGCTGACCACCCAGCTTCCATCATCCCGACGATTCTCCCCCTCTCAAACTGCGACAACTGCTTATATTGTCTTCGAACACGGCGTAATGACATGTCTATCTGAGCTCTTCCTTTGTAAATTATTCAGCACACTCAAACAAGCTTTGGTTACCTGTTTTATACTCCACACAGTACGATGTTCAACGCCCTCTACCGGCTATGCGTAATGCGCAATCACGCTGCATTTCTAATCATTTGCATATCTCCCCGACATATACCTTCATTGCAAGTTTCGTTACGATCCCGCAATTATTTCTTGGTGCGCTAATTTTTTTGTCCATGAGTGTATATATATATGACACGGAGCTTGTTTTGCTCCCGTGTTAACATCAATTTTATGCAGTCACGTCCATTGTTGAATTGGGCGAGTGGTAGGCCTTTTAAAGAGATAATCCAACTCGTATTAACTCCGTCTTTATTAACTTCGTAAGTTGACCACTCTCAAGGTTGATTTCCGCGCTTCGCCATTTTATAATCTACTCGGCCACGACTGCCGCGAGCATCCGCTCTCAATGAGATTCTCACTCAATCTACCGCCAAAAACTTAATTTTTTCCGAGCTCCTGCTGCACGGCGCATGTGCAGACCTCATCCTTGGGCATCTGGATCCTCATTATTGCTGATCGTGCATTTTTAACTTCGCGCCCAAAACCTGTACCCTTCTAAAAATAAATCCTCTCGCCTAGAATTATTCGCTTTCCGCTCAAATTATTCGCTTTTAAAGGATAATTTTCCCCACAGCAAAATACGCGCACTTTGTAAATGGATTGTTAGATTCTTATTATTTTAAACCCCCTCTCTCCGTACTTCTCAACTATATTTTGACAGTTCAGTTATGTTTTGACACACACACACACACACACAGATATATATATATATATATATATATATATATATATATATATATATATATATATATATATATATATATATATATATATATATATATATATATATATATATATATACAGGGGAATCTCGATCGATCGTTTTCGGATCCATCGTTTTTCCGTATGTGTTGTTCATTTTATCTAGTCCCAAAATCATATTGTTTTGTTATGTTTCCGCATCTATCGTTTTCCCGCATTTATCATTCATTTCAATCGGTCCCTTGAAAAACGATAGATCGAGATTCCACTGTATATGCAAAAAAACTTTTCTATGACGGCCAGTCATGGTTCCAAAACAAATAGCCGTAGAAAAGGGGGTAAATTTGTCTCTTTGGAGTGTGTTAAATCGGTTCTTAACAAAATAGGGCCGTTTAGAGGGGTAGCCGGCTGAACTGAAATGAAACTGCCCGTTTCATTCCTCTTATACCGATCCGCAAAATCGTCCAACTTGATTGAGAAAGAAATTTCCCCACGACCGTTATGCCAAAAAAAATTCGGCCATTAAAATCCCAGCAGTGCGAGATCGCTTGAAGTCTCTATCGTACACTCTCGAGGTCGAGACCTGGAAGAAGCGCGATTCCAAACGGAGAGAGCGATTGCTGAAAAAGATTTATGTTAAGGATGGGATATACGCACCTAACCTGGCCCTGCTCCATTAACACGATGAAAGGATTCGGCGTGAGAATCGTGTGCCGTCCATTAAAGACATGGCCGAGAAACAAACAGAGGAAAAGGATGATGAGTGGTGGTTCAGTTTCCCCCACGTCAAAAGGAGAAGCAGGTGCTGTCATCGGAGACGGGGCGGTATAAGATGGCGAAACCGCACTTTCTTCGGGGCCCGACAGGTGTATCAGAGAGGGTATGCTATTCACACTCCCTGCTACCGAAACGGTACTGGATTCGATCAGGAACGGAATGGTGTGAGGAAGTGTTTCGTTGGTTTCCAGACACTGATATCTATATATATAAAACAGTTCCGTAACTGACTCATTCATTCACTGACTGACTGACTGACTGACTGACATACAACGCACAGACCAAACCGCTGGACCTAAAGGGCTGAAATTTTGCATGGCGATTCTTCTAATAGTGTAGGGGTGCACTAAGAAAGATTTTTCAAAAATTCTTCTTAGATTTTTTAAAATTAAATTTTTAAGCTGTTTTTTAAACTTTTTTTACGTTTGCATTTAAAATAATACATTGAGGGTTATAAAATTTATATCACGAGAAAGATCATAAAAATTCCTTCAAAATGAAATTTTTTTCGAATTTTTACCTCCATTTCCTGATTTTTGGTGAATTTTTAAAGATTAATTTTTAGAATTTAATTCATTAAATGCTGATCACGTGATTTCTTTTCCTGGTACTTTCAATAAATTTATCGTCACGTGCGTAACAACTAAATAGAGAAAAAAAATATTTTTTTCTCTTTCTAATGCAGCAGACGATTGGATATTATCCAAAAAAAATGCATATCCCTTACGATTTTTTTATAAATATATATATATAGATAGATATATATTTTACATCAATTGTATACATTGATCATCGCATTTATTATAAATATATATATTTATTTTTTGGCATAAATTGCATACGTTGACCGTTGTATTTAATTTTAATGTACTCCGTAGCGAAGCGCGGGTTTTCAGTTAGTATCAAAATAAATTTGGATTTTTGTATTTCCAAATATTCAAGGATCCGGGAATTTAAAGTTGTCCGAGCTCCACGGCCAAAGACTTTATCTCCAGTCATTAAGTGACAATTGGGATCCAATAACACATTAAAAAGGATTAAATCCTTATCGGTAAAACAATAGTACATACAGAGAGTGGTGTAATCCACGCTATATTTTAGTACTTGCTGAATTTTTACTCCATTTTTTTAAGTGAAAGATTTCTTCCCCAACAATTTCTTATTTGATGTAATGATAAAGTGTAGATATCTTAATTTTGAAAAATAGTACATACAGAAAGGGGTGATTTATAAAATCATTGGTGTTGGGTTTCTCAGTCTTACGTAATGGCAATTCCCATTTTTTAATCACGGTGTTTTAGAATCAGCCTTTTTGAGAATACCCCTCAACAACGTTTATTTATGATGACAGTTAATGGTAATATTCCCTACATATGTTACTTTCAGTTGAGTTGTTTTGCAAAAGAAAATACAAAAATAAAAACTACCATGCTGGTCGCGCAGCGGCTAGTACACTGTTATTATGCTAGTTAAATAAAACTGATAAAAAGGTATGGAAAAGTCGTAGGGATGTTAATGAATCACATGGAAAGGTAACTGAAGTAGACATGTTATGAACAACAACAGACAAACAAGATCTTTGGGAAGAGTTTTACCAATGTAATGTAGATGGAGTGGGATTTCGCCCAGTGAAGATTCAAAATTCATTTTCCACACCGCGGCCGTTTTATACTAGAACAAAATCCTGAAAAAGAAAATCATATTTTTCGAGCGATATCAACATCGTTGTAACCGTTTCCTTTTTATTGGATTTTGCGATGCGTTCAAACTTTACTCCGTGTTTCACTCTAAAATAAACTGAGAACACCCAAACTCTTGGCGGAAGGGGGGGGGGGAAGTTTTACCGACCTCAAGACTCTTTTGCAGTTTCAGCCCTAAGAAAAGGAACAATATTCCATAAATTATATGGCATAAATAACTCAAATTCCGATTTTAAAAAAAAGAGTCAGAAACAACATTAATAAGTTTTTAAAATAAGAATTGAAGACGATCGTCCGCAATAAGCGAGCCTATTAAACACAAACGGCTTTAAAAACTTGAAAAACGGCTTGAAAACCCGAAAAATCATGTCATACAAAAAGCAGAATGCAAAATATACCCTTTTATAGATGAACTAGCCGGGTTTCGCCCGTCTAGCCGGTTGGTTTAGGTACCCGTTCCCTTCAGCAATTATTGTCAGAGAATGGAAAAACTAAAAAACGACGAATAAAGGTATTTAAATTTTGTGGTTACGCATCCCATGTCCTGCAAACAGTCGCAAGCAGAAGAAAAATCCCCCCCCCCCCCCGGCGAGCTGGCGTTGCCCGGGATTTTAAGAATGTTTGTTTGTTAACCAAAATAAATTTAAAAACTAAACACAGTATAAATTACATAGTAAAAAAAAATGTGAAAGAAAGACCCTAAAATAAAACTGAGATTAAAATCAAGAGAGCAAAATTAACAGAAAATGAAATGAAAAGTATGTTTTAAAATTATAGAAATACAAAAACAAAATAAATTACTGAAAAAGTTTGCCTTAAAACTGAGATTAAAATCAAAAGTGCAAAATTAAAGAAAAGGAAACACAGTATAAATAAAAACTAAACACAGCTTAAATAACCTAGAAAAAATAACAGTATAAATGAAAAATACATACATTTATAATAAACCACTAAAAGCTGAAAACGAAAAATGACAAATTGTGTTTTGGAATGAACTTCTAAAATGAAAATGGCAACAAAGAACGTTTGTTTACAATCTGAGACCGGAAATTCTTAGAAAAATCAACGGTGATTCTTCGAAATGTCTTAAACTATAAATTTTTTACTATAAAATCTGACTTGAAAGATTATTATTTTCATTTATTATTCGGGTTTAATATATGACTTGAAACTTTTTGATTGTATTTATTTTTATATCGTTTTTGCTTCTCGCTGTTCAGTAAGCCCAACATGGCTGGCTTGAGAGTTGTGAGGCTCTTACATTTCTGGATTCACCCTTGGTAAACGGCTGGGAGGCACTTCCATTTCTGGATTCACCCTTCAAAAATTGTTGGTTTTTTATTAATTAAAAATTAACGGTAATAAAATTTAAAATTCGGGCTTCGAGGTGCAAGTACTCTTCGTCTGCACTACATGTGTGCCGAAGTTCATGACTGTAAGTGCCATAGATTCGTCTGGAGACCCCACACACACACATAGAAACACTTCCTTTTATTAATATAGAAGATACTATGTAGAATTAGGGTAAAAAAATTAGAGGCGGGACAAAAGAATTTCTGTCACTTCAAAAAAAAAGATACTTTGAAAGGTTACTTTATATTGAAATGGTATTCATGATACGTAATTTACTCAAAAATTAATTTTAAAAACTTATGGGGAAAGGGAAAATGCCATTCTTAAAGGAATCGGAGACTGTATAGGGTTAACCAGGAAAATAGAGTGCAACATCATTAACATAAGTGAAGATTGGTTTTCAAGTATAAAGACAATTTCCTTCTTAAGTTAAGACGTGTCATAAATATTCCGCTAGAAATAAGGAATACAGTACCTCGGCCTTGTAGTTCGGTCAGCCGACTAAAAAGAAAAAAAAGGACATACGTATCTGACATATCAGTAGATATGTATTGTACAAAACTAATGCCTAAAAGTGCATGAAAACCAGCCTTGAAAAGAGAACCATCAGTTTGAAAAGGAAATGTTTTAACCTTCAAAACTGCTGACTAGCAACCTGCAGTTTAAGGGAGTGAGTTTTGAAAAATCTTTAAATAAGTGGCATTTCTGTTAGAAATATTACGGTGAAACGTTATTCTTTCTTGCAAAATTGTCACACGTTACGGAGAGCTCTTTCGAATTCGCAAGAGGAGTGAAAAAGGAGGGAACAAAATTTAAATAATTCAGCCGCGAAGAAGGGAAATTAAACAGTTTTCAAGTATTATCATTTACGTAGATATTTACTTAATAATGTAAATTATTACATTGTGAGTTATACGCCGTTCAGTCTCAGCACTGAAAACTCAGCTGATTGCAACATGTTCCCTGACAACAAAGGATGAATTGGGTCGAAAGTATTTCGAAACGAAATGTTCCAGAAGCTTTACACTCGTTTCCTTTCAGTGAATTGGACCGAAAGAACAGAAAAGCTCGAACAACAGACCCCGTTCGAGGAGCATTTGAACTCGGGAGAAAGTTCGACGGAACGAATGGGCCATCAACACCTGCACGATGAAAAGAATAGGCGAAAAAATTGTTTAATTTAATTAGATTTTCTGTTAAAAAAAAAGGCATCGGGACCAGGCGTGACGATAAGTGAAGGCATTCGCAGCACTTGTGGTCTAACAATGGCTCCATTTTTCTTGCGTCTCATCTCGCCTCCGGTTTCATACAAGCTCATTGTCCGCATTAGCTTTTTGTGCCGAGCGCACGGCATCATCCTGCCAAATAAAGCGCCAATAAAATGCGGTACTCATGTGCTCCCGACATTTTGTTGCCTACTCATGTGCAATACGCTTTCTAAAAGCGTACTTTTCGTAACACAGAATAGTTTCGATAACCCGGGTATTAGGACTCTATCCTCTGTTCAAAGAGAACAGGCCGAGCCCTTTTTTTAACAACACCACCCAGATTCTGTGAGAAAAGAAACTCTGAAGACGGCTGCTTATGATACATCCAGTAATTTTAATCCCAAAGTTCTAAAAATTTAGTATTTGGCATGGGGGCTTGTGTTACCAAAAAATCTAAAAATAAAGTAATTACTGTTGTGTCTCTCTTAGTGTATCTTAGTGGTTAAAATAAACTACACTTGAGCACATTTTTTTTTAGTGATTTCTCCTCTTAAACAGGGATGCGGTTCATCGAATTTTGAAGGTATTGTTGACAAGATCGACCTAAAACTTAAATATATACAAATATAAATGACTATTTATACCAGGGGTGTCAAACTTAAAGGCTACCTTGGGCCAAACAAACAAGGTTTAACTATAGGTGGGCCGCAAAAAAAAAAAAAATCAATATTAATAGAAACGTAGGTTTATTTACCTAATTACAGTATATTCAACATAAATATATGCATGTTGTTTAATAATAGCAAAAAAGAGTATCATTAAAAAAACATTTAGCGAATTCTTCCTATCTTATTATAATTCTGCGTCGGTTATTTTATTATATATTATTGTGTGCCAATATATTGGCCGGGCCGCAAAAATGTTCGTCGCGGACCTCGAGTTTGACACCCCTGATTTATACTATTTTGTTTTATAAACTGTTTAATTTGAAAATTTAATTTGAAAGCATACTTCCAGATGTGGCTGTAGATGTTGCTATAGCTACTAACACTACCTGTAACTGTATCAGCAACCTATCCCAGTTTTTCTAAACTCAAAATTTTAAAGAATTCTCTATGGTCAACAGAAAATCAAGCATGACTGAATGATCTAGCAATCATTTATACAGAAAAGACGGTACGACATTATAGAGATTCCATCAAACAATCTGCTGCCATAAAGGTTCGAAGAATGACTTAGAATTTTGTTTTTTATTACATAACAAATTATATTCAAATATATTTACTTTTTCTTCTGATTTTTAGTTCTTTAATTTTTAAAATGTATATGGTTTTAAAAAAATAAGTAGATATTCTTCCCGAAATGTCCGATATCCTATTAAGTAAGCTATTTCTAACAGAGATACGTTCATTACTTCCCCAAAAATTTAAAAAGGCGCCGTTTTTGAAACTTACCTCAGGCGCCACGATGGTTTGGCCCGGCTCAGGTGGCACCGTATAGTTGAACCAACGCCACCTTCTGGTACTACCTCAGTTTTGACCGAGCACCCCCAAGAGGCGTCATCTGGGGATCGTACCTTCTCCCACCCTTTCTGACCTCGTTGAAGGACTCTCCAGTCTACGGATTGATCGTTCCCCTATCAGGACTAGACACGATGGTTCGTCGTTATTCGAAGTGAGTACCTCAGTCCCAAGACCAACGTGCTACCCCTGGGCTATCTCGGGATCAAAATAAATAAATAAATAAATAAGCAAACGAAGAAGCAGGGTGATGAAGACACGCTTGGAAGTAGTAGTTTTTATTTTACATTTGTCCAAAAAATATTCAGATTCCTAAATTTTGTCTTTGTAACCTTAATTTCTTCAATGATCGGCGATGAAGTAACAATTTTGAAAATCTAAGAAACTAAACACATTACTCTGTCTTATATTATTTATGTATTCACGACAATTTCAAGATTACAATGTACTGCAATCAATACCTCCAGAAGCTGGGGTACAAAATGTGAAAAAACGAGGACAGGACATCGGTGAAAGGGTTGTTACAAATATCGCCTCTTTTCATTAGCTTAATTTTACACTAGGCAAAGTTACTCAAGAATAATCTAATTTCCCAATTTCAATCAGTTGTTGACGAAGGAAGAAACCCCGAATTAAAATTCCCCGTTTTCCAACACGATGTCTTTGTTCTTAGCCCGTCTGCACACGGAGCAACTCAAAAGAAACTGATAACTGACTCAAATCACAAACCAGTCCGTGATGAGTCGCAACCTATGTAATTGAATGGAGCCACGCACACGGCGCAACTGGTTACAAACCCGTCGGACGGGTTTGTAACCAGTTGCGCCGTGTGCGTGGCTCCATTCAATTACATAGGTTGCGACTCATCACGGACTGGTTTGTGATTTGAGTCAGTTATCAGTTTCTTTTGAGTTGCTCCGTGTTCAGACGGCCTTAGAGAATGTGTATTATGCCAATCGCTACCAAAAATATCCGAAGATTCTCATGCTTCCATAGACCATGCCAATTTGAAGTGAGACTTGCACTATAGGAATTGAGACGAGCAGCTTTACTCCATTGAAGCGGTGTCAAGTGCTTTCTTGACTTTGCTGGCTGTTATTACGCTGGTGAAAGGGTTGTTTACTTCGTACATACTGTGCCATCCTTTTGATTCAAAAAATTAGATCAAGACTATGAATCCCAGCTAAATAAGCCACGGAGGATTTTTGTGGCGTACTTGTAACACTCCATTTAAATTGAGGGAACAAATACTTTGCTCGAAGCCACTATCTTCAAACTGTCAGAGAAGTAGGCGCTTTTCACAATTATACGCAAGTAAAGTTACCATTTACGAAAATTTGCTTCTGAGCTTGATTTCTAGTCTTCTTGCTAAAACTTTCGACTGATGTCTTTTATATCAATTAAAATTGTAGCTCTGGCGGAACTGATCGGATACAAAGTTACTAGATAGCAAACCCTATGGAGCACATATTTAAAACGGTCAAAAAACTTGACCGTTTCATTTTTAAAGGTTTTCTAATTGACGGGAAAATGTTAATATTTCGTACAGTAGTTTGAATAGTAAACCCTACTATGTGACATAAATGCAGCAGAATTTCGTTTACATGTTTTCAGCGGAAACTAAGTTTTGTTTTAATAAAATACAAGAATAATAATATAAACAGTTACTGCTGCCTTTTTACTTGTAAGAACTTATAGATTTGAACTAGTGATTGTATTTCTACTTTAAATGTATAATTTTTAGTATTCATTTACTTCACAAATAAATATAGCCTCTTCAGTGTTCTTAACAGAAAAGCGTGTAAGGAAACACGCGCATATACATTTAATACTTCGTCCACACACATCTGCACTGCACAGAATTCTGGAGGGAAAATAGTGATTTATGAGGCAGAGCGCTCTGCAGCGATCCCTCCACCGAGTGGTGTTTGCACAGATCATCGAAGAGACACGAGGGACCTTGGGGGGTTCTAAATGGGGGGATGTCTGGGAGACAGCCTAGTGTTCCTTCCCACATCGCTTGGGTGGAGGGGCGTGACTAATCGACCCCTAAATGTGTCAAGAGGAGTCGGGGGTGTATGTCTGTCTGCATGTGTGAAAGCGCCATAAGAGATTTGAACTGCCCTGGTATTAATAGGCATCAATATCACGCGTTGAATAGCGTCGCTGAACCACCTATGAATACTAGCAGAGACTTTCATACGGCGGGATGCTGCATACACAAGTGTGCTGTCTGCGAGACATTCGTTTGCTAAGGGCGGATTTTAAATAAGGCAGCCTCAATGTCGTTTCACTCGCAAATCAGTCTTATGACTCCGCTCACTGTTTATGTTTTTCTCAAGCGCTGATTAAGAACGACAATACGTCAAACTTCAACTCATCTTAGATAATTCGTTTCTTGAGTACGAGGCTGTGAGTTTTGTCAGACTCGCGTCCGACATTCTTAATTGGGACTGAATTAAGTTTGATCGACAGGATCATCAATAAGCTCAAAAGAACACAAACAGGTGGCGAAGTGGAATGCACCTTTGAAAATGACCAATACTAAGTGAAGTGGACACATCACTTAGAATGATCAGCGAAGGCCGTTAGCGCAGAAAGAAGCGGTATTCAACAAAGCGAGAGCCGACGGCGGAGGGAACCGCCGTGAGTGATCCACGCGCAAGAGAAAACCGGAAGGGTCATTCAAGGTGAGAAAAGAATGGGAATGTTCCAGAAAACTTTACGAGGAAAAAGGTATAAAAGAAGGAAAGACTATTATGGTGCTTCCACACACATGCAGACAATTCTGCAGTAAGCACCCCCCGACTCTCTTGACACATTTGGGGGTCGATTAGTCACGCTCCTCCCCTCCAGCGATGTGTGAAGGAACACTAGACTGTCTTCCAGACATTCCCCCATTTAGAACCCCCCCAAGGTCCTTCGTGTCTCTTTGATGATCTGTGCAAACACCACTCGATGGAGCGATCGCTGCAGAGCGCTCTGCCCATAAATCACTGGTTTCGCCCAGAATACTGTGCAGTGCAGATGTGTGTAGACGCAGTGTAAGACAGGGCTTCTTTTCAGACTGAACTTGGACTATGTCGTAACGAGGTGAGGAGAGGGAGAATGGAGAGGCAGGCGTCTCTATCAAACTGATTTTTATGAACTCCGCTCCCCTTAGTCTATGAATGATGATTCTACGGAATGAAACGATTGTATACAGAGATCGATGTAAATATTGCATAAGAAACAAGATGTCAATAGACATGTATTAGTGTCTACACTAATATTACCAGTGGCTTATACATCGGATCGCGGCGATCCGGTTTACATGTTTCAAAACTGTTAACATTAAATAGTTTAACGTTAAATTTCGGGAGTAAAACGCGAGTTTTTCTACATAGCTCAGCTACACCTACGTGCACCTTTATCAGAATCCATTTCTAAATACTTTTTTACTTTATTTTATTATGAATAAGGATAATTATGGAACTCGGCTTCTCATATTAGGAATTTAATATAGGGTACATTATATAAGAAATATAGTACGATAAGGTAGTTTTTATCACATGTTTTGCAAAAATTCAAAATTAGTAGACATGCCAATGTAACATATTTTATAAATGATACATGCCGAAGAATTTTCTGTCGGCGACGTTTAAAAGAGGCGAGTGATTGGAGCATAAATATCCTTTTTTTTTAATATGGAATCTTAAAATGCGGGTACCTAGGACGAGAAACAACATGGCGTTCGTGCTGGTTTGTGGTCTATCTCGACCGAGAAAAGGGATTTTTCTCCCTTCAATGTGGATGATTTGAGAAAAAGTCAAAATTGGCACGGGAGAGATAAACTTGTGAAAAATTCCAATGAATTGGGTTTCGGATAACAAGTCTCCCCCTTGTTCACCGAACTTTAAAAATCAAGACTCAGAAAACTTTGAAAGTCGAGCTCTACAAGGATGTACGACCTGCTTGCTCAGATGTGTTCACACATTTTTCTCCCTATGAGATTTCGGTCTCAACTTTTTTTTCCCTTTATTTCTAGTTCATAAAAGGTTAATGTGTTACGAGTCAAAGTATTTTGGACTTTGTGAGTGTATCCAACATAAATTGAGGAAAAAGTGACAGTTACAGATCTATTTTTAATGTAGACTCGCTGCGAAAACGTAAAACATATGTAAAATAAATCTCACGAAGTCTTATATATCTCGCTATACGTAACATTAAATGATTTCTATTAGATTCGCCCTTTAAAAAAGATGGACAGTCATTTACAGTTTCGCAATTACATTCTCCCTCCGGTGCACCGGATCTTTTTAAAGGGCGAATCTAATAGAAATCATTTAATCTTACATATGGCGAGATATATAAGACTTCGTGAGATTTATTTTACGTATGTTTTACGTTTTCGCAGCGAGTCTACATTAAAAATAGATTGAGGAAAAAGTGACGGCTACAATCAGCCAGAAGGGCAGCCAATAACGGAACTGGCAATTCGCTACTATCTGTTTTCTTTACTAAATCTATTTTTATATACATGTTTTCAACGAATATAATCTGTCATCGTTGTTACAAAAAAAATTTGTACAAAAGAGTTCGGTCTATTTTGAACTGCTCTTGAATATTTTTTGTTGTAACAAAACTACCGATTATATTTTGGTGATTCTTTTGAGATTTTTTTTCACCATTAGCTATTCTAGTATACAAACTTTTCGATTCATCCTAATGTATTTTGTTCCCGGCGAATAGTTTTCCACTTTTCCCCATAGATCTAAATTCTCCTCCTTAGCTAATTTGGAATGAACTTTCTGTTGACGAACTTTTGAACTAACAGATTTAATCTTTAAGGATTCGATACTCCCTTAGGATATTTTGTAGGGTACGACGACTCGCCGAAAGGCAGAGGATACAATCTCTATAAATCCTGGGCCATGATGTGTTCGAGACATTTTGTTTCGTAATCCTAACAGTTACATAAATTGTAAGAAAAAGTTTAAAGTTACATCTCCTGAAAGGATAAAAAGAATCCATACTTGATGTAAAAACGGCTTTTTTTTTAAGACAGGCATCTAATTCAATAATTCCGACAAGACTCCTAACTTGCAGATAAATGCCTCGACTAGTAACAGTTCCAGTATTTCAAGATGAAATATCGATTGGTGTTCTGATGGCACATTAGCTCCCAAAGAGCCTTTCTATAACTAAATATGCAAAATTATCAAAAAAATAATTTGAATTTCCCATTATAAGATGTATAAACTTATCGATTCATAATTAACTCTAAACTGTTTAAATCGAAAGCGACAAATAAAGTAAAGTTTTGATTAAATATTTCTCTTTGTAGAGAACAGCATCGGTATGATGTCATTTATTTTCTCAGAGGATCAGTGATTGCATTGGGCAGGAACTAACCTGCAGAAGTCTGAAAGCAGTTCAGTATAGCTGGTAGGGTGCGCCACGTGTTTAGGTATAAATTATTATTATTGTAGGCCAAATAATATTCTTTTTATTTGACCGGGGAACCTACCATCAGCAACTAGAATTTCTCACAGAATGGTTCATTAAGACTCAATGTTCTCAATTTCAGTGTAGTCAATAGCACTGTCTAATTTATAAAAATTGAAATTAGGCCATCTTAACTAGTGATGCGACATCGATAACAAAACATCGATGTTTTGAAACATCGATATTCAATATTAAAACATCGATGCTAATAAAACATCGCCCCAAAACCATCGATGTTTTAGAACATCCATGTTTTAAAACTGGTTTAGTAATCTCTAACATTAATGTTACTTCCGTTAGTCGTGGGGGGAGGGGGTGATTTAATTTTACTCTCTGATTGGGCAGACACAAATGACAAAAACTTGGTTGCTTTGGGCTACATTGATGACTCAAAATTCTCGTTGTAAATACCGCCATGTTTTGCCTTCAAATGTCCAGATAAATTCGTGGTATTGCCTGAAGTTTTAAGGGACTTAAGGCAAATATTGCATTTCGCCCATTTGTCAGAGGTTTTGTAAAAATATTTCCAAACGGTACTTTTGGGAGGCATCTTACTAATAATATTAACGTCAACTTATATAAAACCAGCACAAAATAAAGACTTAAATGGATGCACTCGTGTATATACTATTTGTAAAATAAAACCATATGGTATGGAAGGTTCTGGAGTGTCAGGAACATTCCAAGTGCTCTGATTGGTTTCATTGGTTGTTAATTGCCATTTGTCTATTTGCTAAGGAATCGTTCCCCCTTTTGTATTCGTCCTTTTCAGTATTCACACTTACATTTACTGGGTGTGAAAATTATGCTACGTGGTAAATTTTTTTAATTACGGTACTTTTTCATCAAAAAAAACATCGAGACAACGTAAAACATCGATGTTTTGAAAACATCGACATCGATGTCGCATCCCTAATCTTAGCCTTTAGTTTACGGGGCCCATTTTTCCGATTCCCTCCTGAACAACGAGAAATTTCATACCCCCTTTGTAAGAAAGAAGGGTTTATATATATCTATATATATTTATATATTTATATACATATATACATATATATATATATATATATATATATATATATATATATATATATATATATATATATATATATACATATATATATATATACATATATATATATACATATATACATATTTATACACACACACACACACACACACACATACATACATACATACATATATATATATATATATATATATATATATTCACTCTTGGGCCCATGCTATCCCACCCGTAAGGAAAAGGTTAAAATCGCAAATAAAACGCAAATTGGGCCAACAATTTACTGGCGTCAGGGATATAATCTAAAAGAATTATATTTTCTGAGAAATGCCCACTATTATTGAGGCAGCATATCTACTGTGATTTTTCTTTTCAGGAATTTAAAATTTTTGAGGTAGCACATATATTATACGGGGATTTTTCTTTTGAGAATTTTGAATTTCTACTCAATAAAATATCAGCATAAAAACTACAATCACTTTCCATTTATGAATGCATGAATTCTTTTGAAAGTAATTCATTGTTGGTGGTCGAGGAATCGATAATTCGATTCATTCAATCGTATCTTACCCCCCCCGATTTCTTTGCGCCGGGAAAGACTACAAATTTTTCAAAAGACTGAAAAGAGTATTTGAAGAGTTTGTTTTTACATGAAATGATGCGGATGTTCTTGGGTGAGCAGATGAAGCATTTCTACATAGACGGAATATTTTGTAATTTCACTGGAAAAAAATATAAATCCAAAGAAGTGCTAAATTAAGGTAAATTAAAAGTCAACATTTCAAGAAATCTAGGGAGAATAAACAACTTTTTACAATTTGGTCAATATTTTACACGAAATTTAGACTGCAGATACTATGTTATTTTTATCTCAGCGTGTCGGAAACCATTCTAATACACGAATGTCAAATATTAGACAATACAGCTCGATTTAGGAAAAATACTGTCAAAAAGCAACATTCCGTCAGAAGCTCTCATCGAATGCTCCAATTGTAAAACACGCTAATTCTCTCAAAAGCATATCGTGATTCCATAAACGTGCAGAGAAGTGTCAGTCAACTGTAAAACAAGCCGAAGTAAACTAATTAATTTTAACCAATAAATGTTGCTTTTTTTTTTTTCAAAGTATGGTTAAAAAATGTCAGTTTTTTTATTTGATTCCTCATCTTTATTTGCAAGTGTAATATGAATGAAAAGTTTTACTATTATCTTTATAAAAATAAACAAATTATCGCAATTATTACGTTTTGAACACGATGAAGCTAAAATATTTCCATATTCCTTTAAGCAGCATCACAGAAAGGTATGGAGAAAATTCTACTGAATGTAACTGAAAGAACCAATCGAAAATGAAACTCCGTAAAGAAATATTATGTAGTCATCATATCTATATATATAAAACAGTTCCGTAACTAACTGACTCACTGACATACAACGCAAAGACCAAACCGCTGGACCTAAAGGGCTGAAATTTTACATTGCGATTCTTCTTATGGTGTAGGGGTGCACTAAGAGAGATTTTTAAAAAATTCTTCTTAGATTTTTTTAAATTAAATTTTTAAGCTGTTTTTGTAACTTTTTTTAAGTTTACATTTAAAATAATAATTTGAGGGTTATAAAACTTATATCATGAGAAAGATCCTAAAAATTCCTTTAAAATGCAATATTTTTCGAATCTTTATCTCTGTTTTCTGATTTTTGGTGAATTTTTAAAGATTCATTTTTAGAATTTAATTTATTAAATGCCGATCACGTGATTTCTTTTTCTGGTACTTTAAATAAATTTATCATCACGTGCATAACAACTAAATAGACAAAAAAATATTTTTTTTCTTTGTAATGCAGCAGACGATTGGATATTATCAAAAAAAAAAAATCCCTTCCGATTTTTTTATAAATATATATTTATATATATATATATATATATATATATATATATATATATATATATATGTATATATATTACATCAATTGTTGCATTGATACATTGTACATTGATTGTTGCATTTATTATAAATATATATATATATATATATTTTTTGGCATTAATTGCATACATTGACCGTTGTATTTAATTTGAATGTACTCTGTAGCGAAGCGCGGGTTTTCAGCTAGTAGCCATATATTTATCGATATTCTAATGGCGAAAATGGTATAAAATAAATATAAAATCAATCATAACATTCTACTCATAAAAGATTACTAGCAAAAATAACAAGAACCTTATATCTCATCTAAAAAAACGCGCCAAAATAATAATTAAATATCCCAATATAAGTTCAGGTGACGTGTTTTGCTGCCAAGTAGCTGAATTAAAGTTTTATAGTGAAAATGCGGGAAACTGAAGAGAGACCTAGGAATTTAAATCTGTCCAGAACGCAGTTCAGGAATACCAAAATTGGACCAAACCGTTTGTTCGAGCTGAGTTAGGGCAAATTAGTTGAGGGGCCTGTTCACACAGATTCCTTCTGCGTTATTCGCATTTTAAACCAATCACAGGCCTTAACAATTTCGTGTCTAATCATTTGGAGGTTTAAAATTGGTTAAATATATTTCGGGCTTGTGGCGGCTCAGTGGTACAGCGCGCTGGTTTTCGGTGCTGAGGGTGCTCGGATCGAATCCTGGCGTCGCGCCACGAAAAATGCCTCCGTTCGTGTCGTCCCTTCATAGGGGGTAATGCTGTACGCCTATAGGGGGCCCTCACAATGAAATGGGCAGTAAAATTGCGGCGCAGTATAGGCGAATGCAGGGCCCGATTATGAACGCTGGGGGCCCCTGGGCAGATACTATTTGGGGGGCCCCCTTACGAACATTTATAAAAATAAGAACTATCCATGGGCTATACATACTATTAGAAGTCCTAAGTGCATACACCAAGGGTGTTTTGGGGCCCCCTAGCATAAGGGGGCCTTGGGCAAAGTCCCGATTTGCCCATGCGATAAAAAGGCCCCTGGGCGAATGTTTGACAAGTGCCTCCGCATTAGGGAAAAGAAGAAAGAAAGAAAAAGAAAAGGTTAAATATATTTCAATGCGAGTAACCCTGTGTGGCCAGGCCCTAAGAGACCTAAAGAATAATAAACTTCGATATCTTATTTAAGAAACTCTCGAACCTAGGTTTCGCTGTTACAATCCCTTCCGAACAATGGAGACCAGGATGAGTCGATTGGAGAAAAACGTCATTCCCTTAACGTAGTACTGAAAACAGAGCCAAGGTTTTTTGTTGTATTTACCTTCGAATTTCATCCAAATTGTGCTACCATAAAATACGCTCATACGCATCTCGACAAATGGCTTCAGTTCTGCATGCTAAAAAAGTTCCTCGGTTATAGTTTAGGTGAGAACTGACGCTAAATGAACTATTATCCCATGTATAGGAGATTAAGCTAGCTGTCCATCTGTCATTCGCCTTGCAATCTGAAAATATAACAAACGTACATCGTGTACCCAATCCATACAAAACTTTCGGATTTTTTCTAGCGTTAGAACAAGTGTACCCCCCAATGCATCCACACCACACCCTCCGAAAATTCGCGCGCCATTCCACATAATCACCCGCCAAAATTACAGACAAGTGGTTGAGTGGTGTCAGACCGAAAACCCTTTCTGTGAAGAGAATGGCGTATTATTAATCGCCTGCCTGACCCCGCCGGCTTCGTTTCCAGTGCCATATCCGTTCGGGAGAGAGGGATCTCCCCCACACATTAGAAGAATCAAATATTTAATCACCGGCCTGAAAAATAGACCCGGTAGCTCATTAAATCCTTTGATTGCGGGCAACAAATGCCATTGGGCGATTCTGGAGGTGGGCCGGCCATTGAAATGAATGGCCACCGGAAAGGGTGGAATTTTTCAGCAGGGGGGGATTATTGATGGCCATCAGGTCGGAAAATGAAACATGTACTCCCAAACTCGGCGGCGTGCCGAACTTCGATTTTCGGATAAGCGATGCGCGCTCGGCAAAAGGGCCGTTTCACAGACTGCTGAATATCAGGCCCTGATTTTCCATTAGGCCCAGTAGGCCCGGCCCCCGAATGCTGGGGGCCCCAAAAACTTTTTATTTAAAAAACAAACAAAAAATTCCCAATTCAATTTTTTTTTATTTTATCTTTTTTAATAGCAATTTTTTTATATATCCTTTCAAATTTGATTGATTGATTGGTTCTTCATATGTATAGTTCTATGTATAGTTCATCATATGTATGTTATCTATATATATAAAACAGTTCCGTAACTGACTCACTCACTGTCTGACATACAACGCACAGACCAAACCGCTGGACCTAAGGGGCTGACATTTTGCATGGCGATTCTTCTTATGGTGTAGGGGTGCACTAAGAGAGATTTTTGAAAAATTCTTCTTAGATTTTTTTAAATTAAATTTTTAAGCTGTTTTAGTGACTTTTTTTAAGTTTGCATTTAAAATAATAATTTGAGGGTTATAAAATTTATATCGTATGAAAGACCCTAAAAGTTCCTTTAAAATGAAATCTTTTTCGAATCTTTACCTCCATTTCCTGATTTTTGGTCAATTTTTAAAGATTAATTTTTAGAATTTAATTTATTAAATGCCGATCACGTGATTTCTTTTCTGGTACTTTAAATAAATTTATCGTCACGTGATAACAACGAAATAGACAAAAAAAATATTTTCTTTCTTGCTAATGCGGCAGACGATTGGACATTATTTTGTCTATAAAAATATTCCTTACGATTTTTTTATAAATATATATTTTTTTTCTATATCAATTGTATATATTGATCGTCGTATTTATTAATTTTTAGCATTAATTGCATACATTGACCGTTGTATTTAATTTGAATGTACTCCGTAGCGAAGTGCGCGTTTTCAGCTAGTAGTGTATATAAGGGATTAATAAGTTTTTCTGATTGCATTGTATTGGTGTTTTAATGATGACGTTAATATGCTGTATTGCTTTCGTTATTTAATAATGTTCTAGGCATCAAATAGCCAATTTTTGGTAAAATGGTACTTTCCCAATGATTCATGATTATTATTTTTTTTGTGTCAATTTTGGAAATTTTTGGCCCACATCAGTATCAGGGGGGCCCCATCCCGAGTTGTGCCTATAGTCAAGGATTTTCTAAATCGGGCCCTGCTGAATATTGATCTGGATTTTAAAATTGACGCTATGCATGAGTGGAATATTTGCTGCATTCCGGCATCACAAACATTCGTGCCAAGGGGCTCGTTGTCTCAAGAGGACAGCTATCTCATACCCTCTTTTCCGACGTACCGTTGCATCTCGGAAAGTCTTGAGAGACCATGAATTTAAATTTTCTTACTGCTTTGAGAACAGATGACATTTGTCCCATGAACAGGACACGGACTCCGAAATTAAGACTGCTATGTACTAAGAAAAAAAAATCGTATTTCCCTTTTCCTCTTCTTGCGGACTCTTGTGGTGGGAGGAGTCCAGTTGACAGTTCGAGAATTCCACCCCCCTTAGGATTGACATTTTGAGGGACTGTAATGGCTCTCTCTCTATAGGGGGGGGGTTAAGCGCTGCCCCCAAATTTTATATTTAAATTATATTTTTGTCAACTATTTACAGGTACATAAATGCTGATAATCAAATAAAATTGGTATTGTCGGATAGCCTGAACTTTTCTGCAAAGCGCTACAGGATTCGTTTTATAAATTTCGTCCACCGAAGGAATTTAGGGGCGTTTAAAACACAATATACCAGATTTTTCTCCGAATAATTTAAATTTTAAAATATTAATTGCATTTTTTTCAAATGAAAAATGTACACAAATGTAAAATTTCTTTCTCTATGACGGAGTACAATTTAAATAAAAAAAAATCTTTGAATCCAAGTCGGCAATCCGTGGGCACATTTTCTCCATAGGTTAACATTGAGGTGAGCGAATCCAATGGGGTTAGTACATAGCAGCCTAAAGCGACAAGTCCCTTGACCATCACTATATAGACGTAACTGTAAGACCTTCATTAACGGAATTGCCAATGCCCGTAGAAACTTCGAACTGCCATCCTTCTCTAGATATCTCACGGAAAGAAAATGCTTCTAGATAAGGCAGATACACTAGCCATGGCCAAGTACAGAGATTTCCGGTAATTTGCCCTAGCCATGGAAACAAGCCTTTACAACTGAATGATTTATGCGTTGATCTTATTTAAAATACCCACACATGATAAAGTAAAGACATTTGTCGAGAAATTTTACTCGTGTTCAAAAGATAACAGGCCAAACATTTGATTCGTTGTGTGTGCAAACAAAAAATTTTGCAGGAAAATAGTGTATTACGCAAAAAGGTAAAAATGTAAATGAACTACTACACAAGTACTTAACCAAAGATATGGAGAACGGTAGAGGAAGAAGAATTTTGAATTATTTTTTTTTCAATTCCTTAAAAGTGTTTTCGGATTCCATCGAGTGTAAGGGAAAAATCAATTGATTGTCCTTCCATGGCATTCTAATGCTCGGAATTCCTTATTCACAGAAAACAAAAGACAAGAAAAATGTTCCGATTTTGATTTTATTTTTAACAACTTGTTCGCGTGAAGCAACATACAATCTGCCACTACATTCTATTCAATTGAAACATATAACAATATTTTACCTCGAAGGTAAACTCAAAGCGTCAGTTTCAAACACGCAACCAAAATGTTACAATTTTACTAAGGAAAATATAGTCAAGTATCGTATTAATTTCAGTCATTGAGAATTTTGTTAAAACCCTTAATAAAGTACTAATATATTGTATTAAAACATTTCTTATTTACTGGGAAAAAAATTAGTATCCGTTTTTGTCTAATTTTTAATACCCTTTTTTCCAATTTTAATGTTTAAAACTTTGAGCTATGAAACATTTAGCGATCCACCTACTGAAAAAACTGTCAACTGAGAAACTATAAGGCCGTCTGCACACGGAGCAACTCAAAAGAAACTGATAATTGACTCAATTCACAAACCAGTCCGTGTTGAGTCGTAACCTATGTAATTGAATGGAGCCACGCACACGGCGCAACTGGTTACAAACCCGTCCGACGAGTTGCTCCGTGTGCAGACGGGCTTAATCGCACAAGAATAATCGTCCTTTTGGCTTTTCTTGCTTGCGAGCTTGAAACATATACGCAAATTAGTGTTGATTCTACTAGTTCCCTTACCAAAAGTGAAAATATTATTATTTGACAGGGATGCAAATCGTGTTATGTTCTATGCATATGAACAAAAATGAATTTTCGAATATTCTTATACCTTTTTCTGGTTTCCGGGTTTCAAACATGAGTATTGATTCTGGTTAGTTACCCAAAGTGGGAACGTTATTATTTGACGAGACTACACGATGATTTTGTTTGACATTATTTGACATGATACTGACAGGACATTTTTTGAAATGCTATTAATTGACAAGACTTACAAGATTACACGATGAAAATCGTGTAATCTTATACGCATATGTACAAGAATAATTGTCCTATTATTCTTGGCTTTTCTTGCTTGCGAGTTTGAAACATATACGCCCACTAGCTGAAAACCCGCACTTCGCTACGGAATACATTCAAATTAAATACAATGGTCAATGTATGCAATTAATGCTGAAAAGAAATATATATATATATATATATATATATATATATATATATATATATATATATATATATATATATATATATATGTGTATATATATATATTTATATAATAAATACGACGATCAATGTATACAATTGATATAATATATATATATATATATATATATATATACACTGCTGGCCACCCAAATTGCAACACCAAGAAAGACAATAGATATCACAACAAAATTTATTTTGTAGATAACATGTTGACCAAGTATCAAATGATTAAATTTATAGACTTCTGGGAAGTGTGGTTCCTGCCAAAATCAGTAGCCAGAGTAGCCGCCATTGTTGGAGATCACCGCTGCCACACGCCTCGGCATTGATTCAAAGAGACTTTTGATGAGTTCTTGGTGTACAGCAGACCAAGCAGCTTCCACGCGTTGCCAAAGTTGATCTGTTGTGGCAGCTGGGGATGGAATCTGGATCAATCGTACAGCAACCATGGACCACATGTTTTCTATCGGTGAAAGATCCGGAGAGCGAGGCGGCCAGGGAAGCAATTCAATCTGGCGATTGACGAAGAACCGTTGGACAATGCGTGCCACGTGTGGTCGCGCATTATCCTGTTGAAATATGGCTGTGGGCAAGCCCTGAAGGTAAGGAAGGACAACTGGCTCCAACACCTCGGAGTTGTAGAGTTGGCTGTTTAAAGTAAAGGCAATGCGTACTAGAGATGTGCAAGAGTGATATCCAATACCGCCCCTACCATAATACAAGGTGCAGGACCAGTGTGGAGGTGCAAAACGCAGCTGTTCAGCATCCTCTCTTCACGGTGTCTCCAGACTCGAATGCGACCATCGTGGTGTTGCAGACAGAAGCGTGACTCGTCAGTAAAGACAATTTCATTCCATTCTGCCGTCCATATCCTTCTGTCATCGCACCATTGGCGGCGGAGACGTCTGTGGTTCTGCGTCAAGGGTAGACAAAGCAATGGACGTCTTGCGGACAGACCACTCTGCTGTAAACGGCGTCGAATGGTACGCGCAGACACTGGATGATGCGTTACAGACTGCCTGTGCTGTACTATGGTTCTTGATGTGACTGGGCGGTCCGTCACTGCCATGCGCACAATTTGTCTGTCATCACGTGAAGTGGTGCGCTGAGGTGGATGCGATCGAACACGCCGGTCCGTCGTACCCTCCTGCATCCAACGATCACATATCCGCATTACAGTTGTTTGGTTTCGTCCAACACGACTACCGATTTCCCTGAAAGATAATCCACAATCTCGGTAGGCCACTATGCTACTTCTGTCGAACTCGGATACTTGATCAAAAGATGATCGCTGTTTTCGACGAGGCATAATTGATCGTTTTTTTGAAAAAACCACAAGATAAACATAATTGCCGAACTTGAAATCGTCGAAATCTCCAAGCCTTAAATAGCGGTTTGAAGTGGCGCCACAGGCGCGCGTGATGTGCGTCTGCGCTGAAATTCTAATCATTTACATATCTCACCTCAGCTAATGCATGTTGTAAATTTCATGTTATTTGCATGTTTCCTTCAGGGTGTTGCATTTACAGTGGCCAGCAGTGTATATATATATATATATATATATATATATATATATATATATATATATATATATATATATATATATATGTATATATATATATATATATATATATATATATATATATATATATATATATTTATAAGAAAATCGTAAGGGATATTTTTATAGACAAAATAATGTAGAAGAAAATATTCAAGTTAAATATAATATAAAGAATACTAAAGAATATAGTACAGTTAATATAGTACAGTTTGTAGAACATTTCTTTTACTGTATTTTACTATTTTTTTGGATAATGTCCAATAGTCTGCCGTATTTTCAAGAAAATTTTTTTTTGTCTATTTAGTTCTTATGCGCGTGACAATAAATTTATTTAAAGTACCAGAAAAAGATATCACGTGATCAGCATTTAACAAATTAAATTCTAAAAATTAATCTTTAAAAATTCATCAAAAATCGGGAAATGGAGGTAAAGATTCGAAAAAGATTTTATTTTAAAGGAATTTTTAAGATCTTTCTCGTGATGTAAATTTTATAACACTCAAATTATTTTAAATGCAAACTTTCGAATATTCTTAAAGAAACAGCTTAAAAATTACAGCTTAAAAATTTAATTTTAAGAAAAGCTAAGAAGAATTTTTGAAAAATATTTCTTAGTGCACCCCTACACCATAAGAAGAATCGCCGTGCAAAATTTCAGCCCTTTAGGTCGAGCGGTTTGGTCTGTGCGTTGTATGTCAGTTGGTCAGTCAGTGAATCAGTCAGTCAGTTACGGAACTGTTTTATATATATAGATTAGTATTGATACGAGTACATTTACCCAGAGTGAAAATGTCATTAATTGACAAGATCAAGAAACAGTCGATGCTTGACAAGAAAAATAAGAAGTTGGAATAGGAATCGTGTTATTTTGTACGCATTGTAAGGGTAAAACATTTCGGCTGTAGTTGATCCTTTGTGCTCGCTCTACGGATAGCTCTACGGATAACTCGCTCTAGTGTAGCACTCTAGAAATCGATACCTAGTACGCAAAAATAAGTTTTCGTGTACTGCGTTATAAACTTATATATAAATTTTATAATTTACACGCTAACGCGTCTTTAAAAAGGAAAATGTTTAATAATAATAATAACTATGCCAAAATTTTACAAATGCCCGTATGAAACTTATTTTCCGAAATGAGGGTTCGTTAGTAGAGACCATGTTATTAGCCAGTCTCGAGACCAAAGGGTTATTTTCTCCCCGCATGACAACCCGTCCACTAGCAGAAAATCGACATGAAGGAGATAACTTTCAAGACAGAAGCACCCATCCATTACAATGCAAACCTCAACACGTGTTCCATCTGTAATCATCGCGTAAGATTTCATGCCCTCGTAGGGAATCGGCTATTTTAGATTGGCCCACTATTTATCTTTACGCGCATTATAAATGACTCGAAACTGGAGCCTTTCTCTTTTCTGCATGAAATGGAGAGATAAATGACTTGGGAACATGTTCAGAGTTCCAAGCGTGTATCTTGAAGCCGGTTTCGAGATACTGTTTAAAGAATCTGTAATAACAAGTTGGTGACTGACCCCCGACTACGGGGTCCCCCGTTCAGCTTTACCCGTGTTTTAGCTATCGGAACAAAACATACTGATGGCGCATAACACGCGATAGCGATACAAATTGATACGTAAAGCTTACATCGGGATATCAGAAAAAAGCAGTTTTAAAACTGAATGAGATCGATCCGGGACGTGTCTACAAGTCACCATCCATGTGTGCATTAAAGTAGAATGAATCTAAGCTAAACCGGTATCCTTTTGCATCACTTTCATTCCATTGCTTTCAGTAGGAATTAGTAAACGAATATTTTGCCCTCCTTATATAAAGTGTCCTAGATAATATCTTCATTTTTTTGAGAAAAAATGCGACGTAGTAAGGAAGCAGGTTGAAACGCGCTTAGGACAAACATCTTTACTTATATAAAAGCCTAGAGTAGAAAAAGTGTAGGTAACCATTCCGGGACGAACCAAGTCGGGAACATCTTAACATTGCGACGCCATTTTCTGAAATTTTTCTTGAAAAATAATACCACAAAAGTGACATATTTTGAAAGCCCTTTAAAAAATATGAAAATTTTAAGTGAACATCCTAGCTCAAAACCGTTTAGTTTTTGAAATATCTTCAAATTAAAATATCCATTGAAAAGAATCATTTATTCAATTGAGTCATTCACTTGAATTTCGAATTCATTCTACTCCATGGTTTTTCATATTCCCTTTAAATAACTACATTTTTAATGTTTAATTTTAATGTTAATTAAATTGTGTTTCCCGTTTTATTTTTGTTTTATTTTATTGTTGTTTGCTGCTGTTTAAGTATCGTTTTCAGCAATGCCTGCTGTGTGGTGAGTCATTCACTTTTGAAACAGTTTTGGTTCAGTTTTGATTTAGTTTAGTTAGTTTTGTTTTGTTGTTTACTGCTGTTTAAGTACAGTTTTCAGCAATGCCCGATGAAAATGATGAATCACCTCTTGAAACACTGATCAACATTCCGTCATTTTTGACGGGGGTTATATACTAGTGTTGGATAGTTTCCCAAAGCAGGTAGGGCATTTTTACCATGTTTTTATTAACTTGCTTTCTTGTGTGTTTGTTTGTGTGTGTTTTTGTCTAATACAAATCTTGCAATCGATTTTTAACTAGCTTCCCGACTAGCTAGACATTTGAAACTTTAAGAATAGCGCAGAACACGATGACAATGCATTATTTTAATACTTTTAACCATCTTTAAGCAGAATTAAATTCATTTTCAGTTATTTTAAGTTAATTTTGTTTTGTAGACTGGTGCAGCCATCTATTGGCCGGAAAGGGAACTAGTCAAATGCAACAAGTCAAACAAGTCAAATGCAAGTTAACTTCCAATTAACTTTATTTTCTTTCAAGTTGATGGGATAATTGATCCAAAAAAAATTTTAAAAAGTATTTATTAATATATAGAATTGTCAAGTTTATATGATTCAACAGAAAATTTAAAAACCTGGTATATAAAAAGTCTTTTTATCTTGTAATTATTACCTAGTGAAAAAGATGAAAGTGAACGTTAAACAAAGGAAAATTTTGCATATTTTAACTACGGTATACACATAAGGTCATTTTTCCTGAATGAAACCAAAGTGTCAACTCTATCACGGACTGGCTTAGGTTTCGCCCTTGTCATGCACGCCCTTGTCATGCACGATTGCTCAGCTAAGATAATCCAAAATAAGAGCGATACCTAGTAGGTTCGTGGCTGACGGATCCACTGGAGATGCCTCAATTCACGACAAGTGTCTCAACTGGTGTCGAGGAAAAATAGGATCAAAAGCTTTTCTTCTTCGTAATTCTAATGAAATAAAAACTGCTTGGAGAGAGTATGGTTTTATACATATATTTTTTTTACTATTCATAAACAGCAAGTCATGTACCATCATGAAACAAAGTATACGAGCCAAGATATCTCAAAACTTACTTTTTACCTTATCACCATATCAGCAAGGACATTAACATTCCATTTTTAGGTTAAATGATCATTTTTCTTTCAGGGATACCAGACATTTATCTATAAAATATTGAAATAATTCCTTAAGGCTGCTATGTACTAACTCCATTGGATTCGCTCACCTCAATGTTAACCTATGGAGAAAAATTTTCTACGGATTGCGGACTTGGATTAAAAGATTTTTTTTTAAATTGTACTCCGTCATAGAGAAAGAAATTTTACATTTGTGTACATTTTTCGTTTTTTTTTTTAAAAAATGCAATTAATATTTTAAAATTTAAATTATTCGGGGAAAATCCGGTATAGTGTGTTTTAAACGCTCATATTCGTCCATTCCTTCGGTGGACGAAATTTATAAAATGAATCCTGTAGATCTTTGCAGAAAAGTTCAGGCTATCCGACAATACCAATTATATTGGATTATCAGCATTTATGTACCTGTAAATAGTTGACAAAAATATATTTTAAATAAAATATTTGGGGCAGCGCTTAACCTCCCTATAGAGAGAGAGCCATTACAGTCCCTCAAAATGTCAATCCTAAGGGGGGTGGAATTCTCGAACTGTAAACTGGACTCCTCCCACCACAAGAGTCTACAAGAAGAGGAAAAGGGAAGTACGATTTTTTTTCTTAGTACATAGCAGCCTTAAGTATTGAATTATTTATTTACTGAATTAGGATTATTTGTAAAATAATGAATAAAATACGTAATTATTTTCGAATTTTTTTCACTGTATGAATATTGAAAACTCACATATTCTTGAATCGAAAAAATTATGGGATGGATTTCAGATCCCTTCCAATAAAGCTTGGATATCAAACTATGGAATCACACGCCCTACAGGAATTTTTATGCAAAAAATACAGATTTCGCAATAACTCGAAATTTTTCGTTAAAAGACAACATATAATTCTCATTTTCTTAAAAAAGAAGAAAGAAAGAAAATTCCTTACCTATATTCGAATGGGGACATCGATTTCTAAAATGAAACTTTGCTTACCCATAACTAATAAACAAAATTATTTCTACGTTGATCCAAATTTCAAGAAAATGTAGGTTTCATATTCGTTTAAGATCCATCGTAGAATTTAAAAAAAAACTTTAAAAAGGCATACAGACCGAAAAGTAATGGATAGCAGAAAGAAATTCATGTAAAAAAAAAAAATATATATATATATATATATATATATATATATATATATACACTCATGGACAAAAAAATTAGCGCACCAAGAAGGAGTCGTCAAACTGAAAAGAAATTTTACATACGTAATGACTACTTTGATATAAGTAAATGATAAGAAAATCAAAGAAAAAGGATAATTTATTTCAGAGAAAAAGGCAAAAGAACGGAGGAGTTAATACTCCGTTGGACCCCCTCTAGCGCGAATGCAAGATGCGATACGATCGGGCATTGAGTTATACAAGTTCTGTATGATGTCTTGAGACATTTCGTTCCATATTTGCTGTAACCTTGCCTCTAGTTCGTTCAAACTCGTGGGATGCCCAACTCGTCGTCGCAAATGATCCCAGATATGCTCGATTGGAGACAAATCTGGGGATCGGGCATGCCAAGGAAGGGTAGTAACAGTGCGGATACAGTCTTGTGACACCCTTGCCGTATGAGGCAGAGCATTGTCTTGTTGGAAAATGGCTCCTGGGATCCGTTGCATGAGTGGCAACACATGTGGTTGCAGGATTTCATGAACATACCGCTGGGCTGTCATGGTGCCACGGAACAATACTAGGGGTGACCGTGTATTGTAGGCAATGGCACCCCATACCATCACACCAGCTGTGGGAGCGATGTGTCACTGTACAACAAAGGCAGGATTGAAGCGTTCACCACGGGCTCTCCACACACGAACACGATTGTCATCACTGCCGAGATTGAATCTGGATTCGTCGCTAAAGACGACCTGGTTCCATTCCGCTGCAGTCCAGTTTTCTCGTGCACGGCAAAACTCCAAACGGAGGCGTCCATGGGTGGGCGTCAAGGGCAGCACGCGTAATGGGCGCCGCGATACCAACTGTCCTTCAGCCAGGCGCCTTCGTATGGTTCGAGAAGACATAGAGGCCCCTAGTGAAGGTGCTACCTGTGCCTGGATGGCGGCCGATGAAGCAGTTGGCTGTACGCGTGCATTTCTTACGATGTGGCGGTCCTCTCGACGACTGGTCTGTCGAGGGCGTCCTGAGCCTGGTCGTCGTGTACATGGCATCTCTCGGGTCCACTGGTCCCAACACCTCCTCACAACACAATCAGAGCGGCCTAATTGACGAGCTACTCGCCTAGCTGACCACCCAGCTTCCATCATCCCGACGATTCTCCCCCTCTCAAACTGCGACAACTCCTTATATTGTCTTCGAACACAGCGTAATGGCATGTTTATCTCAGCTCTTCCTTTGTAAATGATTCAGCACACTCAAACAAGCTTTGGTTACCTGTTTTATACTCCACAGAGTACGATGTTCAACGCCCTCTACCGGCTATACGTAATGCGCAATCGCGCTGCATTTCTAATCGTTTGCATATCTCCCCTACATGTACCTTCATTGCAAGTTTCGTTACGATCCCGCAATTATTTCTTAGTGCGCTAATTTTTTTGTCCATGGGTGTATATATTTATAAAAAATCGTAAGGGATATTTTTATAGACAAAATAATGTAGAAGAAAATATTCAAATTAAATCTAATAGGACATACTAAAGAATATAGTACAGTTAATATAGTACAGTTCGAGGAACATAATATCTTTTATTGTATTTTAATATTTTTTTGGATAATGTCCAATCGTCTGCCGCATTAGCAAGAAAAAAAATATTTTTTTGTCTATTTAGTTGTTATGCACGTGACGATAAATTTATTTAAAGTACCAGATAAAGACATCAGTTAAATTCTTAAAAGATGTTTAATCAGTTAAATTCTTAAAAGATGAGTCACAAGTACTTAGAACTGGAATTGCATATTAGTAAATAACTGTTTTGACTTCCATCCTAATTACCTGTGCTATGTTTTCATTTTATACAATAGGATAATTATTTTTTCGAACGCGGAGGCTCTTATCGCCAGACATTCGCCTGTATGAGCACCGCGAGACTGCTGGCCATTCATTTAAGGGGTCACCGTATAGGGGGCCAGCACTACGCCCTACAAGCCGGTCTCGTCATTTAGAACCGAGTCAAGTGACGAGATCGGTACACTTGACCCCGCACCTCCAGAGGTAAATTTTAAGACTCGGAGGACATTGCAGCCACGACGGATTTTTCGTGCACCAGCCGCCATTAGTGTACACGGCGGTGGATTTGTCATCGACAGGCATCGAACCAGTGAGTTCAGATAACTGGCTCGCTGCCAACGGGGCCACCGCGCCCTACAATATGATAATGTAAATAGAATGATATGCAAAAAAATTATATGACGTGTGTCAAGATGTGTAAAGCTACATAAATACAAGTTCCCCAGCAGCCAACGAATATCTGTGATATCACCACGACGAAGTCGGGTGATATCACAGATATTCGTTGGCTGCTCGACGTATCTGTGATTGCACACGAGATAAACAGAAAATCTTCGCAACTATAGTCAGTCGCATCCACATTTTACTTTGCATCAGATTCTTGCATGCGTTGTTTAGAGGCACACATTCAAAATTTTACTTGATTGTTTTAATACAAATCAATATTGTACACTGTAGGAATGCGAATATCTAGAATGTTAAACTTTGACACGATTTATATTTTATCTTTTAACTTTTGCTAGAGTGAGAGAACTGTGTCCTTTTTTTTTTATCTTATAGCATGCACGAATGCAAATAAGATTAAAGTTACGTACAGTGGCTCCCAAAAGTGTTCGTACACTTACGATTTTCAATGAAATACGGGTCTATCCATTAATTAAAATGAATATTTCAGAATGGGTATTTTATAATAAGATCTATAATCTATTCTTAACAAAACTTCATGAAATGTTTTGAAAGCATAGTAAAACTTTATTTTTAAGAAACCAATAATCAAAAAGTAACAAAAACTTTATCTCACAAAAGTCATCGAACACTTGTAAAAAATCTCTACATATTAGTAAATATTCTAATTTTTCGTTAAATTAATATTTAGTAGGATATACTTTAGCATCCACAACAGCTTTTAAACGTCTGGGAATAGATTGCTTTAGTTCTTTTGTAATTTTTGCATCAATGTTCATCCATTCTTCCATTATAATTGTTTTTAGTTCGCTTTTCGTGTGAATGTCATGTTTTCGTACTCGAACCTCCAGTTCTCTCCAAATATGTTCTATTGGGTTTAAATCTGGCGATTGAGGTGGTGTTTTCAAAACTTGTGGACAATTATAGAGACACCAGAGGCGGTCGTAGAGAGCCATGTGCTTAGGATCGTTATCTTGATAAAAAACAAAGTTGTTTCCAATACCCAAATTTTGAGCTGATAATTTTAAATTGTCTCTTAAAATATTTATATAAACAGCATGATTCATTATGCCATCAATAAATACCAAATTTCCTAGTCCTGATGCTGACATGCACCCCCACACAAGGATACCTCCCCCGGCATGCTTAACTGTTCCTACTAAGTTCTTGGGATTAAGTTCCTCCTTTTTTTCTTCTCCATACAATTATACGCCCATCAGCACCAAAAATGTTCATCGGCAAATAAGACATTATTCCATTAGGTTTGGGGCTTATTTATCATTGATAGTGCGAAGGCTAGCCTAAACTTTCTGTTTTTCTCACTCACAAAAAATTTTCTATGGGCAGAACGCCCATGTAATCCAGCTGTTCTGAGAACTCGTGAAAAGATTTTAGGTGAAATTGAAGTAGAAAATGTTTAATTGAATTCTGCAGAAACTTTTACAGCACTCAAACGTGAATTTTTCACAAATTTTCTAATTATAAATCTCTGATCACGTTTTGTTAACTTTGCCGGACGGCCTTTTCTTACTTTGTTTTCGATCCAATTTTCATCTTTAAAGCTTTTTTTCACATACTGCATAGTAGAATGGGATAAATTAAGTAATTTAGCAATATTCCGAACTGATTTACCACTACGATGATGAAAAATAATCAATTTTCGAATACTGTTTGTTGTTTCTTTACGACTACGAGCCATTTTTAAATAATAAATAGAATATTACGGAGTAGGCAAGCAAAAATTAAATCCAAACGACATTTTAAATGCCACCACAATTCAAAAATAAAAATAAAGCGCCAGACGATAATTTTAACTATGAATTTATCCAAAAATATCTCAGTGTACGATGACTTGTGAGATAAAGTTTTTGTTACTTTTTGATTACTGGTTTCTTAAAAATAAAGTTTTACTATGCTTTCAAAATATTTCTTGTATTTTTTTAAGAATAGATTATAGATCTTATTATTAAATACCCATTCTGAGATATTTATTTTAATTAATGGATAGATCCTATTTCATTGAAATTCGTAAGTGTACAAACACTTTTGGGAGCCACTGTATCTATCGGATGTACGAATACCACATTCTTACATGCGATTAAAAGGCACCTCGATAGTACTTAATAAAAATGTCAGTTAAAGCATGGTTTTTAACTGCGACAAAGCAAACGTTCTACTCATTCATCGTCTGAAGGCACGATCTGACATTTTCAGCGCGAGAAACCGGCCGGCGCACCGACGGCAACAATGCGCAGTTCGATGCCGGCAGAACAGCGCTGCAATTGCTTTGGCGAATACCATTTAAAAGAAAATTAACCACTACTTGGTACGTTTTACGGCACTGAGTCGTGTACAGCAGGAGTGGCCAAGATAAACAGGGTTAAGTGCCGTTTGGAAATTTCTACCGACACAGAAAATAAAAAAAGGTACATTTGATATGAAAGAAATTCTAAAAATTGTTTTTATAATGTTTTTTATTAAATATGCTCTTCAGTTGTTAGAATTACTCATAATCATAAATAGTTTCAATAGTTTTAATAATTATCTTTACTTATATAAAAGCCTAGATTAGAAAAAGTGTAGGTAACCATTCCGGGACGGACCAAGTCGGGAACATCTTAACATTGCGATGACATTTTCTGAAATTTTTCTTGAAAAATAATACCACAAAAGTTACATAGTTTGAAAGCCCTTTAAAAAATATGAACATTTCAAGTGAACACCCTAGCTCAAAACCGTTTAGTTTTTGAAATATCTTCACATTAAAATATCCATTGAAAAGAATCATTTATTCTATTGAATCATTCACTTGAATTTCGAATTCATTCTACTCCATGGTTTTTCATATTCCCTTTAAATAACTACATTTTTAATGTTAATTAAATTGTGTTTCACGTTTTATTTTTGTTTTATTTTATTGTTGTTTACTGCTGTTTAAGTATCGTTTTCAGCAATGCCTGCTGTGTGGTGAGTCATTCACTTTTGAAACAGTTTTGGTTTAGTTTTGATTTAGTTTAGTTTAGTTTTGTTGTTTATTGCTGTTTAAGTGCAGTTTTCAGCAATGCTCGATGAAAATGATGAATCACCTCTTGAAACGCTGATCAACATTCCGTCATTTTTGACGGGGGTTATATACTAGTTTTAAATGTTTTGCCAAATGATTCTAATACTCAGTGGTTGAAGTTCTCAGCCATTGAGTTAAATGTCGGTTTTTATTTTTTATCGACCTAAATGTAGAGTACGAAGATCCACAGCGATAAGTTGTACCAAAAAATGGAGGTTATTCGACTCATTTTAATTCTAGCACAGGTTTCCGAAGTTCTAGGGAAGAGCCACGAAGAAAGTGGTAAAGAGCTCCGGTGTAGACAGTGGAGGATTTAATTTAATTGGTTTGCAGTTGAGTCAACGTTTCGTTCGTCTTTTAATTCCCTTCGAAAACACCTAAATACTGGCAAATGAAGAAAGGTAAGTGACAGGACACATACGTACAGTATGCTTCCTTTTCGGACTTAAATGTAGTAAATATTTCTTCTTGAATTCTGATGTTGTATGCAGTCGATGTTGTTGGTCCCTATTTACTAACAAAAAATATTCGGGGTGAAATACTTGGGATATTTTTCATTCAGTATCAGGGGAGATCTACCTACTCAGTGGAAGGGGCATAGTCGCACTCCTCGTTCCCCTAATGAATAGGCCTTCCTGGGAATATCATCTTAAAATGAGCGTCCATTGAAATAGTCAGTTTTTATTCGGATCTCAGACCTACCTATTCTAAATGAACCTCCCGACGTAGTGAGGTCTACTACTTCTCCCTCATAAATATGCATTGCTTCTGCGGACAAAGCGGTTAAATACCGTAAAGGAATGAAACGCTGATGTTCTTCTGCACTGATAGCACTCTGAAACCATTGACTTAAGGCTGCTATGTACTAAGAAAAAAATTGTATTTCCCTTTTCCTCTTCTTGCACACTCTTGTGGTTGGAGGAGTCCAGTTGACAGTTCGAGAATTCCACCCCCCCCCTTAGGATTGACATTTTGAGGGATTGTAATGGCTCTCTCTCTATAGGAGGGTTAGGCGCTGCCCCTAAATTTTTTATTTAAAAAATATTTTTGTCAACTATTTACAGGTACATAAATGCCGATAATCCAATAAAATTGGTATTGTCAGATAGCCCGAACTTTTCTGCAAAGCGCTACAGGATTCGTTTTTATAAATTTCGTCCACCGAAGGAATTCATGAGCGTTTAAAACACACTATACCAGATTTTTCCCCGAATAATTTAAATTTTAAAATATTAATTGCATTTAAAAAAAACGAAAAATGTACACAAATGTAAAATTTCTTTCTCTATGACGGAGTACAATTTTTAAAAAAAAATCTTTGAATCCAAGTCGGCAATCCGTGGACAAATTTTCTCCATAGGTTAACATTGAGGTGAGCAAATCCAATAGGGTTAGTACATAGCAGCCTTAAGGCAAAAAAAGGGCACGATATTAAAAATATCCATAATGTCTAAAATCAATAGGGAAATAAATCCTTCGCCTGCTCTTGATTTTAGGGTTGAATATTAGCGCGCAGTAGACAAAATTAATTTTGGGAAGCGAGATAAACCAAACTTTGTTATTTGCATTCTTTAAAGCCAGATAACTAGAAATATTCTCGAGGGTGATTGCGTTGCGTGCACTAGCTCCGATTTCACAAGCTATCTCGATTTGATGGAGTTGCCTTGATACTTTCGAAACAGTCTTCGCTACTCTTTATGAAAAGTAGGAATTCACTTTTTTCTCTTTTTACTGACGTGGGAGGGAATCGACATGAACATACGAGAGTATGGGACATATCAAAATATAATAAAAACTTACATTAGTAACATATCCCGAATTAAACTATTAGATAATCAACTTGTTTACACTAACTTTACAACTGAAGCAGAAAAAACCAAAAAGATTGTTTTAAATTCCCACATATAGTGTGAACAGCCGACATTGAAGTATGCTTTAAATACAATGTATATAAACCATTCCAATGCATATTAAGCCTGATATATCTTAGAGGGTCCTAAGAAAGTAACAGAGGAAAACATTGACATGCAAGTAAATATCAATCCAAAATAATGACGTTAATATATCATTTATATTGTCACTGAGTAATTGCGCTTGAAGAGCCTTTTCAGAAAGTGTCGGACAGGAATGTTTTATTGCGCATCCGTTTGAGCAAGCATTACTTTCCGAGATATTCTCATTTTAAGTGCTCCTCAGCCCAAAGACAGAGGCTGCTCCATCGAACTAGATCGTTAAAGAGTGGTCTTGTGGTGGCCCTGTGGTAAGCGCGAAGGCAAGGCATTTAACGACATTTTTTTTGCTAATCTATATACAGTGGCTCCCAAAACTGTTCGTACACTTACGATTTTCAATGAAATAGGGGTCTATCCATTAATTAAAATGAATATTTCAGAATGGGAATTTAATAATAATATTTATAATCTATTCTTAACAAAACTACATGAAATATTTTGAAATCATAGTAAAACTTTATTTTTAAGAAACCAATAATCAAAAAGTAACAAAAACTTTATCTCACATAAGCCATCGTACACTTGTAAAAAATCTCTACGTATTAGTAAATATTCTAACTTTTCGATAAATTAATATTTAGTAGGATATCCTTTAGCATCCACAACAGCTTTTAAACGTCTGAGAATACACTGCACTAGTTCTTTTGTAATTTCTGCATCAATGTTCATCCATTCTTCCATCATAATTGTTTTTAGTTCGCCTTTTGTGTGACTAGCGTCCTTTACACGTACGTTCTTTCTCGAGTGCTTGGAGAGTATAGGAGAGTATGGGATTGTGCACACGCTCCAAGCACTCGGAAAAGAGCGTACGGGAAAACGCGTGGGAAAACTTGCAGTACACTCCAAAGCAGCTTTCCCTTCCTCTCCGACACCTTCACACGTGCACTCAATTGCGGGGGATCGTGGTTTCACGCGGGAAAGAAGGTACGTGTAAAGGGCCCTAATGTCGTGTTTTCGTACTCGAACCTTCAGTTCTCTCCAAATATGTTCTATTGGGTTTCAATCTGGCGATTGAGGTGGTGTTTTCAAAACTTGTGGACAATTATAGAGACACCAGAGGCGAACGTTGAGAGCCGTGTGCTTAGGATCGTTATTTTGATAAAAAAATAAAGTTGTTTCCAATACCCAAATTTTGGGCTAATAATTTTAAATTGTCTTTTAAAAGAGTTATATAAATAGCATGATTCATTATGCCATCAATAAATACCAAATTACCTAGTCCTGAAACTGACATGCACCCCCACACAAGGACACCTTCACCGCCATGCTTAACTGTTCCTACTAAGTTCTTGGGATTAAGTTCCTCATTTTTTCTTCTCCATACAATTATACGCCCATCGGAGCCAAAAATGTTAAACTTGCTTTCATCTCCAAATAAGACATTATTCCAATACGTTTGGGGCTTATTTATCATTGATAGTGCGAAGGAAAGCCTAAGCTTTCTGTTTTTCTCACGAAAATTTTTCTACGGGCTCATGTAATCTAGCTGTTCTGAGAACTCGTCGAACAGTTTCAGTTTAAATTGAAATAGAAAATGTTTCATTAAATTCTGCAGAAACTTGTACAGCACTCAAACGTGGTTTTTTCACAAATTTTCTAATTATAAATCTCCTTTGAAATCTAGTTATAAAGAAGTGAACCAGTTTCTTTATAAAACATTTCTTGAAAAAATGTAGCATATAATGCATCATATAACACCTTAAAAATAGACTGAGACCTAAAAAGTAAACTGGAATGGTGGAAAAAGTAAAATTTTCACTTAGTTCACATTATAAGTTAAAAATTATTTGCATGATGTTAAAATAACTGTCTGCTAATAAGTAAAAAACTAGACATACAAAAACACGTGAAATATCCAGAGTATGTTTACATACCAGAGGTGGCTAAGATAAACAGTCAGGGCCTTTTTATCGCATGGGCAAATCGGGACTTTGCCCAGGGCCCCCTGATGCAAGGGGGCCCCCAAACCCCCTTTGTGTATGCACCTAGTACTTCTAATAGTATGTATTTTTATAAATGTCCGTAAGGGTAGGCCCCCAAATAGCATCTCCCCAGGGGCCCCCAGCGTTCATAATCGGGCCCTGTAAACAGTGAAAACAGCCATTTGGATGGAAATGAGTACATATTCAGCCAAAAACAGAAAAAGATTATATTGGATACGAAAGATATTTTAAGCATCTTGTTTTTATTAAATATATCATTCTACAGTTGTTAAAAACTTGATATTCCTAAGTTCTTAAATAGTTTTAATAGCTTTTATAGTCATTTCTCTTTTAATTGTTTTGCTAAATTATTCAAATCTGGCATACATTGTGCTGTTGCAGTTCTTAGCAATTCAATAAAATATTTATCACTACTGAAGAAAAAATTGTAAAATAAAATTTATTAAAAAAAAAATCAGAGATCAGTAAGACTTAATCTTGTGTAAGAATATTTGAAAAATTGATCAGTGAACCCTGGGCTACAAAAAAAGTGAAAAGAGCCGCAGTTTGGCCACCCCTTACGTATACTGTGATACTGGTAAGTTAAATATAACAAAGAAATTTTAACAAGAACTTTAAAATTACATGCGTACATGAGTGCTGTTCCATAGTAAGAAACTACTGAAGTTTATAACTATGATGCAGTAAAAACTATTCCAGAGAGAAAATACATCGAAAATTTTAAAAGACTAAATTCATAATTTTGAAATCAAATGATGCTGTTTCTAGCTCGAATAAGTAAAAAAAATTTTTATTACACATTTTGCATTAAGTGGATAGAATTTCGAAATTCGAAATTTTTATCAAATTTGCATCATACGCTTTATGGAGATTAAAGTAATACTAAAAACACTAAATGGAGTTATGTTTTGTCTTAAATGTTTGATCAAAACAGCAAAAACCTTTATTTTAAATGTTTTGCAGAAACAAACCGACAAACAAGAAAAGTGGACCAGAAACCGTATTTCTAGCCCTCTCTTTGCAACCAACCACCTGTAGAATGGAGTTGCAGAAACGAAATAGATGCTGCCATCTACTGCCATGATACGGAACTAAACACTGTGAGCATCACTCTTTAGCACACTTTACATCAATGGTTTACGATTTAAAAAACTGCTTTCGACTGCTTTTGACGTCTGAACGCCCGTATTATTTTGAAATATATATACATATATATATATATGTGTGTGTGTGTGTGTGAATAAGTGTTTCAGATATTTAAAAAGATTTTCAGCCGACCAGTTGTCTCTTTAAATGGATTAGTGCTCTCAAATTTTTTTTTATTGCTGCCCCATTTCTGTATGGCTCTTACGGATTTTTCTTACGGTGAATGGATTAGTGCTCTCAAATTTCTTTTCATTGCTGCCCCATTTCTGTATGGCTCTTACGGATTTTTCTTACGGTAAATGGATTAGTGCTCTCAAATTTCTTTTCATTGCTGCCCCATTTCTGTATGGCTCTTACGGATTTTTCTTACGGTGAATGGATTAGTGCTCTCAAATTTCTTTTCATTGCTGCCCCATTTCTGTATGGCTCTTACGGATTTTTCTTACGGTAAATGGATTAGTGCTCTCAAATTTCTTTCCATTGCTGCCCCATTTCTGTATGGCTCTTACGGATTTTTCTTACGGTGAATGGATTAGTGCTCTCAAATTTCTTTTCATTGCTGCCCCATTTCTGTATGGCTCTTACGGATTTTTCTTACGGTAAATGGATTAGTGCTCTCAAATTTCTTTTCATTGCTGCCCCATTTCTGTATGGCTCTTACGGATATTTCTTACGGTAAATGGATTAGTGCTCTCAAATTTCTTTTCGTTGCTGCCCCTTTTCTGTATGGCTCTTACGGATTTTTAAATGGATTTTCACATTTTATACATTTCTCCTGTAAATGGAGTTATATTTTGCCTTCCATGTTTGATCAAAATAGCACAAAAACTTTATGCGACTTTTTTATGGATGTCGAACAAAATTTTCAATTAAATCCCACAAAAATATACTGGTAGATGAAAAGAACCCAAAGTGCAGAGTCAGGCCATTTTCAAAAACTTAATTCCCACGATTAATTGTTTATATGAACATTAAAAAATATTTTATTATTGTGGCATTTTTGTGCGACTTTCACAACGAGAATTTTGAGAGAATGGTTTTAGAGTTTTACTTTTATTAATCGACCTCCTTCTCACGTTCCCAGTCCACCCAAAGATACTTTCCATTTTCAGCCTCTTACACTTTTCTCATTTACATTTTTTTTCTTTTTTTAAAGAACCCCATGGTTTACATGAAAATACATCCTACCAAAATTCCATCAACTTTTTTTCCAGCCTTCTACAATAGGCGTAGCGTACTTCTAACTTTCTTCATTTATTTTTTTTTTGAGAGGGGGGAGGCATGAATTGAATTCAGTTAGGGTCCTCCTCAGCGCAATGACTGCCGGACGGTCCTTAAAATATGAAATATTATGATTTTTTGAAATTGAATAACAATAGAATAGATATTTGAGTAGTATTTAAAAGTTACACAATGAGAAAAATAAATATAATATAAATAAAATGAGAAAAAAATAGCATTGAATTTTTGTTACGGATCATATCATTGTTAAAAAACTATATTAAGGCTGCTATGTACTACGAAAGAAAATCGTATTTCCCTTTTCCTCTTCTTGCAGACTCTTGTGGTGGGAGGAGTCCAGTTGACAGTTCGAGAATTCCACTCCCCTTAGGATTGACATTTTGAGGGATTGCAATGACTCTCTCTCTATAGGGGGTTTAAGCGCTGCCCCCAAATTTTTATTTTAAATATATTTTTGTCAACTATTTACAAGCACATAAATGCCGATAATCAAATACACTGCTGGCCACCCAAATTGCAACACCAAGAAAGACAAGAGCTATCACAACAAAATTTAATTTGTAGATAACATGTTGACCAGGTATCAAATGATTAAATTTATAGACTTCTGTGAAGTGTGGTTCCTGCCAAAATCAGTAGCCAGAGTAGCCGCCATTGTTGGAGATCACCGCTGCCACACGCCTCGGCATTGATTCAAAGAGACTTTGGATGAGTTCTTGGGGTACAACAGACCAAGCAGCTTCCACACGTTGCCAAAGTTGATCTGCTGTGGCAGCTGGGGATGGAATCTGGGTCAATCGTACAGCAACCATGGACCACATGTTTTCTATCGGCGAAAGATCCGGAGAGCGAGGCGGCCAGGGAAGCAATTCAATCTGGCGATTGACGAAAAACCGTTGGACAATGCGTGCCACGTGTGGTCGCGCATTATCCTGTTGAAATATGGCTGTGGGCAAGCCCTGAAGGTAAAGAAGGACAACTGGCTCCAACACCTCGGAGATGTAGCGCTGGCTGTTTAAAGTACCGGCAATGCGTACTAGAGGTGTGCGAGAGTGATATCCAATACCGCCCCATACCATAATACCCGGTGCAGGACCAGTGTGGCGGTGCATAACGCAGCTGTTCAGCATCCTCTCTTCACGGTGTCTCCAGACTCGAATACGACCATCGTGGTGTTGCAGACAGAAGCGTGACTCGTCAGTAAAGACAATTTCATTCCATTCTGCCGTCCACATCCTTCTGTCATCGCGCCATTGGCGGCGGAGACGTCTGTGGTTCTGCGTCAAGGGTAGACAAATCAATGGACGTCTTGCGGACAGACCACTCTGCTGTAAACGGCGTCGAATGGTACGCGCAGACAATGGATGATGCGTTACAGACTGCATGTGCTGTGCTATGGTTCGTGATGTGACTGAGCGATCCGTCACTGCCATACGCACAATTTGCCTGTCATCACGTGAAGTGGTGCGCTGAGGTGGATGCGATCGAACACGCCGGTCCGTCGTACCCTCCTGCATCCAACGATCACATATCCGCATTCCGCATCACATATCCGCTGTTTTCGACGAGGCATGATTGATCGTTTTTTTTGAAAAAACCACAAGAAAAACACAATTGCCGAACTTGAAATCGTCGAAATCTCCAAGTCTTAAATAGCGCTTTGAAGTGGCGCCACAGACGCGCGTGATGTGCGTCTGCGCTGAAATTCTAATCATTTGCATATCTCACCTCCGCTAATGTATGTTGTAAATTTCATGTTATTTGCATGTTTCCTTCAGGGTGTTGCATTTACAGTGGCCAGCAGTGTAAAACTGGTATTATCAGATAGACTGAATTTTTATGCAAAGCGCTACAGGATTCATTTTATAAATTTCGTCCACCGAAGGAATTGATGAGCGTTTAAAACACACTATACCAGATTTTTTCCCGAATAATTTAAATTTTAAAACATTAATTGCATTTTTTTAAAAAAACGAAAAATGTACACAAATGTAAAATTTCTTTTTCTATGACGGAGTACAAATTTTTTTTTTAAATCTTTGAATCCAAGTCGGCAATCCGTGGGCAAATTTTCTCCATAGGTTAACATTGAGGTGAGCGAATCCAATGGGGTTAGTATATAGCAGCCTTAAGGCTAAAGACATAATCGGAATCTTCAGTTTCACAGTTTGAAAAGCGGGGAAAAACCAACTTTCTTAAAAGTTTTCTACAATTTTCCGATTTTAACTGAACTTCTATTAACGTTTTAATTTATTTCAAGTTAAGTTCGGGGGACCCCCCCCCCCCCCCCTACGCTACGCCTATGCCTACTACAGAAATTATAGAGCAGGAATGGTCAAGATAAACAGCGTCAAGAACCATTTGAGAATGTTACGAAACATAAAAAAGTTGTCTCTGATATGAAATCAATTTTCTGCGTTTATTTTTTCAAAAGCTTTTATCCGTTGGCCCACTGCATCGCCCAGATTTCTTTGCATACCTCTTTGTGCGTTTCGGATAGGATTTAAATGAGTCCATTGTGTCTGATCCGCAACTATAATAACGTGAAAAAATTTTTGTTTTTAAATTGAAGCTTTTTCTCCAAGTCCACAGAGGATCGACGACCTAACACTATTCTCCAATTGTTAGAATAACGAATAGTTTTAAATAACTTAAATAGTTTTAATAGCTTTCATGACTGTTTTTCTTTTAATTGTGCTGGCAAATGATTTCAATCTGGCGTATACTGAGGAGGTTCAGTATGCGCCAGATCTAGCGTATACAGTTCGCAGGAAATCAGTTAAAGGATTTCGATTTTCCACTATCGAGAGTCGTTTATTTTTTCGAGCACAAAGATTCCCATCTACACGTTGTACCAAAATGGGCGGTTTGAATCGCTGATAGTTTAAAGTCGATTTATATCATGTTGAATTATTTAATAAATATATCGGAAATAAAAAATGTTTTTATGCTAAAAATAGATAATATGATATTATATATATAATAGCCGTTGTCTCTGTATAACACTTCCGGGCTGTACTCATCTTTCAATTGAAGCCCTCAGTAAACAAACGGCCGGTTAGGCTTAATTTCAATTTCAGATGTGGATCAGAATTTTTTCTTACCTAAAAACTAATATCTTCTCCATCAAATCACGTTTGTTCAGCCTATTTTTCTATAAAACATTCAGAACTAAAAAATATTGGATGTTTTTAGCTGTATATTTAACAGTTTTTAAAAATCTGTTTACTTTTGCGATGAATTCTGAAAGTAAACAAACTTGAATGTGAATGAATCAAGTAGCTCAAGTATTCATACCGCGTAGTGAGCTGTAAAAAACTGGATGGCAGTCTACTACTCCAATCGCATGGAAAACTAAATAAATAAAAAATAATGAAACGGTTTGCTTTTACAAGGTGTGGATTAAATGCAATATTGTTAGATAATTCGGGATATTTTTTAACTTTCATATACTTTTTCCATTATGACGTCATTATTAGTATTATGACGTCAAAATGACGGGTTACCTTCTAGTTGTTAAATATGGCGTCAAACTGCCTTACAAAGCTGTACTTGCATTCGATTCTACCTATCTGTGTAATAGTGGAGTGGCTCTAAAACCAAACAGCGATCGAGACTTATCCCGGAAAGTTGATATCAAAGAAGCACTCTCAAATATGACACCAAATATTCAACAAGAATTACCAGGCTCACTTTTCTCATTATTTTTTGTTTCTATTTCTGTTGTGTATAAGCAAATGAAGTTTGTAGTTTTCAGTGTCTGAATATGAAGCTTATTATTTTGATAACCTGCTCTTTTTTAATTTTAATTTCCGGTGATTTTTACCGAATCGAAACGAAATGGAAACATATATTAATTTTTAAATATGAAGTTTTAGTCACACGAGATTTGGCAAAAGCGAGTGTAGAAGATGGGTGAGACTTTTTTTAAAAAAATTGTTATTACACAAAATAAACGTATACTAAAAATCTACAATTCACTTATTTTTAAAATAGTGTGTCAAAATTTGCTTACTTATTTTTTCTACTGTGTTTTGTTAACATTTTTCCGATCTTTTAAAAAAAATTTGAAACTACAAAAATAAAAATGTTCAGTGAGGTGAGTGATATTTTATTTTGAGTAAGTGAGTCGCTGTCAACAAAAGTTTGTGACATCTGTTCTAGACGATTAGAAAAAGTTTCGAAGACATCAAATCGGCCAGTCGGGACATTTTAAGAACTTATAATTACACTAGCTGAAAACCCGCGCTTCACTACGGAGTACATTCAAATTAAATACAACGGTCAATGTATGCAATTAATGCCAAAAAAATAAATAAATAAATAAATAAATATATATACATATATATATATATATAATAAATACGACGACCAATATATACAATTGATGTAGAAAAAAATATATATATATATTTATAAAAAAATCATAAGGGATATTTTTATAGACAAAATAATGTCCAATCGTCTGCCGCATTAGCAAGAAAAAAAAATTTTTTTTTGTCTATTTAGTTGTTATGCACGTGACGATAAATTTATTTAAAGTACCAGAAAAAGAAATCACGTGATCAGCATTTAATAAATTAAATTCTAAAAATTAATCTGTAAAAATTCACCAAAAATCAGGAAATGGAGGTAAAAATTCGAAAAAAATTTCATTTTGAAGGAATTTTTATGATCTTTCTCGTGATATAAATTTTATAACTCTCAATGTATTATTTTAAATGCAAACGTAAAAAAAGTTTAAAAAACAGCTTAAAAATTTAATTTAAAAAAATCTAAGAAGAATTTTTAAAAAATCTTTCTGAGTGCACACCTACACTATTAGAAGAATCGCCATGCAAAATTTCAGCCCTTTAGGTCCAGCGGTTTGGTCTGTGCGTTGTATGTCAGTCAGTCAGTCAGTCAGTGAATGAATGAGTCAGTTACGGAACTGTTTTATATATATAGATTGGAACCTTGATCGATTGTTTTAAAAGGGACCTACTGCACTAAAGTTTAGTGCATCTGCTATGATAGGCCGTTACAGAGGATTTCTCGTCTTTCTGAAGGAAGACGTTCCTAAAGTACATTCTATTCACTTTGTCCTACACAGGCAACATCTTGTAGTCAAAATACTCAGTGGCGAACTTCATGATACTCTGAAAGTGTTCATCAGGTCAATTAATAAAATTAAAGCTCTTCTTCTCAAATTCCCGACTGTTTGCAAAGTTATGTAAAAAAAAAAAAATGATGAAACTTTCAAACAATTACTTTTGCACAGTGAGGTAAGGTGGTTGTCAAGAGGGGATAGTTTGCAGAGGCTTGTTGACTTGTACGACTCATCTAAACAGTTTCTTACGAATGTGGATCCATCACTATGTGACGAGTTAAAACAATGCAAGAACCATCTGTTCTATTTGGTAGACCTTTATTCGAAATTTAATGAAGTACAGAAGCGTTTGCAAGGAAAAAGCGTTGCAATTGTTCAAGCTCGAACAATCATAATGGCCTTTCAAGTAAAAATGGAGCTATTTAAATCTTCACTGGCACGATCCGATTTTAAATATTTTTCAAACTTGCGAGTACCAAAAGAAAACGAAAAGATTACCGACCGTGATTTGGAGATATATATTAAACATCTTGATAAATTAAGAGAAGACTTTAAAGCACGTTTCCAAGACTTGGAGAACATGCATGTTCCCGAATGGTTGGCTACACCATTTGATGTAAAACAAGTAATACATAAAAAAAAATTTTTAAGTCAATTCCTACTTAGGTCAACAAAGAAAAATTTGAGTGTGAACTAATAGTAGGAATTGAAAAAAAGGATTGCCTGCCAGAACCTTGCCTACTGTGCGAGATTAGGAGGGGGGGAAAGAGAGAGAAAAAGTTTGTCAGGTTGGAGATTCGATCTCGCAACATACAGGACGGGAGAAGCCCGCGATACCGCAGTGCTACCGTTTACACAGTAACAAGAGGGAAATTACTATTCAAGAGCAAGAGACACTCTAGGTCTAAAACTAAAATCGATTAATTAAATTTAATTAATGAATTAATATTTGAAAAAACTGTATTAACATCAAGTGTCATCCACTACAAGTTTAAAAAAATGTATTTGAACTTTAGTGGATGAATAAAAAGTACTTTTTTTAACGATTGAAAATTTGAACAAGATATATATATAGAGAGTGAGAGAGTGTGAACTAATAGTAGGAATTGAATAATTAAATTTAATTAGTGAATTAATATTTGAAAAAACTGTATTAACATCAAGTGTCATCAACTACAAGTTTAAAAAAATGTATTTGAACTTGAGTGGATGAATAAAAAGTACTTTTCTTAACGATTGAAAATTTGAACAACATATATATATATATATAGAGAGAGAGAGAGTGTGAACTAATAGTAGGAATTGAATAATTGAATTTAATTAATGAATTAATATTTGAAAAAACTGTATTAACATCAAGTGTCATCCACTACAAGTTTAAAAAAATGTATTTGAACTTGAGTGAATGAATAAAAAGTACTTTTCTTAACGATTGAAAATTTGAACAAGATATATATAGAGAGAGTGTGAAGTAATAGTAGGAATTGAATAATTAAATTTAATTAATGAATTAATATTTGAAAAACTGTATTAACATCAAGTGTCATCCAATACAAGTTTAAAAAAATGTATTTGAACTTGAGTGGATGAATAAAAAGTACTTTTCTTAACGATTGAAAATTTGAACAAGATATATATGTAGAGAGAGAGAGAGTGTGAACTAATAGTAGGAATTGAATAATTAAATTTAATTAATGAATTAATATTTGAAAAAACTGTATTAACATCAAGTGTCATCCACTACAAGTTTAAAAAAATGTATTTGAACTTGAGTGGATGAATAAAAAGTACTTTTCTTAACGACTGAAAATTTGAACAAGATATATATATAGAGAGAGAGAGATTGTGAACTAATAGTAGGAATTGAATAATTAAATTTAATTAATGAATTAATATTTGAAAAAACTGTATTAACATCAAGTGTCATCCACTACAAGTTTAAAAAAATGTATTTGAACTTGAGTGGATGAATAAAAAGTACTTTTCTTAACGACTGAAAATTTGAACAAGATATATATATATAGAGAGAGAGATTGTGAACTAATAGTAGGAATTGAATAATTAAATTTAATTAATGAATTAATATTTGAAAAAACTGTATTAACATCAAGTGTCATCCACTACAAGTTTGAAAAAATGTATTTGAACTTGAGTGGATGAATAAAAAGTACTTTTCTTAACGATTGAAAATTTGAACAACATATATATATATATATAGAGAGAGAGAGAGTGTGAACTAATAGTAGGAATTGAATAATTGAATTTAATTAATGAATTAATATTTGAAAAAACTGTATTAACATCAAGTGTCATCCACTACAAGTTTAAAAAAATGTATTTGAACTTGAGTGAATGAATAAAAAGTACTTTTCTTAACGATTGAAAATTTGAACAAGATATATATAGAGAGAGTGTGAAGTAATAGTAGGAATTGAATAATTAAATTTAATTAATGAATTAATATTTGAAAAACTGTATTAACATCAAGTGTCATCCAATACAAGTTTAAAAAAATGTATTTGAACTTGAGTGGATGAATAAAAAGTACTTTTCTTAACGATTGAAAATTTGAACAAGATATATATGTAGAGAGAGAGAGAGTGTGAACTAATAGTAGGAATTGAATAATTAAATTTAATTAATGAATTAATATTTGAAAAAACTGTATTAACATCAAGTGTCATCCACTACAAGTTTAAAAAAATGTATTTGAACTTGAGTGGATGAATAAAAAGTACTTTTCTTAACGACTGAAAATTTGAACAAGATATATATATAGAGAGAGAGAGATTGTGAACTAATAGTAGGAATTGAATAATTAAATTTAATTAATGAATTAATATTTGAAAAAACTGTATTAACATCAAGTGTCATCCACTACAAGTTTAAAAAAATGTATTTGAACTTGAGTGGATGAATAAAAAGTACTTTTCTTAACGACTGAAAATTTGAACAAGATATATATATAGAGAGAGAGAGATTGTGAACTAATAGTAGGAATTGAATAATTAAATTTAATTAATGAATTAATATTTGAAAAAACTGCATTAACATCAAGTGTCATCCACTACAAGTTTGAAAAAATGTATTTGAACTTGAGTGGATGAATAAAAAGTACTTTTCTTAACGATTGAAAATTTGAACAAGATATATATATATATAGAGAGAGAGAGTGTGAACTAATAGTAGGAATTGAATAATTAAATTTAATTAATGAATTAATATTTGAAAAAACTGTATTAACATCAAGTGTCATCCACGACAAGTTTAAAAAAATGTATTTGAACTTGAGTGGATGAATAAAAAGTACTTTTCTTAACGATTGAAAATTTGAACAAGATATATATATATAGAGAGAGAGAGTGTGAACTAATAGTAGGAATTGAATAATTAAATTTAATTAATGCATTAATATTTAAAAAAAACTGTATTAACATCAAGTGTCATCCACTACAAGTGTAAAAAAATGTATTTGAACTTGAGTGGATGAATAAAAATTACTTTTATTAACGATTGAAAATTTGAACAAGGTATATATAGAGAGAGTGTGAACTAATAGTAGGAATTGAAAAATAGATAATGGAGGTAGTGAACCTGGCTTAGAAGATGAACTGATTGAAATATGTGTAGATCTCAAAGCTAAAGCGTTGTTTAAAAATAAAAACCTCAGTGAATTTTGGAGCAATAACAATATTGCCACTAAATATCCTAAGCTCAGAGCAGAAGCCGAACCTTTCTTACTTGCATTCCCAACTTCATACATGGTTGAAGCTGGTTTTAGCCACGCGAATTCGATTCTAAGGCTGTCTGCACACGGGGCAACTCAAAAGAAACTGATAACTGGCTCCAGTCACAAACCAGGCCGTGATGAGTCGTAACCTATGTAATTGAATGGAGCCACGCACACGGCGCAACTGGTTACAAACTCGTCTTCTGGCTCCAGTCACAAACCAGGCCGTGATGAGTCGTAACCTATGTAATTGAATGGAGCCACGCACACGGCAACTGGTTACAAACTCGTCGGACGAGTTTGTAACCAGTTGCCGTGTGCGTGGCTCCATTCAATTACATAGGTTACGACTCATCACGGCCTGGTTTGTGACTGGAGCCAGTTATCAGTTTCTTTTGAGTTGCTCCGTGTGCAGACGGCCTAACAAAACAGAGGAACAGACTGGACTTGGGAATTCGTGGTGATTTGCGACTAAAAATTTGCAACCGAATATCAGTAATCTTGCTGCTTCTCTTCGGCCACATCCATCCCTCTATTATCAACTATTTTAATAAAAGGGTATGTTAACATATTTTTAAGGTAGTCAGTAGTAGTCGCAAAATGACGGTAAAAGGTTTTTTTCATCCAATATGATTTATGTTATATTTTCAACGATAATTGTGTATTCTACGTAATATGACACGTACGGTTTAAAAACTATAGGCAAATTTCCATCTATCCATAATTTTGCTATTATTACTATGTTTTTATTAACTCGCTTTCTTGTTTGTTTGTGTGTGTGTTTGTCTAGTACAAATCTTGCAATCGATTTTTAACTAACTTCCCGACTAGCTAGAGATTTGAAACTTTTAGAATAGCTCAGATCACGGTGACAGTGCATTCTTTTAATACTTTCAGCCACCTTTAAGCAGAATTGATTTCATTTTCAGTTCATTTTATTTTGTACACTGGTGCAGCCATCTGTCGGTCGGACGGGAACGAACAGTTAAACGCAAGTTAACTTCCAGTTAACTTCATTTTCTTTCATGTTGATGGGATAATTGATCAAAAAAATTTTTAAAAAGTATTTATTAATACATAGAATTGTCAAGTTTATATGATTCAACAGAAAATTTAAAAACATGGTATATAAAAAGTTCTTTTTATCTTGTAATTATTTTATTTAACATTATAATAACAGTTCAGAATATCTCCTTTTTCTGTTCATGTTATTGGGTGGATTCTATAAGATATGGGAACAATAAATTCTTTCGTTGGGTTGTTAGGCAGGTCTCCTTATTGTTTAACGTCAGAAATGCAAAAAATGATTTAATGTTTCTGTTAAATACTTAATCAGGGGTTCGATAAGAAGGCAAATATTCTACGAAAGGGTCGACGGGATAAAATGCTTCGGGACCCCTGCACTAAACGATACATGCGGGTAAACTATAGATGCGGGAACATAACAAAGAAATATTATAAATCGGGATTGGATGAAATAAACGAAACATACGGGAAAACGATGATTCGGGGAACGATCTATCGAGGTTCCACTGTACAAAGGTTCATTTACATCATTTTCAAACTACTGTCCTTGACCCATTTTCGCCTTCTCAGTGATAGGGGATCGACTATTTAGATGAATGAGAAATTATGACACAATTTCAGTGAGAAAAAAAATTTATTCTCCTCTGTTAATTACTTACAATGGAAGTTGCAACTAGGGTTTTTGATCCGGGTTTACCCGAACTCAAAAACTCGGGTTTTTCAAAGATTTTACGAACCCGAAACCCGGGGAATTTTTAATGTAAATCCGGGAATTAGTTATTTATCTAATACAGTAGAATACCAATTATATTCCTTAAATTGGAATCAAGACCGATTTTAAGTCGGACTCGGTACGGCTCTCAAACAAATGAATAAAAAAAATGCAATGAGACGAAGTGGGATGGAGATATATTGGCGGCGTAGTACGCCATAGCTCTATTTTACTCAAGTTTATAAGTTGGGGATTCCCAGCAGTTCGTGCGTTATGCCGTGTGAATTGCGCAATACTTCAGCTACACGACCATGCCGATCAAGAAGCAGTTGAGGTGGGAGTTAAAGATGGAATTGAAGATGATGCTACGAGTATTGGTGCTTTTACTAAACAAATGTCCTTATCTAATGAGCTTAGTATGTTTCTGCAGGAGAATGATAATAAGGAAAATCATAAAAAATCAAAATCTGGGTTCATATATCATAAGAAAAGGAATTGAGTTGTTTCGGGCTACAGAAAGCCGACTTGAAATGCTAGATGAACTTTTCAGGTCTTTAACAACAATTCCACCAACTTCGGTGGAAGCAGAAAGAGCATTTTCTATAATGGATCTCTTTGCTAATAAACTCAAAAGCCGACTCAACGATGATACGTTGAGTACAATGATGGTTGTAAGGCAGTTTTATAAAAAATGAGATATTTGTACCACTTTTATTTATGTTATACATATATGTATATGTTTATTAACATTAAATTGATTTACTGTTATTTTTTATATTTGAAATTCTGAAATAAATTAAATGCTTCTAATAGACTATTTATTATTTTAGTTCTTTGCTATTGACCCCCTGGAACCAACCAAGTAAACCCGGGAAAACCCGGGAAAACCCGGGATTTAAATAAAAAAAAACCCGTCAAACCCGATACCCGGGTTTTAAAAGAATTGCTCAAAATCGAAAACCCTAGTTGCAATGAATGTAAAGCACTAAATTCGGCTTTGTCGCGTGACCATAAAAATGCACGTTAGCTTGAAACGCATAACACATTTTTGTAAATCTTACATTTTTTGTAATCTTTCATTTTTCAAAAGTTTTATTTTATTATTACTATTTTTTCCGTAATTTGAATAATGCAGCGATTTGGGGAAGAAAAACTGGAGTCATTCCGTTTCACGTCATAAAGTAATTTCTTTTATGGAGAAGCCACAAACCGCGACTTGATGCAATTTATTTCGAGTGCAATATTTGGTGACAAAACCCCACCGATTCTTTTAATCTCTGCAGCAGAATATCGATGCATGATAGATATACCGGAAGCAAAAAACATCGACTGGCGCCAGTAACGAAATTCCGTTGATTTCCGTACCTCAACTTACCGTAAAAATCACTTAAAAATTTTGAAGATCGCTCTTTTCAATTTCTTTCGTCGTCCCAGATTCCGCTCCGACAGGCAATCGATTCATCAGTCCCGCTCCGGAACATCTTGTTACCAGAGGTCTGTAGAGGGGATCGGAACCCCGCTGATGTTAAATTCATGATCAGTGTGTTTCGGGATACCTTATACACCCCGAATATGCGAACACTAATGACAAGCCGATACTTGGGGATCTATTTTTGCTTGCGTGGGTCGATAAGGATTCTTTGATGAGACTCTACAAAGGATGCATTTGCTGTTTGTTTGTTTGTTTCAGTTTTCACTGAACGCTCCAGTGTGTGGAAAGATTGCTTGTCAATGCGATATAATGTAACCATCTTTATATACGAAGGGAGTGCTTTCCGCCCAAGGAGTAAATTTGGCTGCTTCTAAATTATGTATACGAGGTCTGCAGCCGACAAACAAGCCTAAGATATTATCCCACCTCTCTAAGATCATCAAATAATCTTGAATACTCATACTTCTTGAGAGCCATTTTGAATGTATGGAGGACTGGCCACACATTCACTTGTACAGTGGTACCTCGACTTACGAGTGTCTCGACTTACGAGTTTTTCGAGATACAATTATTCTCTTGGCAGATTTTTTTATTCGAGTTACGAGCTATAATTCGGGTTATGAGCAAGCTTCAGATACCCCACTGCTAGTTTGAGCAGCGAACGCCATGTTACGTGCTCATCAAATGAGAACCCGAGAAGCATATAATATTTACAACCTTTATGTACAATTATTATACAATTGTATAATATTATTCTAAGACTACTATCCAGTCTCAAACCGAGAGATTAACACTCAACAATTATCACCCGGGCAGATTGCTCTGCCCACACTTGAGTCGCCATCCGAAACCGAACAGTGTCCAACCTCTCTCACAGAGAAATAGCTTCAATTCTCTCCCCCACACTGGAACCCCCATGGGGTCTAGGGGATGGAATGACCTTGGTTAAAAATCAAAGAATAAGATTTAATTATTCAGTTCAGCCTTTCTCCTCCTCTTACATCAGCATCTTCAAGTCTGATTTGCAAGGTAAATGCTGTACATTACACTTAATAATACAAGTTTATTGCAGTACATTCTATTGTATTGCGTTTTTTATACAGTGTTCATCATTTATAAGCACATTTCTCTTATTTAAAAACATGTAACAAAAAATTGCGGTTTTGGGGGGGAGCCCGGAACGAATTAATGGCTTTTCCATTCATTTCAATGGGGAAAATTGATTCGAGATACGAGTATTTCGAGTTACGAGCTCCATCGTGGAACGAATTAAACTCGTAAGTCAAGGCACCACTGTATTTCGGACTGAAGGGCCTTTCAAACTTCTATCTTTCGAGAGGTAGCTTTTCAGTACTATCCAGATTAAGGACAAGCCACATTAGGGTGAACATGATTTTTAGTAACATCCTTCCTTCCGTGCCCTAACTGCTATTCCCTGATCTTATTTCGTTGCGTTTGGATGAGTGAGCCATTTTACTTACTCTCTGTGAGAAGAAATCTTTGGAGATGTTCAAACAGATTCACCTACGAGATAGAAAGGGATTTGTCTAATGACACGAGATAAGAAAAAGAGCTGCTACATTTGACCAATAGCTTTCGGTGGCAATCGAATCGAATGCTCTCTTGATTCGCAAAGGTCAACAAGCAAAAAGGCCGAAACTGATTGCAAAATGCTTTCACTATATTGGATGAGAGGAGCTTTTATTTAACTATTCCCCCCCCCCCGCAAGATCCTTGTCGTTACTATCAACAGCACAACGAACACGAAAACTTACGGAGGGACCAATACTGGGAATAATTTTATCTTGAACTTGTATGATGGGGAATAAGTGAAACAAGTTAAGCTAAACTTAATCTAACTCCTTAGCACATGCATTAATGTATGGCGCAAGAAGAATATATAGGGAAGAAGTAAGAACTTGCACCAACCACGATAAGAACAGGCAGGACAAACTAAAGGACAAGGTTATCTATTTAATATGTTTAGCCTGCCTTTGTGTTTGCTGTCTAACTCGTAACTACCATCCTTATCCTTTACATATCTATACAACCTTTGTCCAGAAAGTTCGGTGAATGACGTCATAGTGCTGACGGTCTTAAGAGTTTACAACTGGCGCATACCGTGCCGGACAGGTGAGGACTGGTTTGAACCAGTTCCTGAGCGGCGGCGCTGCGAGTTAGCTTATCGTGTGGAAATAGTTCGTTGTAGAGTGAAGGTGTTGTGCGCTCAGACGAAATTCAAAATGGATCAGCGAACGAATGTGCTGATGCTGAACTGTTTCAAGCTTGGAAAATCAGCAAAAGAGACTCGTGAAATGCTGCTAAAAGTTTACGAAGAACGCGCTGTCACCTTGAAGTGCTTGTATGAGTGGTTTAAACGATTCCGAGAAGGGTGGGAGACCATTGAAGACTCCCCTCGTAGTGGTCGGCCTGCAACTGCACGCAACTCGGACAACGTACAGAAAGTGAAGGAATTGTTGGCCAACGATCGTCGCAAGACAGTGCGAATGATAGTGGAGAAAGTGGGAATGGGTCGTGAGATGGCCCACCTCATACTAACCCAAGATTTGGGCAAACGCAAGCTTTGCTCCCAACTTGTGCCCCACACTTTGACGCCGGAACAAATGCGAATTCGGCTTCACGCCTGTGGAGACTTCATCGACATGGCGGATCGAAACCAATATTTCCTGAAATCCATTGTAACGGGTGACGGGATCTGGTGCCTGAAGTACGACCGAAAAGCAAGAAGGTGCGAAGTGAGAAATCCCGCATCAAAACAATGCTCGTGGTGTCTTCGACTCTGAGGTTCTCATTCATAAAGAATTCCTCCCTGAGGGCACCACGTTAAATGCCGCTAAGTACATGGATATACTGAAACGTCTGCTGCAACGGATCAATCGGGTACGCCCCCAGTACGCCAAGCAAGGCAACTGGACCTTGCTTCACGACTATGCCTGGCCACCTACTGCCTTTCTGGTTGGCAGCTCCTGGCCAACAGGCGAGTTGTGTCCTTGAATCACCCACCCTACTCCCCAGACTTGTCTGCTCGGACTTTTTCTTGTTCCCCAAATTGAAATCAGCCCTGAAGAGCCACGGGTTTTCGGACATTTCGGACATCCAAAGTAATGCAACGACCAGCTGAGGGCCATCCCTAAAAACGACTACGCCAGGAGTTTCCAAGACTTGTACAGCCATTATCAGATGTGCATTACCGCCTACGGGGATTACTTCGAAGGACGGTAACAGCTGTTTCATGTAAGACAACCATCCATTGTACCTATAGACACATTCACCGAAATTTCTGGACAAAGGTTGTATATATATAAAAGCAAATAATGCGATATGGAAGGTCTGAAAGTGTGATTTTCAGGCTATTGCACTTTAAACAGAGAGATTAACTAATTACGAAGAATTTCTAAAGGATTTAATTTATCCTTGTATCTTTATGGTGATTGTTGCATGAGCGGATGAAGCGAAAACTATTCATGTATCTCAAGTGATATCTCTTGCATCCTATCACTGCCATTGAGAAGACTGCGAATGAAAAAAAATGGAAAATATTGAACAAAAGTAGTGAAACCCGTGAGGAAATGCATCATATTATATATAGATATGAAATTTAAAAGATATCATTTGAGTTACATTTTAGGCTCTATCCGTACACTTGAGTGTACGGATAGAGCCTAAAATATAACTCAAATGAAGATTCATAGAAAAATGACCAATAAAGATTCATAGATAAATGAAAGCATTTTGAAAATTTTCGTAGTTAATATCGCTGTTTTAGGCATGATAGTCTAAAATTCATATTTTCCCACCCCCACACATCTCCTATATATAGTGAAACTTCTCTAGCCGGCCACTCCGCAAAACGACCATCTTTTTTCAGAACCATGACCGGTCGCCATAGAAAAGTTTCACTGTATGCATATATATATATATACACACATATATATATATATATATATATATATATATATATATATATATATATATATATATATATATATATATATATATATATATACACAAAATACAGAGAGAGAGAGAGAGAGGGAGATATGCGTGTGTGGGTTTGTGATGTCTAAAAGTATGAATTGCAGGCCATCAAACCTAACATAGGGCGATTAACTGACAAAATGATATTACGTAAACTATAGCACTCTGAATGTATAGACTGTGAGAAAAAGAACATGAAAATACTGAACAAATTATCAGCAGAAGATGAGCACTTAAACGCAAATAATTTTTGAAATTCAGAGTCTGCTGAATATATCCTATAATCAGCTTCGTTTTCGCTAAAATAAAATAGATTTTATTTAAGAAAAATATTAGTGCAAGTGAACCACAATTAATTTCTTCAGTGTTAGGAAATATGTTGGCCATATTACAAGAGGAGAATGTAGATTTCAAATTCTAGTAGATCGAATGAACCTAATATGCGCTTAAATCTGCGAACTAACAACTGCGTAAAGTAAGAAATGCCGTGACGCACACCCATGTAAAACTAAATATTTTTAACAATTGTTTTCCAAGCAGAATTGTTTGAGTAAGTTACACTGATAGCGAATACGAAAGAAAATCTAATAAATTATAAGAATAAATGGAAGAAAATAGATACCTCCAGTGTTTCTGAAATATCACTAAACAACAAAATGTTATCGCTTATAATATATTCTTCCACAGAGTATTATTCTCATCAAATTTGAACTGTTTAATTTTACGTTATATTTTTCCAGTTTAACCTGAGTTTTTTTTTTTTTTATTAACAATATGAGTAAAGTTTTATGTATTGTACCAGCTCCTTATGTTGTCACAACTCGGGCCAACAGATATATTGGACTACGATAGACATTATTAAATTAATTTTCATTCACGTTTCGGAGTTCAGTTTCTTTGAGTTCTCTTGCAGTTACTTTGTGTTCGTATCATAATGTAAGCGTGGAATCAGTTTTATTCAGATTAAAGAAGTGCATATATATATATGCCTGTCAGCTATGTTTGCCTTCTTAGTGTTTAATCCGTACATCCCAATGCTTCAGAATATGACTCCTTTACCCTCGATGCCAGTGCTCTCTCATTTGCTCTCGTCAACAGCTAAAGGCGGTACTGAGAGGCAGATAAAATGGTGCTTCAAAAAGTAACAGCAGATCGAATGTTTTGAGATGTATGATTTAATGAGAGGTACAAGCGACATGTCATTTTTGCCTCAACCTCGTCACACCTTTGCACTTGATTCCACGTCTTAGGTTGCGCTTTCAGTCAAGAATGCTTGGAGCGTTGCTCATCCCGGATGGATGTTCCCCCCCTTTTTTAGGCGAATCTACCTTCTCTCGCCATTGCAGGCTTCCCCGTACTATTGCAGCATTCTTCTGTGAAAGTCACGAGGTTCCACACCTTAGGACCACAAAAATCGAATGACTGCTCGCAGCTTCTCTACTGCGCAAACTGCCGAGGGCGTTGCCATTTTGCATGCGGGCTGCCCTTCCGATTAAGAACGCCGTGCCATTTATTCGGTAATTTCGAGGGATTCGGTAGTTACTGGAGATGTCCGGTAAGAATCCCGCACGGGAGTTTGAAGGCCCTGTGGTTTTCGTTCCACGAACTGTAGTCAGTTTGCTTTACTTTTTGAACCACCCTAGTATTGTGGGGACTCGGTTAATAATTGATGTAGATGTTCTTAGTTCCTTCTAGAATCGCAGAAAAATTTTGCTTAAAACTGCCGCTCTGGGGATTATTAGCAGAGGCAAAGATGTCCTATATAAGTCCTTAAGACAAAAATATCTGGGAAGGAATATTTATTCATCTGAGCAACCAAACGTTATTTTTATGCTTTCGAGTTGTTTTAGCACCCAATTTTTACCAATTCTGGGGGTTCGAGGCCCGCTGTAGTCATAAGTGTTTGTAGACGTTCGGAACTGGCTTTCAGCTTCATGCGCCTTGTCCTTGGGGGACATGAGATGACCACTTCAATCAAACATATACGTATTTATTGAAATTATATAATATATATATTGAAATCAAACATGTATATATATATATTGGAAGAGAGCCATATTTTACTAAAGATTTATCGTATGACGAGAATTCAATATTTACTGACTAACTCACAAAGAAGGGCCTTTAGCAACTATAAAATTATAAGATGTAAGCAATACAGAATTAAGTCTCTGCTATATCAGTGCAAAATAATAAAAGATTAGTTCTTATCCAAACACAGACATGTGTAATATCTAAAATCTCTCTGAGAGTCTTCATTTTTTATTCAAGCGTAATTCTTCTATTTTGTTAGCTTTGCAATTTATCTTACAATTAAATTCCCGTGAAACAATGAAAGCTAACAGAATCTGAGACAGGGGCAAATGAATTTCCAAAATGAAGAAATAGTCGTGAAAAACCTTGAATGTTAAAGTTTGAATTCTCATACGTTCGAATCAAAGGCAGAAATGCTTAATTCAAATTTAAAAGGGAGATAAATGTTTGAATTCCCAAAAGGTATTTGTTACTGCAGCATTATGTTTATTCCAATATCAGCAGAAATGCGATAATGAAGAGATTTTTTAATTTCTATCATATTACGGAACATTTTCGTCTGGTGCGTTTACCGCAGTTCGGTCACCCATATCTTACCCTAATCTCACCGAGTCCCAGTTTCTTAACATTAAAATAAAGCCTGTTTAGATAAATATTAAATGCTCAAAACCATCAAAATATAATAAGGGATATTCTAGAGAAATTTCTGAATGGAAATATTTACTTTTCTCGTTTTTTAGACAGATCGACGATAAAAAGACGAAATTTTGATTCCATCAGTAGTGCATCCCTTAATGTAAGTACAAACTACATAAATAACAGGATAGGAAGAGTCTGAAGTTAATCTTGAAAAATTTCTTCAGAATCTAAACTGAAAAAGAAATTGCACCTGAGAAATTGCGTTTAAAACAACCTATGTTACGATTTAATATTCGCTCTTCTTAAACCCCGTTCAATCTATATCATTGGTAATGCATCCATAAAATCTGCCCAAAACTTTCGAGCTGTTGATATAAAGAATTATTTCGCCGCAAGTCCTTGTTTATTTCAAATGTCTACTCGAATCGACGGGAGAAAAAGATATGTCATATTTTTTACCTTTGGGTTAACAGGTGGCGCCACTACAGGTTTTTTATTCCCCAGCTAGTGTATTCGTATGCCTCGTTTAAAACCTACCACACGAGATAAAGAAATTGTTTATTGCGTGAAAAAATCTTGACAAATTAAAACAATGAGTAGAATGCAATAGTAATACACAAAGCAGCCATACAGTGATAAGATACATTCCTTATTTGGACACTTCTTTGTACGAGAAACAGTTAATCGATTATGGTTAAATGTGCAATCGATATCAGACCATGTTCGATGAATTTGTTTGTGATTCCTATTTCATTTCACCCATGAAGCTAAAGAATCTGTAGCTTCATGATTTCACCCCAGAATTTTTCTTATCAGACATTATGATGCGTGTATAGTTCAAGAATCTACCTTATCTCTTTTTTCCTTTAATAATTCGACACACATGCAGAATGTTGAATTACAGAGGGAATAAGTGAGGAATTCACTCTCTTTATTGTAATCATTCGATCAATTTTTTGTGAATTTTTTTTTTATTTAAATGAAGAAAAGACAACTCTCATGTACATTTAGTTTTATCAGCCTTGTTCAGCAAAATGAGAAAACTGAAGTGAACTAAGTACCCCAATGAGGTTTCGATATTTTGATTAAAGCCGGAGACGTAATTGGAACCAGCGCCGGTTCCATAGGTGAGGGCGACCAGCCTAGGCGCCCAACTGAAATAGGCGCCAAAATAAAACAGAGTAAAAAGCCAAAATTTTTAACCAATAACGAAAAAGTATTAATAGTTTAATCTGATGTGAGACGAAATTCGTAAAAATACACAAATACAAGCGAATACTTAGGCCATTTTTTATAAACTGCTGAGTTTTGAAATCAAGAGGAATAAACTTTGAATGCCTTTTTCAAAACGTTGCTGTAACTCTTAGGCCGTCTGCACACGGAGCAACTCAAAAGAAACTGATAACTGACTCAAATCACAAACCAGTCCGTGATGAGTCGCAACCTATGTAATTGAATGGAGCCACGCACACGGCGCAACTGGTTACAAACCCGTCCGACCTAAATTTAGAATAAGAAATAAGAGTCCATATTCTAAAAGCAGATTATTTCAAATAGCGTCTCGTTCATTACTTAAAGAGTCCCTCCAAAATTTTGAAAAGGTGACGTTCTTAAATCTCTGATTGGAACAACCATTTCTAGAAGAACTCGCTCTTGTGTCACAAGTGACTGGCAAAATTACAACTCTTGAAAATATATTTGAACCAGAATTTATGTTTGACAGCACTCTTATTTTAGTATGTAGAGCGTTATATTAAACAAAATTACCTTCAAAGTCGAATCTATATTTATATTTTTAGGTATACTGTTTGTTTTTCCCATCCAAAACACTTTTTGTCGTATAAGATTTCACAGTACAACTAAAGTGCACTGATACTTAAATTTATAGTATAAATGAACTAGGGGTTATATATATATATATATATATATATATATATATATATATATATATATATATATATATATATATATACTTACATTTAATTATTTATTTATTGTACACTTGTTAAAAGGTATGTTTTGCACCAGTCTGAATATCAAACTATTCAGAATCATACATTTATTTATTTGTTTTGGGGTTTGCTACGGCCATTTTCCCCATTTATTAGAGATCTTTGTCAAATCAGATTTTAGTTGGGGGAGGGGACGTGCCGCCCCCCAACTTAACCTGAAATAAATTAAAACGATAATAGAATTTCAGTTAAAATCTGAAAATTGTAGAAAACTTTTAAGAAAGTTGGTTTTTTTCCCGCTTTTTCAAAACTGTGAAACTGAAGATTCCGATTATATCTTTAGCCTTATAATAGTGTTTAACAATGATATGATCCATAACAAAATTTCGATGCTATATTTTTTCTTCGTTTTATTTATATTATATTTATTTTTCTCATTGTATATCTTTTGAATACTACTCAAACATCAATTCTATTGTTATTCAATTTTAAAAATAATAATAATATTTGATATTTTAAGGACCGTCCGGCAGTCAATGCGCTGAAGATGACTCTAACTGAATTCAATTCGTACCCCCCCCCCCCCCCCCAAAAAAAAAAAAAAAAAAAAAAAGTTAGAAGCACGCTACCCCTATGCTCCTAACGGCTACCTTTTTTCGGAACCGTGACTAGCCGTTATAGAGAAGTATCACTTTCTATTTAAAAATATCTTTCGACAATTTTCGTTTGGAAGAATTTTTTTCTTCATTTAATTTATAAATTTAAGTAAGACGTAAACCTAAACGGAGAAACTTTAAAATATTTATTCATTTGTAACAAAGATTAATTTCATATAATGTTAATGAATTACATATAAATCGATCTCCATTGTATGACAGATGTATATCTAGTGTACACCTGGAGCAGGGTTTCCGAACCTGTGGGTCGTGGAGTGTTTTCTTGGGGTCACCACGGTTTTATTCAATTAAAATCACTTTTTAAACAATTTCATAGATAAATATTTGTCTATTTATTTATCATGAAATTCAAAGGCAGTGATATTTTCTAAAGTTAAAAATGTTATTCAAAGCGCCAATTCAATTCGTTAGAAATCTACCACTTTTATTGTGTGGTCAGTGAAAAATCTATGTACAGTACACATATTGTCAATGTCAGTTTTTTTTCAACAGTCTGTGGTGTCATGTTTGGCATGACAAATGCAGTTTCCGCAACGGAATGAAGCCATTTTATTTAGGAACGAGAATTTATCTTCCCCCCCCCCCCTTATACAATTCTGTATCAATGTGGATGGTGAATTATTTTTCCTCGGGTTCTGTTCTGTTCTGATGAATGTTCTGAAAATTTCTTTTTCGTTAAATTAAACATGTAGTTGGAATTAAATTATGGAAAATTTAGTGTTTCTTCTTTGTTCTAAAAGATCTTTTTAATGAAAATAGGCAGGGGGAAGGGGGGGGGGGGCTCGCAAGGTACGTAGAAACCATTAAAAGGGATCGCGACTCTAATAAAATTGGGAAACATCGACATAGAATGTGCACTATCTTACGATACCAATTTTTTTCATTTGAGACCTGACTGACAGTGCCATCTATTGGAGATCAGAGTTAACAAAGACTATTATTCGTTTCAAAGATTAGAATTTTCGATTACTTTAAGAATTCCTCTTAACTTGGGGCTAAGTTGACTACAATTTCGAAGAGGACTGTCAACAATATTCAAAAGAGGTTTTTTGAACTGGGTTTTAAAGAAAATTTATGAAACAATGCAAAACTGCCTCCTATGTAATGAACGAAGAAAACAGACCGGTTGTCTCATCGAAACTCCAGATTGCTTTGATGAAGTTGTCCGAGTGTCGGAAGGCAAGTTTTCAAGGGACTGACCGTTTTGATCTGGCCAGGGGGCTTTGATAACAACAACAAAAAATCATGTAACAAAATAAGCAGAAAAGAAAAGAAACACTATATGTAAACAACATTGAAAGTGTAGATAATTTTTGATAAGTTAGTCAAAATTTCGGTAGAGAAGACTTTAATGACTAAAATAAACTTACCAGTGACTCGAACTATCTGAGTCGGTCTGTCAGCGCTATTCCGTAAAATAAATTGTGCCACATCGTAGGTCCAGGATATCCATCTGTGTGAAAATGAGTGCTGAAATTTTTTCTAGCAGAGCTCATGTATTTTTTGTTTATTTCTTAAATGAGGTTGATTAGACTTGAGCATATATCCTGCACCACAGAGCGTCGCTTTATTTTTTAAACTCCCGCAAATTAAGTGAACATGCTGAATATTTAGCTGCTGCTTAGAATACTATGTTCAATAGATTGCCTACTGAATAAGAATTTTAGAATCGTTACAACTGCTTAGAATATTCATATTCAGTAGACTGACACGCTTTTATTTAAAACTAGCTGAAAACCCCTACTTCGCTACGGAGTACATTCAAATTAATACAACGGTTAATGTATGTAATTAATGCCATATATATATATATATATATATATATATATATAATAAATACGATGATCAATGTATACAATTGATGTAAAAAAACCAAAAAAAAAATATTTATAAAGCTAGAAAAAATTGAAAGCCCTATTTATAAAGAAGAAAGAGGGTTTAACTCCCAGTAAAATTTTTCTATATCTGAATAAAAAATGATTTGGTAACTACTGCTGATTGAAAATGTTTGTCGAGTCTCTTAAACTAGCCGCTGCGCGACCAGCATGGTCGCTTTTAGATTTATATTTTCTTTTGCAAAACAACTCAATTGGAAGTAACATATGTAAGGAATGTTACCATTACCTGTCATCCTAAATATACGTTGTTAAGGGGTGGTGAAAACTCAGACAAAAAATTTATAATCATTGATAAATTCACTATAAGGCTGATTCTAAAACATCATGATTAAAAAATGTGAATTTCCATTACTTCAGAACAGAGTTAAAGATATGTCTGAGACACCCAACACCAATGATTTTAAAAATTATATCTCTCACTGTATGTACTATTTTTCAAAACTAAGATATCTACACTTTATCATTACATCAAATAAGAAATTGTTGGGGAAAATTTTCGCTTATAAAATGGAGTGAAAATTCAGCAAATACTAAAATATAGTATAGATTACATTTCTCTCTGTATGTATTATTGTTCGCAATTCGGATATCTCCACTTAATCATATTAAATGAATAAATTAAAATTATTTCGTGTATAAATTAAAATTATTCATGAGTAAAATACAGCAATTAAATTGTACCAAATTACGTGCTATCGTCGATCCACACGCGGACAGCCGCTAATGTTTACATCCGGTAGTTGCAGCCGTTGCCATTCGGATTGTAGAAATATCGTCGATTTTTGTGCCGCATACCTACGCGTTTTATATTTATAGATGGTATCCAAGTCACTTAAAGCTATGTAAGCCAATAAACCAGGCATTTCCGAATCCACTCTCGTTTCTAGGGCACGGGGAACGAGGCATCATTGAAATGTTTAGCAGCCGTCTAGGGGGCGCGTTCCCCGCACACGTCCTGGCAGGTGGCGGGAGGCCGGTAAATAATAACACTAAATAGATAACATAAATCTGGCAGGAAAACACATTTGGCAATTCTAAATTGTCTGCATCATTCATCACACACGGGACGGGGATAACGAGGATTATGCGGGCCGACACTTGAGGGGCCCAATCCAGCGTCATTTGGATTTTGAAAGGATTGGATTCATTTCAGTTTCAGAGGGTTCAGGAATTGAAGGAACATGCATGGTTTTTAGCTAAAAACAATTCATACAGAACCACTCGACACCTGTATATAGGTTTTTAAATTTTAAGTTATTTTGAAGTATAAATCATTCGCTACTGGGATAAATATCACAGAGAGGCTAATGGGTAGATCCTTAGGTACAAGAAATGGGGTGTGAGGCGAAACGGCAGAAAAAAGACACGAAAACTCAAAAATATACTGACTCACATTCGCATAATGTAATACGCGGATAGCTAAAAAAGGGAGAAGAAATAAACGCAGGCACACACACATAAATACGAAAAAAAGAGGAAAACAACCGATTCACAAAAAATTGATTGAGATACCAGTTCACAGTAAGGAAAGTAGATTGATATATGTTTATAAAATATGCTCTGTATAGCTCAGTTAGACATGCAGATTTGAGGTTATATCTACGGACAGAAGTGGAGACTACCTGTTCAATATAATCCCGGATAAATGCATAACACCTGGACAAATCACTGCAGGTAGGTACACTCTGCCATTCCACATACTATGTCGTGCCATGAAAGTTCCTTTAAAATAGTATATAGTTCCTTTAAAATAGTATTTCTTTCCTCTTATCTCAACGCTCCTGCGACAGCCAGTCATAGTGGCCGTGTTGAGGGGTGGTCGTCGAAGAGAGGCTTCTTCCAAAACATTGGCTTTATGGAGTCTTGGATCGGTTCTGAACAAAATTCGGCCTGCTGGAGAAGTTTCACTGCATACATACATACATATATATATATATATATATATATATATATATATATATATATATATTAGACAAAGTTGTAAGCGAAAAACCAGTATAAGCCATAAACCACTACAGCCAGAAACCAAAGACATGAAAAGATAAGTGAAAAATATGAATAGAAAAGAGAATAAAAGGTATTTAGACAGTATCTTGTCATCAGCGGTATATATATATATATATATATATATATATATATATATATATATATATATATATACACACTTAATTGCTGCAGTTATGTCTTATATAAGCAGATCTTAAATTAGCAGAATTAGACCACATGTGTTTCCTCATTAGATGTTATATAAATGACAAAAATATGTGTTTATACTTGGGGAGTTTTACCTGTATTTAGTAAATATTAAACAAAATATAATTTAAAAGTATAAATGGTATTGTTAAGAATATGCTAATAATATATCGCACTTTTAGAATACGGAATTACAAGAGCATAAAGTAAAATATTTACTGTATGTCCCAATTGCTAACGTAGGCTTGCCAACAAGCGAGCTTTGTCATTCTGCGTTGCTTGCGCATCATAGATTGGCTGGAGGCACGACTTCCCTCGTGGCTGTTGCGGGCAGGTGTAGGATAAAAAAAAAAAAAAACACAAAAACAATTTAAAAAAACATTTCGTAATAACGGGAAAACAAATAACCGACATTTCCTCTCCGACTTTGTTTTTTTCTTCCCTCTACCCTGATGAGCACACATTTGCCAGGGTGCTAAACTGTTCGGATCATCTATCATTGACAAGGGTGCAGTAGTACCACCCACAGATAACGGAAGGGGGAACTAGCTCCTGAAAGGGGGTTGGGCCCTCATCAGCCTCCCCTCGCGGGAGAATCAATTTTCGGCCCCACACCCCCTAGTCCCATCCTGAGAGTAAATAATGAATATTTTTTTTTTAACTTCCTAAAATCATCATACACCCGAACATAAAGTCATCGACTACGAGCTTCCCCCACTTTTCGAAATTTCGCGTATTTACGGTAGCAGCGTTTATCTCTATCGGGATGGGGGATGCGCACCCCCTAGCCTGGTCCCCAGTAGTTACGGATATACCGTTTTATTCATTCAGTTCCAAATAACAGGCTGGTGTTAGTGAATTCATTATCTCTGTTGGTGATCCATTTATATTCATTGTTGGACTTTTTAGATTTTGTCCCGATATCTGAAAAGTTAGAAAAAGTGACGGAAGAAAAAATTCATATCGGACATTCTGGAATATTAATATCTATAGGTCAGTCACAGTGGCGTAGCGAGCATAACTGGCGCCCGGGGCACGATACCTTTTTGGTGCCCCCCCCCCGAAAAAACATATAGTAATATAATATAGTTGAATTAGTTAAAAGGACCATTTGGCGCCCCTCTGCGAATGGCGCCCGGGGCGATAGACCCCCTTGCCCCCCCCCCTTTGCTACGCCGCTGGTCAGTCATCCAACACGCTTTTTTCGAAGGTTCTTAAAGTTTCCTCGAAGAAAAATCGATTTATATATATATATATATATATATATATAAAGTTTCCTCGGAAGACCACCCTTCGTTGAGCTGAGGAAGTCCAAAGATATTTTGGCATGCTTGATGTAAAGAAATGGAGAGCCAAGGTTTCCCCGTGAGTGGAATGGAGAAGACTTGCAGAAGGCCCACAACGGGCTGTCGTGCCGGTAAAGAAGGAAAAGTTAAAGTTTGGTATTTTGGGGTTCTAATCTCTTATGTATTCCCTTTTTCAATACTCTATTGGTTAGGTATTTTCTAGCAGAGGGGATTTCAAAGTTTGTTTCAAGTCTTCACGTGTACATTTTACAGGTTTATATAAATGCCCCTGTGGTCTGACTGCTTTGTCTAAAGCAGGGTTTCCCAAAGTGGCGATACCGTCCCCCGGGACAGCCAATTTAAATGCAAACTGTTCTGGCTGCAAAACAGATTCTTTTACTTTATCCTGGATTATAGTACAACAGCTTGAAATTGCTCTTTCTTCGCCCTGTTGAGTGGATCAGCGGAGTCCCACACCTGCTCAGTGAAAACAGATACCGATTCCAAAGAGCTGATCGCGATGATTTAAGAATGCTGCTGACGAGAAGATCAAACAATGGATAGCAGCGCACCCCGTTCATCCTTCTTTCTCATTAGGATTCGTTTTGATGTTATCCGCCCTTTTTACTCTAATAGTGCCCTCCGTTATCCTCACTTTCTGTGTCTAATGCGAATGTTTCTTTTAATAAATAATTTTATAATTTAGAGCTTCGAGGTGTCTTACTTACATCTTTCTTAACTATGTTCAAGGACATAGGTAGAAATAGAGATACATAAAATGACGCAAATTTGGCACTGCATCTCTGTTTGTTCGCTTAGGAATAAAACTTTCCTGGGCCACGCTGAGTCATTTTCCTTCTGAATAGGCCAAATAAGTTTGGGAACCCCTGGTCTAAACAAACTTGCTGTAATCTAAGGCGAGTCTCAATAGGAAAGTCTCAGACTTTCCAGTTCTTAAATTCAAAATAAAATCAGTTGCGGCAGGAAGCCAAGATTGTAGGTAAATAGAAGTTACGCGACAACGTAACTTATTGAATCAGATCAGTGGTTAACAGACAAAAGATACCAAATTGATGTCCTTCATTTAGTTGTAGACATACCGCTTACATCTATCTGTATGGGGAAGAGGTTAGCCAAAGTTAGAGACTTGGGCCTGTTCACATAGAATCCGTCAGCGTCAGCGTTGCTCGTATTGAGATATTTTAAACCAATCACAGACATTAACAATTTCGCGGTTGATCGCTTGGAGGTTTGTAATTGGTTAAAGATTGTATTTCAATACGAGTAACGCTGACGCTGATGGAATTATGTGTGAACCGGCCCTTAAGGCGAATGGGTTGCCCATTTGACAAATTTGTGAAAACAGTAGATGAAGTAGAGTGGTAATTTGCAAGATTTTATCGCAAAATGGTGACAAAGCACATCGGAAACAGTCTTGAAAGGCAAGAAAAACAACGAAAAGAGACGACCGATTAAGTAATGGTGAACGCACATTTGACTTGAATCTAAAGAAACGGTGATAAATCATTTCTTGATTTCTGAAATTTAATTTTAGAATTAGTTTTATAATTCGTAATCTAAGAAATACTAATCACGCTTTTCTAAAATTTCGTAAATAAAATATTTGCGAGTGTCTTTTTTTCCTCAGGAATAAGCAAAAATGAGATCCGGGGCAAAATTCAGTTCTCTCATTTATACGAAGTCTAAATACACGGGTAGGCAATCTCACAGTTTTTTTCTCACGTCAACAAGTTCTTTCAATAAACCTGGTAATGACGAGCATTAAAAAATATTTACAGGCACCAATAATTTGCTCCCTCTGAATATCGAGTCTCTCGGTAAACTTTACATAAAGGAGGATTTACGCAGTGAAGATTGCACAGCCCAGAAGCTTAGACCTTGAACATCTCCCCGTCTATAAATCACTTCCCATATAAATCTGGGCTCGAACGCTGTAATTTACATCGACAGCCTGTTGACATTTCGCTCCCTATTTGCGAATAGTCCCCATTTAGCGATCGTGGCGACAGAAATTGATACGTGCCCGTAAGTGTACATATTTGCTTTGGCCATGATTTACGGTGCACCTTTTTTGAAACGCTTATGCAAGGGTGTGGCCGGGGAACAAAAAAATTTCATCGCCAATTCGTACATCGAAACTTCTTGCATCTGTCATTCCAGTGCCTAATACATTGGGATTTGGCCGAGTAAGTAATGAATTGAAATTATAGTACTGAGTGCTCGCCTTTTGAAAAAGTGCCGTCTGTCGAGACGACTTTAGAAAGACAGCGAAAAACTAATAATTCAAAGTTTTGGGGGACTGTTCAGCGGCTATGTAATAGCGTAATAAAATAGTGCTGAGCAACAGGGAAAATATTTTATTGGACTGGAAAAAAGCTTCACAATTTGTCCTCCGTCTCGATCGATGGAGAGCGAATCTTTCATAACTGATCCTTTTAGCAAAGCTTCGGTGCTAATGTATTGACTATATCAAGCGCGTGCCCGACGCATCTTTCGTGCATCAGTCTGCAAGAAGGTTGTGCACGTAATATAATATGTAAAATTCCACTTCCTTCGTTCTGTTTACTCAATTATTTGTCTTTAAAATTAATAATAGTGCTAATCGAACGTCAAATACTAATCAGAATCCTGCATTAACTATCATTGTAGGGACATATATGTGTATGGGTGTCGGCACTGATCACAAAGCCATGTTATCATTAAAAAGTTGATTTCTGGTATATATATATATATATATATATATATATATATATATATATATATATATATACATACAGTGTATGTATCGTTATATATATATATATATATATACATACAGTGTATGTATCGTTCATTTTATCCAGTCCCAAAGATCATATTGCTTTGTTATGTTTCCGCATCTATCGTTTTCCCGCATTTATCATTCATTTCAATCGGTCCCTTGAAAAACGATAGATCGAGATTCCCCTGTGTGTATATATATATATATATATATATATATATATATATATATATATATATAACTGTACTCATCCTTACAAAGTATCGTATAGCTGAAGTCCACCAAGTCCACTTCCTGTGTAAAGTAAGCTGAGGCTATGTGTAATACGGACCTTTTTAAATTTCAGTGTGTTATTTTTTTAAAATTAAAATTTCCCTAATAAAATAAGCAAGTAACGATGAATAGCTCTTTTATATGTTCATCTTTTAGCACCTGCGGACGACTCATTCCCTTAGATCATCTGATGTATAATACATCTTTCTTTTTTTAATTTCTGGATTATTGCCTTAAGATTGTAATTTATAAAAATTGTTTTGCAAAATTTATTTCCAGGAAATAAATCTTAGATTCATTTGAAAATATTTCTAGGCATTTTAATTTTTACATCTGACTGTCACATAAAAAAATATCATATAAAATCTTTAGTTATAGACAGAAGATTTGTCTATATTCGAACGATGAATTTCATTTCATTCAATAATTCAAAAGTAATGGGTGAAATATTTTATATTTCATATAAAATATTTAGTTGTAGACTAAATATTTGTCTATAACTAACTAAATAAATGTTTATTTTATTTTTTTTTTATTTGCAGAGATTTCGTGTTTTATGGGACTCACTCTACTACAATTTGTTGAAAACTGAAAACGCATTTTATTTATAAATCTCATCCCTTCCGAAAGAGGGCGCTGTTTCAACGTTCGAGTCACCCCAAGTGCAATCGATTTCGAGAATGTATTGACGGAGGGGTCCGTGCGAACGGCAGAATAACGTAGAATTGAACCTTTCAACAATTATTAATTTTTCATCGAATCAGAGATCCGTGTTTGTCGCAGCTTTTGAAATGCTGCACTTAAGGCGATTTCAGAGTTAGAATAACAAATATCCGTTTTATCGATGTGTCGCCAGGAAGTTTGCCGATGCTGTTGAATTGAGTCGATTTATGCGAAATATAGAAGATAGTTTGTTTACATCGAGCATGACGAGATTTCGTTGCTTGATTTATGCGAGATTTACAAGAAATTTCCTCTTTTAAATATTTCATTCAAAATGCAACGCATTTGCATTCAATAATGCAAAAATAATCAGAGGAAAGTTGTTCGACAATGTTTGTTTCGGTCATACTTCAAGCACATTTCAAAACGTGCTCTTCATTCACCCAGTTGTATTCCAGTCAGCAATCAAATTCTTTAACAGCACTCTCTCTCACCTTTGCGCTAGAATTGCCCCAAGCGCAAATTTGGTTTGAGGCCCCTTTCCTCTAATTATTATACAATAGTATACAGTAAAATACTATAAGTAATACTATATTAGCTAATCAATTCATCTATATATATAAAACAGTTCCGTAACTGACTCATTCATTCACTGACTGACTGACTGACATACAACGCACAGACCAAACCGCTGAAATTTTGCATGGCGATTCTTCTAATAGTGTAGGGGTGCTGCACTAAGAAAGATTTTTCAAAAATTCTTCTTAGATTTTTTAAAATTAAATTTTTAAGCTGTTTTTTAAACTTTTTTTACGTTTGCATTTAAAATAATACATTGAGGGATATAAAATTTATATCACGAGAAAGATCATAAAAATTCCTTCAAAATGAAATGTTTTCGAACCTTTACCTTGATTTTCTGATTTTTGGTGAATTTTTAAAGATTAATTTTTAGAATTTAATTTATTAAATGTTGATCACGTGATTTCTTTTTCTGGTACTTTAAATAAATTTATCGTCACGTGCATAACAACTAAATAGACAAAAATGATATTCTTTTTCTTTCTAATGCAGCAGACGATTGGATATTATCCAAAAAAAATAAATATCCCTTACGATTTTTTTATAAATATATATATATATATATATATATATATATATATATATTTTACATCAATTGTATACATTGATCGTCGCATATATTATAAATATATATATATATATATATATATTGGCATTAATTGCATACATTGACCGTTGTATTTAATTTGAATGTACTCCGTAGCGAATCGCGGGTTTTCAGCTAGTTATTTAATAAATTAAAAAAAATCGCAGAATTTTGGGATCGCGATTGAATTTTGGGAGGCCCCAAGCGCGCGATGATCCGCCACTATTTTTGAAGTCAACTGGTTCGAAGGGGTTGCCTAAAAACTGTACCCCAGGATAGCATTGTGTAGCATTCTAGGGTATTGTTCAGATGACGATGGACTAGGTTTAGGATAAACAGACGCGACATTAGTAGGTATCCCTACACCATCGGAGGGGATTTTTTGAATTTCATCTATTTTTTATGATGACATGTAACTTAACACTTGGGAAAATGTATAAAAAAATAGAACTGTTACATTAAAATAATTTTTTTGCGGAAGTAAAACTGGAAAAAAAAATATGACATTTCCGCTAAACAGGATAACTCAAAAACAAAGAAATATATATATTGCCATTTTATAAATTGGAGAATGAAGATAATAACTTTCTCCGGGGAATAGACTATTCTCGGAATTGTAGTCTGTTTATCCGTAGCAGTTAAAGTAATGACGTACAGAAAAATCCCTTAAAATTCATTGTCCCTTGCAATTCATACCTATGTAAACAAACAAAAAAAAACCCAATTAATCTGCAATCACGAGCATTCCCTCTATAAACATTTAGCCCGTCTGCACACGGAGCAACTCAAAAGAAACTGATAATTGACTCAAATCACAAACCAGTCCGTGATGATTCGCAACCTATGTAATTGAATGGAGCCACGCACACGGCGCAACTGGTTACAAACCCGTCGGACGGGTTTGTAACCAGTATCATAAAAATTCCTTTAAAATGAAATCATTTTCGAATCTTTACCTCGATTTTCTGATTTTTGGGGAATTTTTAAAGATTCATTTTTAGAATTTAATTTATTTAATGCCGATCACGTGATTTCTTTTTCTGGTACTTTAAATAAATTTATCGTCACATATTGCAGTGCTGGCGTATAATTAACAGAGGAAAAGTCGAATACTAGGTTTAAAGAAAGAAAGAAAATGGTGGAAGATTATTACCTGAGGTACATCAGAATTGTAGATTCTTGTAGGCTGTATTATTGCCAAAATTTTTTCCAAATCTCAGTCAGCTTGTTCTTAATCTTGTTCTTAATCTATCCCACTCTCACCGGGTGTCCTATTCATTCTGGTAAGTGTTTAGACGCATTTTCCCGTATTATACGTATATACAGTCGAAGGCTCCCATACGTATATTGTCTCACATCCCAAAAGTTTAGGACATTTTTCAGACTATGAAAAGTATATTTTGGCCTGTGTTTGTCAATTGCGTCTTTTTCAGAAATCTTCAGTTAAGGCCGTCTGCACACGGAGCAACTCAAAAACCTAACTTTTTTTGTTTTGAATGGATTTGCTTGAAATGTGAATATGTGATTAGTACCGTAGATATGTAAAAGTGGTTAAAATTCAATGATGAAATATTAGTAATTTATGAATTATGAATTATTAATTTTATCAAAAATTGGCCTCATTAAAAATGTTCCATGCGCATTTCTTTTGCATATAATATGGTAACTTTTATTTACAGGATACCTTATAGAACTAACAATGAAACTAATTGCTTATTTTAAGCATTCATTAAAAAAATAAAGAGAAAAAAATAATAGTGAAAACACCCTTTTTATGACGCAAAATACCTATAACTCATCTTTTCGAGTACAAAATTTAGAAATTCTGAGCTACGAAGCATATTTTTTTTCAATTAGATTTATTTGATATACAGTTAAGTATATAAAACTTAAATTTCAAAGCAATACGATCATTAGAAATGCGCCCGGAGCAGTTTGAATATTCGTATGACATGGAAATTTTTATTTTGAGAAAAACACATTTAAAGTTATTGCTATTAGTAACCACATAATATCTAAATTAAATACAAATGCCTATAACTTGGAAAGTAATCACAGAAATTAAAAATTCTCTCTGCAACACATTCCAACTCGTCCGTAGTTTCACAATTCAACAAAATAAAAAAATCGAATTTTTGGACAAATTTCACAATTTTGAAAGTTCACTGTCCCTTTAAACGGGTTTAATGAATAAAGTAAACCAACGCTCAAAACATTTTTTGCTACCCTTCTGTTTTCTAGTTAATTTTACTGTTTCAAAAATCTATTCGAAATTTTCGATGTCGGCATCCTATTTTCCTTGGGGTTGTTTGACGATTTTTGTCAACCAGAGTGTTTCTTCGGGATTGGTTAGTTTAATTATATTACATAACTTGCGCAAAGCTCTAGGGTAATTTTATTAGAAATATCTAAGATCTACAATGAGACTAATAAACTTATTTTATCCCAGTTAAGGCTCAACATTTTATTAGACGACAAAAGCTTCAACCTTCGTAAAAGATTTTTTTAAATCTGATATTAACTTTTATCCATATTTAATAACATGAGGTTTTCCCTAAATCGCTCTCTAAACATGTAATACGATGAATAAATAAATAATACGTGTGCCACCAATGTAAAAGATTTGTGCAGGCGAGGAACTGTGTTATGAGAATTTTCACAATGGCATCGTGAAGGCAAGATTTTCTGCGAAATATGACCTGCTGGGCACCGATGCTTACTACTGCGAAATGCGCTTGTAATCAGCTCCTTGAGAAATGGGAGTCTGGAATTTTTGATAGGACAGGAAATAAAGAGTGACACACAGAAACTTTTGTCTTAAATGACCTAAAAAGGGGGGACAAAAATGAAGACAAAATTAGCATAAATCTATTCACATTATGAAATATTGTTAGGATATCCCCTGTCACGTCCGCTGGAGAAACAATGGAAGTATTGTTGGCTGACAATTTAATCTATCTCCTTTTTCATATTTCCTTTTACAAATTTTACTTTATTTTTCTATTATGAATACGCAGTTCTTTAAACGAAACGGGTATTCGACGTGTTTCAGGAGTAACCACTGCTTTCGAAAGAGATCCCTCGTTTTCCTTTGAGTGGGCAATAGATATTCTCACGTGAAAGGTGTTGCCAAACATCAGACGCCGTCATCTATCCATACTAAGAAATGTAGCTATTTAGAGTTTAAAATCGTTTCACTGACCGAACTTCTCCTAAAAATGCGTATTACGTTTCTATGACGATAGAGGAGTCCTTTAAGGCTACATTTTTGTTGCAAAATATATTTTACACTAGCTGAAAACCCGCTTCGCTACGGAGTACATTCAAATTAAATGCAACGTTCAATGTATGCAATTAATGCCAAAAAAATATATATAGATATATATATTTATAATAAATGCGACGATCAATGTATACAATTGATGTAAATATATATATATATATATATATATATATATAAATCGTAAGGGATATTTTTTTGGATAATATCCAATCTTCTGCTGCATAAGAAAGAAAAAAAATTTTTTTCTTGTCTATTCAGTTGTTATGCACGTGACGATAAATTTATTGAAAGCACCAGAAAAAGAAATCACGTGATCGGCATTTAATAAATTAAATTCTAAAAATTAATCTTTAAAAATTCACCAAAAATCAGAAAATCGAGGTAAGGGTTCGAAAAAGATTTCATTTTAAAAGAATATTTACGATCTTTCTCGCGATATAAATTTTATAACCCTCAAATTATTATTTTAAATGCAAACTTAAAAAAAAGTTACAAAAACAACTTAAAAAATTAATTTTAAAAAAATCTAAGAAGAATTTTTCAAAAATCTCTCTTAGCGCACCCCTAGACCATAAGAAGAATCGCCATGCAAAATGTCAGCCCTTTAGATACAGCGGTTTGGTCTGTGCGTTGTATGTCAGTGAGTCAGTTACGGAACTGTTTTATATATATAGATGACAGAATTTTATTCGAATAAAGTTTGATAGGAAACGCAGCAGCAAGTATCCGATAGACAGACCGTCGCACACAACTTCTTTTTACGATTAAAAGGCATAGTGATTAGCGCGTCGAGATTCGGTACGGATGGAGCTCGGTTAGAATCCATACAGGCGCCACTGAATACTCTCGTGTCTACGCAGGGTATGAGCTCATTCAATCTGTTGGCCGCGAGGTTTGTAGTGGTGGGAGGAGAAAACGATGTCGAAACTGGAGATGCATGATCTAAATTGTGGTGGCACCAGGACAGGAGTCGGATTCCGACCCTTGTGGGCTAAAACCGGAGCCGAACCCTTTTAGCAATGCGAAAGAGAGAGGGACTGCACAAGGCTCATTGAGTTCTTAAATTTTTTTTTTTCTATGGAGTGAGTAGAATATTCTGACTGGTTTCTCCTTTCATCAAATCATTTTTGAAAACTTTCTAGGCTTGAATACAGGACCCCCTCTTGTCAAAGCTAGAGCGGAACTTCGTTGCGTACTGAAACCTTCCAAATGCTTTGGTTTCTTTAACGACTCCGTGGTTAGAATTTCTAACGTGGTATCATTGCTTTTTTTAAAACTGGTTCAGGTATTTATTTGCCTTTTCGTTTTAAAATGTTTGCTTTAGAGCGGTGGTTCTCAACCATGGGTACGCGGACAAGCAGCTACCGGTACCCGAATAATTTTACAATTTAAAACAAAAATCTATTAAAAATCTGTATTACAAAAAAAGAAAAGAAATGACTACAATAACTAATAATCCATACGTTTTAATATTTTAGTTTGGAATTTCTTAGCCATTGTTTGTGTTGTAATACTTTATTGGGATTTACCTAATCTCAAAAGATGCCGTCGACACCTGAATGTGTTATCTATGACCGCCCCATAAAAATTTGGCACTCGCCTGCGAGTTATAACTGTGTCTATAACTGTGTTTGAAAATTATAACTGTGTCTGAGAAGTTTCTTGCCAAGCAGTAAAATTTTTAATGCCATTTGCGACCACATATTTATGTGAAAAGGGATTTTCTGCAATGACTGCGATGAAAACCAAATAGAGAGCTTTGCTGGACATTGAATCGGATCTTCGCCTTAAACTGACAAACATTGAGCCCGATATTACTTCTTTAGTTAGTAATAAACGGGCCCAACCTTCTCACTAATTGTATATTTTTAAAAGTGATTATTATATTTTACGTATATGTTTAGCAATAAAAATATATCCCAAGTTACTTGTCTTTATTACAAATGTTCTCCATCGCATTTTATTCCCGATTTCAAAACTTTTTGGTCTACCGGTACGTCACCAAATTGTTTACAACGTACAGGTGCGGTACTATAAAAAGGTTGAAAACCCTGTTTTAGAGTTCTTTACCTAAAATGGTGGAGATTCCTTGTCCTTTTTTTTTTTTTTTAATTTTTTAATTTTTATTACAAATCAGCGTTTAACAGTCGAAAATAGACAAAATCTCTCAATACCGAAATACGCCTAATACGAGGTAAAGATTCGAAAAAGGATTTTAAAGGAATTTTTTCATTTTAAAGGAATTTGTTCGATCTTTCTCGTGATATAAATTTATAACCCCCAAATTATTATTTTAAATGCAAACTTAAAAAAAGTTACTAAAACAGCTTAAAAATTTAATTTTAAGAAATCTAAGAAGAATTTTTCAAAAATCTTTCTTCGTGCATCCCTACCCTATAATAAGAATCGCCATGCATAATTTCAGCCCTTTAGGTCCAGCGGTTTGGTCTGTGCGTTGTATGTCAGTGAGTCAGTCAGTCAGTTACGGAACTGTTTTATATATATACTAGCTGAAAACCCGCACTTCGCTACGGAGTACATTCAAAGTAAAAACAACGGTCAATGTATGCAATTAATGCCAATATATATATATATATATATATATATATATATATATAAAATAGTAAAGGATATTTTTATAGACAAAATAATGTAGAAGATATTCAAATCAAATCTAATATAAAGAATACTAAAGAATATAGTACAGTTAATATAGTACAGTTTGTAGAACATTTCTTTTACTGTATTTTAATATTTTTTTGGATAATGTCCAATCGTCTGCATTATCAAGAAAAAAAATTTTTTGTGTGTATTTAGTTGTTATGCACGTGACGATAAATTTATTTAAAGTACCAGAAAAAGAAGTCACATGATCAGCATTTAATAAATTAAATTCTAAAAACTAATCTTTAAAAATTTACCAAAAATCAGAAAATGGAGGTAAATATTCGAAAAAGATCTCATTTTAAAGGAATTTTTATGATCTTTCTTGTGATATAAATTTTTTTACCCTCAATTTATTTTAAATGCAAACTTTAAAAAAGTAAAAAACAGCTTAAAAATTTAATTTTAAAAAATCTAAAAAGAATTTTTCAAAAATCTTTCTTAGTGCTCCCCTACACTATAAGAAGAATCGCCATGCAAAATTTCAGCCCTTTAGGTACAGCGGTTTGGTCTGTGCGTTGTATGTCAGTCAGTGAGTCAGAGACGGAACTGTTTTATATATATAGATTGATAATTCATTTTTTTCTGTAGAAAAACTAATGCTATGTTTAATAATGAAAGTATAAATTTTTTTTTCGAGATATTTTTTAAAAGGGTAACATTTTCTTTCTCCTTTTCAAGAAAAACATTCCATAGTGCCAGATCTAGAATTTTTTTTTTCTTTCTTGGTTTCTTGAGGGGGTAGGAGCCGTTCACAAAGTTATAAATCATTCATATTTGCCTTTAAACCTTTTAACATTTTTTTTTTAACTTTTCGATTTTCTTCGCACCCTGCAGTTGCTCTTCAGACTGAATCGCCAATAAAAAACAGATCATTAAGCCAGGATTAAGAACAAAATCTTTTGAGTTTTCTGAGAGAGTGAGACATCTTCCCATGGCTAAGGCAATCTTGCATAATAACGAAAGAGAGAGATGAACAAACTATTCATTTCTCTGGGAGGGTGGACCACATCTTAGCTGAAATACCCCGTGCACGAACAAAAGCAAAAAAAAAAAAAAAAAGTTGAATTTTCTTGAAATCTGTCGACTTGACTGCTACACCCTTGTAATAACTAACAAAAGACATCGAATCAGGCAGTTCTCCAACACGGGTCACAGATGGTGAATGATGTTTTGTGACACATCTCAAGCCACCTTCTCCCCCCAGAAAACGTCCCGTCCCCAAAAGCTACAAAAGATAAGCTAGAGTAGACCGCTATGGGATTACAGACGGGTCATTTGTACTATTAAAGGTGTATTTTTGCTCCACCATACTAGAAGCGAGTTTTTTCTGCCTTTTTACAGCGTTTCTTGCGTGTTACAAGGATCTCCTACGTCATACATCCTCGGAGCATTGTTCGGAGCCTAATTACCACCCAATAAAAGACTGAATCAACATGTATACCCTCGAATCGGCACCGGTTGGCTGACGGCGTCCAGGTGGAACCAAACCCCGCCCTCAGGTGGCATACTTATGTGGTCGGCCGTCCGTGACGCAACCTGCCAATCAAAGGGCCCGACAAACAATGAGGATGACGTGCCCAGTGCTGCGTAAAGTATGCCGTTTCCTGCAAATGAGGGAGGAAAATAAAATAGATGCGAACAATAGGGCCTATTAAGCCTCATTACCACGAATGACTTTGGAATAACAGAGTTATTTCCCTCTCTTTCAAATTCGTTGCACTTTTTCACTTGGCTTAAACTTTTGCAATTTTTCAAGGGGGACTGTAATCACGACTTTCTTACTGGCCCTTCTGTTACCTAAAACTCAAGCAATGTATAGACCCTGTCCGAACTGAGCACGCTTTTGAACTATACCAGGGGGGGGGGGGTCGTCAAAATAAACCGTATAAAACTGTCTATTGAATCCCATAAAATTGCACTGGTAGATCCCAAAATCCAAAGTCAGGCATTTCCAGAAAATAGATCCCATGTTTATACGAAAATGAAATAATGTTTTATTGTGGCGTTTCACTACGACTTGTATCCGGCTTTAACTACGGGAATTTTAAATGATTTTATACCTTTCCATTCCTTTCCAAGTTCAAGATTGAAAATTTCCATCCCATTCAAAGTTAAATCTAACTTTCCCTTTTCTGCTTCTTATTCTTTCCTCGTTTACAACAAGTTTTGTGAACATAAATAAAAAAAACCTCTCCGTTTACATCAAAATGTATCCTAACAAAATGTTATCATTTTTTCCAGCGTGCCACTGAAATTATAGACCACGGGAACAGTGTTTGGGAATGTCTTCATGCTCCAAAACGAGAAAAGGTTATAACTGATATGAAAGAAATTTTAAGCGCTTTTTTTTGACGGTTTTATTAAATTATCATTCGCCAATTGTTTGAATAATCAGTTTTTAAATTCTTAAATAGTTTTAATAGCTTTGATAATTATTTTGCCTAATTATTGAAACGTGACTTATAGTGAATGGTTGCAACTCGAGCCATCCCGTTAAATGTGGATTTGTCAACATTGAGCGTTGTTTATTGTCTATCAACCTTTATGCAGAATACACGGACTGATAGCTATACCCTTTTTTTGCTGTTGTTGTGTCAGCTAGAAAAATTAATGTGAAATAAAATTTACTAAAAATTATTCAGAGGTCAAATTATAAGACATTCTTGTATAAACTCTTTGAAAAATTGATCATTGAAAAGAGCGAAATGTAAAAAGAGCCGCAAAGAGTGTGCAGTTTGGCCACCCCTGGTTTGGTTTGGTGCGCTACGGTCAACTTTTTGCTATACGAGGGATAATTAGACCGGGACCTACGGTTTAAAGCCGATTCCGAATGGCTGCAAACATCCATGCCAACAGTGGGACTCGAACCCACAGGACCTGAACCGAATGCCAGCGCCCTAGCCATTCGGCCATCACCTGGCTTGGCTATTCCTGATCTATGCTAAATATATTCAGCTTTTATCTTTTTTTTCCATTCAGACCTTGTCTCTTTTTTCACACAGCGCAAATATCACGTGTTTTGGTGAGGGCAACTGGAAGCTTTACAGAAAATCTTATCCTCTAGAGTTCTCAATTAAACAAACTGTATCCGTAATCCCAATTGAAGCCCTGTTTTCCTTCGACGTTGAATGCACCTCGTTGGCAGAATTATCAAACGCTCAATCTCCTCAATTTCCCAAGCAGACGTTATACCACCAAGCCGTGTTATATGATATTCATTCAGGATTGTCATTCACAACTTGAATTCTTTCGATCCGATAAAATTAAAAAGAATTACAAAATTACAAAGAACATTATTACTCGAAGAAGTTTGACTTCGCTTAGATAAAACATTTTGCTAATGACGTAATTCATAGTTTCTTATTAGAGACGGATTCAAGATTGGGAAGCTGTTTAACACTTAATTAAACTGTCAATTCTGCCGCTTATGTTGTTTCATAGCTCCATTGGGGGAATAATTCCCCATAATAATCGTATTATGATTATTATGATTATGAAAAGATTAAATATTATTAGCACTAAAAGTAGTAATAGTGATTATAATAGGCTAAACTTAATCATGAATATTATATACGCGTTCTTAACGGAGAACTGAAAAGTGATTTCTTCAAATGAGAAATTTCAATAGGCTTAAACACTGAAGGGATTTAATGATTGAACTATAAAAGCAATATATATATATATATATATATATATATATATATATATATATATATATATATATATATATATATATATATATATATATATATATATATATATATATATATATATACAAATAAGTATTTGGACACCTGTGATAGAAAAGAAAAAAAATTCTTATTCATTAATTGGTAGAGCCTCCACGAGAGGCAATTACAGCCTCAACTCTCCGGGGCATGCTTTCCACAAGTCCTTGTATGACGGCTAGTGGTATTTTCTTCCACTCGGCTTGGAGAAGACATGTAAGCTCATTCACTGATTTTGGACGGTTGTTGCACCTCTTAATTCGGCGATTCAACTCGTCCCAGAGGTTTATCGATAGTGTCCAGGTCTGGGCTCTGGGCAGGCCAGTCCATTCGGTTAACCCCATTGTCCCCATACCAAGCCATGGTGGACCTCGCAACATGACAGTTGGCGTTGTCCTGGAAGTAACATGGGTCCAACCGATAACACTGCCACCACGTAGGAAGCACACTGTCATCTAAAATAGTGCAGTAGGCTTCGGAGTTGAGATAACCATGAATTGGGACCGAGGGTCCCGATTCATACAAGGAGAAAAAAACCCAGACCATAATTCCCCATCTACCGAACTTTACTGTGGACACAATGCATTCTGGCAGGAAGCGTTCTCCAGCCAGACGCCAGACCCAGACCTTGCCATCCGAAAGGTAGAGAGTGAACCTCGATTCGTCGCTCCAGAGAACCCTTTTCCACTGATCTACGTTCAATTTCGACGTACTTTGTACCACATTAACTGAGCAGCGCAGCTGGACTTTGTGATCAAAGGCTTATGGGCGGCGGTACGACCATGAAAACCAAGCAGATGTGCTTCCTTACGGATGGTATTCATCGAAACAAGTTTTCCGGATTTGGCGTTCAACTTTTACTGAACGCCAAAATGCCTCCACCGAAAGAAATCAAAGCGTTTGACCTCAAACATTTTGTAGAGAATCGGAAATAAGTGATTCGTTCAAATTATCTGAAGACGCCAAAGTTGTTCAAATATGTCATACCAGAAAACACAGGTATTCAATAATTATGTTAAAAGCACTGATTCATTTTTTTTCGGACAGGACTGACTCAATGATGCATCCCTGTGCGATTGAACCAAAAGAAGGCAGTCTATCCTGCTATGTGTCGATAAATCCCACCAATCCAAACTTTAACTGCGTATTCCAGTTATCTGCATCTTCACGCGTGTAAAATAATTAGCGTGTAGTGTGGCGGCAAAAAGATCACCGGAGCGTACCCCCCGTGTTCGTTAGGGCAGGTTCGTTAAATGAAACATGGCTGATCATAGCGTTCTGGAGGATTTGCGGTTGTGTATTTCACTCCTCAAAAATCTAATCATCCTCAGACAAACATTTTACATCCCCAAAAGCGTGTCAAACACTGGCCCTCGGCGGCAAGAGAAGGCACCGGGCATCCCTGGGCCGCCAAATCAAGAGTTATGTCGGCGGCTGTGTCAGCGCTTGACAGGGCTACTTAGCGGTAAGTGAAATTTAGAGCGTTTCTGCTTCGCTATAAAACCCTCCGGGCTGCCGCTGAGTGCAGGGGGCTTTTAAATTCGGAGCAACTTAATGTGCCCTGTTTAAAAGGTACATTTGTGCGCTCTTAAAAGTTTATTACCACCCGGATGCTGAGCATTTTTACGGGACATCAACCATTACGGTGGAGCAAATCAGTTCACGGTATCGACTTCTGGCTCAAGGAAGCCGATCATCACACCTTTGTTTTCCTCTTGTTTTGTAAAAGGAAAAGAAAAAAAATGGCTGAGAGATTCCTTAGAAATGATTACACCTGTATATTATTAAGTTAATTAAGAGTTTTTTTCCAACTTTAAAAAAGTTATTAGTTTTACTGATTTTTCAGTTTTATAAAAACAACTAAAAGATTAGTTTAAGACATTGAAGCATTTATTTAAATTACCTATTTATTTCACAGATTATTGAGAAAGAGACTTTTAAGGCTTGATCGAAAAAACCAGTCGACAGGAAGTCGCTAGTTTTTACACGATAAAAAGACTGAAATTTTCTGAAACTATTTCAGTATACATATATTGTTAATTTAAAAGATACTATTGACGAAGAAGAATTTCACCAAAATATCACCTTCTTTATGTAATACTAGCGGCCCGTCCCGACTTTGTCTGGGTTGAACAAAATATTATACCAATAAATTTCCAGTTGATTGCCAATAAATTGTAAATCTTTTTTTACCTTAATAATAACCTAAATAATACTTTAAATTAATTTCATGTTAGTTAATAATTAAAATAATTTTTTAAAGAGAAAGGCGTGCCGGAGAACGGCTAGGTTCGAACCGCTAGCGTCAGAACAGAAGCCCACCGCGATAGCACCACGATAAGGATCGTTGAAGACTTCGGCACAAAAAGCGGTAGAGGACAGTAGCGGTAACAATGGAGGTTGTTAGGATTAAGCTCCTAACTTTATTTCTACTGATTAGATATACATAATATATAGCCTATGTCCATCTGGAATAATGTACCTTTCAAACAGTGAAAGAATTTTTCAAATAGGTACAATGGTTCTGAAGATTACCCTCCACGTACAAAATCGCTCTCTCTTTATATATAAGTATAGATGATCTATATATATAAAACAGTTCCGTAACTGACTCACTGACATACAACTCACAGACCAAACCGCTGGACCTATAGAGCTGACATTTCGCATGGCGATTCTTCTTATGGTGTAGGGGTGCACTAAGAAAGATTTAAAAAAAATTCTTCTTAGATTTTTTTAATTAAATTTTTAAGCTATTTTTGTAGCTTTTTTAAAGTTTGCATTTAAAATAATAATTTGAGGGTTATAAAATTTATATCGCGAGAAAGATCATAAAAATTCCTTTAAAATGAAATCTTTTTCGAACCTTTACCTCGATTTTCTGATTTTTGGTGAATTTTTAAAGATTCGTTTTTAGAATTTAATTTATTAAATGCAGATAACGTGATTTCTTTATCTGGCACTTAAAATAAATTTATCGTCACGTGCATAAAAACTAAATAGACAGAAAAATATTCTTTTTCTTTCTAATGCAGCAGACGATTGGATATTATCCAAAAAAAAAAATAAATATCCCTTACGATTCTTTTATAAATATATATACAGTGGAATCTCGATCTATCATTTTCCAAGGGACCGATTGAAATGAACGATAAATGCAAACGATAGATGCGGAAACATAACAAAGAAATATGATCGTTGGGATTGGATAAAATGAACGACACATACGGAAAAACGATGGATCCGAAAACGATCGATCGAGATTCCACTGTATATATATATTTTACATCAATTGTATACATTGATCGTCGCATTTATTATAAATATATATTTTTATTCTTTTTGGCATTAATTGCATACATTGACCGTTGTATTTAATTTGAATGTACTCCGTAGCGAAGCGCGGGTTTTCAACTAGTTAACATATATAGCTGAAAGCATTTTTTGAAAGTACTCCAATCGAGTTAAATAGGTGCTATGAGGCATGGGATATTACCAGATTGAAATATTTTTCCGATTCCATGCATTTTTCTGAAGTGGGATATAGTCCCCACAAAATAAAAATAAAAAATGTAAACACACGACTCCGAGATAATCCTTAACGGACAGCTGAAGAAACAAATGAATTCAATTGAAACTTCAGAAATGTTTGATAAATATTTCACAGTACATTTCATTATGATGCAAAAATAATCAGCTTGAAAATGTGTAATACTGCTAATGGATTAATGAAAAATCCATTAGCAATATCATACACTTTATTGTGCGTTATCAATCGACATTTATTTCTTTTTATCTCGCTAATAGGACATCTGACGCGATTTGCTTTCGACTGAATAATGTGCACCAACATATTCGCGGGGATAAAGAGGGGATGTCACGAATGAGTGATCCTCAATATATTTTATAGATTGAGGATAGCTGACTCAACAGTGCTCAACGAAATCATAGTTGGACATTCATTCCCTTTTATGTTCATTCCGTTTATTTTGAAATAGTGTATAAAACTCGCAAAATTTACTGGGAACTAAAGTAAATGAAGGTAAAAATACGATCGGAACATTTCATCTTGGCAGCTCAAGAATGGGTGCTTTTCAACCTTGCGTGTTTAAACCAGCATTTTAAAACTGAAACTGAAATTTGGAGATTTATTAGCTTCAAAATCACGAACCAGAATATAGAGTCTTAAAACTTTCAGTCTTAATATACACATACCCAGCAAGGTTAAGAAGCGACCCTGGCCAAATCTGTAGTGGTATTTTCACACCATAAATTTAAGATAAATAGAGCTTGAAGCCTTTTTCTTATATATATGTTCGGTGTATTACGCATGCGTCTGCCGCACCCTTTAAATGACTGGGGACAAAATTCCCTGTCTGCCTCACCCCGTCTCCAGTCACTTCGCCTCGGAACTTAAAGGTAAACCAATTTTTTTTTCATTCATAAATTTTTATTAGGGGGCTGAACACTTTTTTCAGCTCTCTTTAATCATACTCTCTTGAGAGAGAGAAGGGGAAAGTGTAAAAGAGTAGCAAATACAGAAGACAGAAGAATGATTTGAAAATGTGACATATATGACCAGAAAAAAAAAAAAAAATATATATATATATATATATATATATATATATATATATATATATATATATATCGCATTTACGCGTGTATAGGCCGCACTTTTATTCCACAAAATAGGTCGGTAAAAAAGGGGGTGTGGCTTCTGCACGGAATTTTAAAATTAAATACAGTAAACACCCTTTAGTTTAGAACACTTTACTACCATTAGTATCTATATACCTTACAACCTATTTATGGCCGTATCATGCCCACGGCAATTCAATGCATTGTAAATATTATTGTTTGTATATATTATACCTTAGGACTATTTAATAAAACTCTTTTGAGTTCCCAAGAATTTGTCTTCGTGCGAAATAATTCCTAAGTGTGCTAGTATATATATAATCATCTTTTTTACACTGTAGTTTCACCACCATCCGCTAAGGCTGTACCTGATATTGTTAGGCGAGCATTGAACTCTAAGGAAGGTACGACATTGCTACATTTCGTAGAACGATGCAACTTTGAGTCTACAACGGAATTCAGAAAAAAAATTTCCCGAAATGTTGTCTCAAAATTCAGGTGCGGCTTATACACGCACGAGGCCTATACACGAGTAAATACGGTATATATATAATCAGAGATTGATTACCTGAAACACGTATAATCGACTTGTTACTGGGTGGAAAACATTAAATGCTTGCGTTTCCAACGTTCTTCTAGGTAGCAAAGGCGTAGCCTTTGTGTGCCTCTATTCTAGAACAAAATATTCTCCCCACCAGTGCGTTTACAAATGAAATGGATTGAACAAAAGAAATTTTTAAAAAGTAAGAAAACTATATACATAAATAAAATATATTCCTCATCATTAAACATGGATTGTAGTTAAAAACTTATGCATTAAAAGAAAAACTTTTACACAAAAACAAACCCTGTTGGCAGAGATCGCCATAATGTTGAGAAATTCGGGTTTCGTGGACAGGATTTCACCTTGGCTATTGGCTGTTTATTCGGCCTGAATTGGGAAAAAACGGATATGTTAACATGATTAGCCCCTTTCAGCTGCGAGGTTTAATTCACCGTGAACTAAAATATGTAAAACTCTTCTAGCAGATCTGCTATATCTATATGAATCCTAAATTATGAAAAGGGCATATTGTATATTCTGAGGACAAAGGCATTTCGCATTCAGTCAGCCGTCCTATATAGTACAGGAATATACGAAATGCAAATACATCAGTTACCCCTGGATGTATATCCCCTGATAGCTGAATTGGAGTGAAACCTCACTAACGCAAGCACGCCATTCATCGCTTAGCTTCGAAAGATAATTGGCAACGAAAGGATTTGTGGCATCGCTTTCCATCATCTATCTTTTTCGGAAGTCACTGGCCCGGCCCTCGAAATGGAAGGTTTTCGGGCACATACATATCTCATGAAGTATAGCCCTCTGAAATTCCGATTATGATAATGCGGGGGGATACGTGCTTAACAGCTCTTTTTTCGCGACATGATTCGCTTCGCCATCGCGTGATTTTTCTTAAGCGAAATGAGAGGGATTTCGGGTAGAGACAGATTATTCATACATTCCTCGCCGGATGGATAAATCACGTAACTGTGCATGTGTGCATTCCCTCCCCCCCCCTAACTATCTCCATTGGAATGTAGTAAAGGTGACTACTTTTATCGCTTATATTTAAAAAAGGAATTTTTTTCTCTCCCGTTGGGTATGTTTCCTTAATCTCAAAAAAAAGTTATTGTAACTTTCTTAAATTTAAACTAGATTATTTTTAGCAGTGACGGCAGATCTTTTTTTGTTGCCTCGACTGCTGAAGTCAGTGGTTTCAAACAAATCTTCTGAGCAGTATAAAAAGAGTGTTTGATATAGGTTAAAAAACAAAACAAACTGAACAAAACAAGAGAGTACGGTACATTCTACGAAGCAACACGCTTCATTCCACCAAATTTTATTCCCCAAATTCATGCATATTTTAATTGGCATTTGATATATATATATATATATATATATATATATATATATATATATATATATATATATATATATATATATATATATATATATATATATATATATATACTGCTAGCCATTAAAATTGAAACATTGAAACACCAGGGAGGAAAGCAAATAACAAATCTTTACTTATTGTTCATTTAAAACATAGTAGGAAGAGAGCATGATTAAATCTGTCGGCAATATAGGGGCATACAAGGTCCGAAATCAGTACACTCAGTTGACGCTTCTGGCATCTAAAACGGCTCCAACCCAGTAAGGCATCGAGTGGAACTAGGCTTGGGTGACAGATGTGGGCAAGTCATTCCATGCTACTTCAGGTCTATGTCACACTTCACCAATCATACTGGCTGGAGAACGGTGGCGGCCCAGTTTCTCAGCAACCCAGGACCGGATATTTTCAATGTATGAGAGATTTGGAGAACGTGTTGGCCAGGGCAACAGTCGAACACCTTCTGTGTCGAGGTAGGTCAGGACACGACAGGCAACATGCGGTCTTGCGTTATCTTGATGGAAGATACAGATGGGCACAGCCACCGGCCTTAAGATCTGAAAAATGTAACGCTGGCTGTTTAAATTACCGACGACGCTAACAAGAGGTGTCCGTGTCGTGTACCCAATGGTTCCATATACATCACACCAGGTGCAGGGCCCGTTTGACGATATCGAAAGCAAGCAGGCCACGTGCGTTCTCCTCGGTGCCTCGACACGCGGATACGTCCATCATGATACTGCACGCAGAACCGGGATTCGTCTGAAAAGACGACGTGGTGCTACTCCTGTATCCAGTTTTGTCGTTGGGCGCACCACTGTCGCCTTGCGTCTCTATGCTGCAATTTCAAGGGAAACCGCAATAATGGTAGCCGTGGAGACAGTCTATGCTGCTCCAGATGTCGTCGCACTGTCCGTGCGGATACTTGTCGTGCTGCAGACAAGCCAATTTCCTGACTTCAGGTCCGTGATATGGCTATATGCTCCAGCATGGCTCACCTAACAGCTGTATGTACTCATTTCGGACCTTGTATACCCCTAAATTGCCGACAAATTTAATCATGTTTTCTTCCTACTATGTTGTATACGTACAATAAGTGAAATTTTGTCCTCTCGGGCGTTAGAGGCGAGAAGCTGTTGAGATCCTGCATGGCGTTCAGTATGACCCTCCTGAACCCACCGATACCATATTCGCATGACAGTCATTGGATTCCGACCGATGCGAATAGCAATATCGCGGAATGATAAACCGCACTTACGATAGGCCACGATCCTGCCACTATCGAATTCCCGCTGGTAGCCGTTTCTCCTTCTTATATGAGGCATAACACGATCTTCTCACAACCAACCAACATTGAAATGCGATTCCCGAATGAGAAACCCGCTGTGGAACTTTCCTTTTATACAGAGTTTAAGATGCCGTTTCTCCCTCCTGCGTCGTTCGATTGCGCTTAAAAGCTAATCATTAGCATATTCCATCATCCTCTTCCTTTCATGCGAATTTGATGTCTATATCATTTCTCCTTCAGGGCATTGTAATTTTTATGGGCAGCAATGTATGTATGTATGTATGTATGTATGTATGTATGTATATATATTGTAAGGACTTCGCCTAAAACCAAGACTGACAGCCTTTAATATTTACAAAATGCTTTATTGGCATTCGAGAATAAATATAGGCTCTATACAATAATTACAAAGTAAACATTATCTAAGGATAATTCGCGGGTTCAGGATATCATGAGAGGAACGCGGCAGGCTCTCCGTCTCTGGCACACGTCCGACGACGAGGGTTGTTCACACCTGTAAAAAAAAGTCAACTGCCCCCATTTACATCAAGGTGGCGACTATATATCCTCACAAAAATCTGTGGGTGGTTGAAGCGGGCTCTCTTTGAATTCCTTTCTGTAGACCGTCTTCAAACCATTCCGCGTTTTCCGCTAAAGGCTAAATGATTATCCTCGGGACAGGCTTTGTCTGCAAGGAGGGGGATTTCTTACAGAAGACGGCTTCCTAATTGTCCGATGGCGACGCGGCGTCTGCCACAACTTGGTGACAAAGCGACTGTCACCGATGAATACGGTAGATGATAATGGACGTCTTGCCGTTAGGCCCTCTCAGGAATTCCGGGTGTGAAAGAGGCGCAAAGTCATTACAGACTAAATTCCTCCCCTCCCCAGATGTTTTTCTGCAGAAAGTTTCACCTGCAAAAAACAGAACAAAAACATGGTCCTTCTCAGGACAATTTCAATTATAAAACTTTTCCCGAAGGCAAATGCACGCCCAATTGACATTACGAGTAGACCGTTAATTTTGATCAAACTCTGGCTTTACCTTCATGAAAGAAAATTTTTAACTGTACTTCAAAGTATCATTTTTAAAAGCACAACAAAGGGAATTTATAATTAAAATTTACGCACTTTAAAATCTCTAATAAGAGAACATGCCGTAGCAAAGAAATTATAAAGATTTCACAATAATACAACAAATCATGGCAAAAAATTTAAATAGAACAGTATACTAATACATGTCATATCAAAAAAAAATTTAAATTCATAGAACACTAGTACATACACATGACACTACATAAAAAACATTATAACTAGTAAATCACTCAACTGGGATCCCATAATTTACCTTAATTGTGATCACATGACACAAATAAATTCTCAAATTGATATTAAACACAGTTACCATGAAACATCTTTACACAAATAAAATTAAACACAAATCCAAAATGGATACCTAAACTTCATACAGAACATATCATCACGGTTACTAATACACATGAAAATTTTAAATTTCTTACTTATCTTTTAATACATTTAACACTTATCGTCATAAAACAATTTAATACTCGGCTTTCCGTAAATTCTGGATCAGGGAACTTAATTCGTTCACGATTACCTGTGATCCAATCTTTTCCATTTAAGTGGACAGTCATCAGTGACCTAAATTTAAATATTCATTTTATCCTACTATAGGATTCACAATCGATTTAGGGTCTAATTTTTCAGTACTGACTGACATAAAATTATAACAAAATAGCTCATTGGCTCTTTCCTTATCAAAAAAAACTCACAAACTTCACATTCCTGTTAATCACTTTGTTTCTTTGACAACACTTACATTTATCTGTTGTCGTAACAACTCTTCAGACAAAACTTATCGATTTCACAATAAATCATTCAATTGCGGTATTCAAACACCGTACGGAGTGCATTTTGACTCCAATTACTACCTTCTTAGGTATACACAAAACATACACATTTGCATTTAAAAGTTAGCCATCACCTTTCTGAGGCATTCTACTGGCTTATGCAACAAACAAAACAGAACATAAAATGTTACAATTGAACATTAATTAAAACCTATCTGAGGCATTCCAACACGGCATACATAAAACCGTCATATGGCGTTTGCCACTACAAAACCGTTATATTATGATAACGTCAAAGGAATTTCACCTGAATTTTCCTTTAAAGCAAAACTCAACTTCTATGGTCGAGTCGCTCAAATTTACAAACAATTACATGTTACACTTCATAAAAAAAACATTACTCAAACGAATACACATTAATTTCTGGTCACATTTTTACACTGAAACTACAATTAATCAACATACTTATAATATACATTTAAACTTTTACGACTAAACTTCGGCTTAGCCTGGTGTTCGGCGGGACTTAACAGTGTTAAGACGTTTCTTATTATTCTTAACATTAGGGCATTTCCCCTTTTGACATTTGTCACAAGCCGACACGTAATCATTTATGTCTAAGTGACAATATGGCCAGTAAAAATACTGAGTTAATGATTCTTTCATCTTAGCAACGCCGAAATGAACATTAGTTTGTTCGTGGCAGAGTCTTTTTAATTTCTCTCGATACTTTCGAGGCACAATAAGCAGTTTTCTAGTGGTTCCATCGTTATTTTTTTTCTGGTAAAATAACATCTCTTTTACCACTACGTACTTATTTTCTTCGGGCGTCTTCTTTTTCGCTCTATCAAAAATTACTTTTAATTCTTCGTCCTCACTTTGTGCAACTCTAAATTCTTCGGGTGAAGTCTTTAATAAGTCGGGAGTAATTATTTGTTTCTCCTGGAGAGGCAAGATAGTCGCGCTCTCTTCCGAAGTGATTTCTTGTACCGCTTCTGATCCGGGAATCACTTGCTCTATTCTCGTTATTTCATCTCCCGTGTCTCGTCTTTCTCTATCAAATTTTAGTTTTTCGGCCCGAGTTTGCACAGTACTTTTCACCGGAACTTCAACATTCCTGTTGATCTTCTCAAGCAAGGCTGCCGTTTTATTTCCTAACAAATAGTGTTTCTGCTCGAATTCCGTATTGCTGACAGCTGCTCTAGTTCTGGTGTGGCCCCATTCACATTTTAAATCGACCTCTGCTATAGGTAAGCAAACGGATGAATCTAACACAGGTGCACTGACATAAACGTGCTCTCCTGTGTACATATGGGGTTGTACCAAATTTTTAGAAATCAGATCAATGCTCGCTCCTGTGTCTCTCAGAATAGACGTAGATTTTCCATTAACGACTCCCTGACTGATATATGGAGTCATAACGCCACTCGAGTCTCCTCCACTAGTTTCTGTTGCCGCGATAATTTCCGTCTCTTTAAGTTTAGGGCACTGTGGTCTCAGATGGTCATAAGAACCACACTCGTAGCAACGGAGCTGTTTTCTTTTCTCAAAAGTTCTTTCCTTGTTTTGTCCACTAGAAGCTTCTTTTTCCACATCTTTTTTTTCTTTCTTCTCTTCCTTAAAATTATGGTTATTTTTAAATGGCTTATTAATTTTATCTGTGGACTTTTGATCCTTTGGGAATTCTCTTGTTCGGAAACTGTCTTGCAAGCTTTCATACTTATCTATTTTTTCCGCTAATTCTAAAGGAGTATTAATCTGCATCCACTGCTCCAAAAAATGATCTTTTATATCGGCAGGTACCCGTCTCTTCATCTGTTCCGTTATGTGTAGGTCTCTCAGTTTCTTAAATGTAGTGATTTCTAAATCTGCTATCCATTCATCATAATAGCCACTAAGCTCATGGGCATAATTCCTCCATGACTTATCTGCGAGTTTAGGATGGCGATAAAACAGTTGTTTTAATTTTTCTGTATTCATCCTAAATCTCTGGAGAATCATCTCTTTGACGTAGTCATAATCTTTGGCCTGTTCTGGCGATTCTCTGGCCATCATGTTGGAAATTTCTGGGGTTAGTACCCCTAACAAATATGGCACCCAATCTTCTTTAGGGACTCCCGCCATCTCTGCTCTCCTCTCGAAATTTATTAGGTACAGGCCCATTTCGTCCCGTTTCTCGTCAAATTTCTGTATGGTTTTAAGGAGCTGAATGTTCTGAGTTGCGTCTGCATCTCTGTCCCTCCCATTTCGGGCTCTATTGTCTCCATTAATTCCTAATTCCAGTCTCCTTATTTCGAGAGTAAGTTGGTCTTGACGAATTTTGTCTTCTCTTTCTCTCTCTCTCTCTTCTCGTTTCGCTTCTTCTTGGCGAAGTCTCTCTTCACGTTCCTTTCTATCTTCAATAATACGCTCTAGTGCGAGTCTAGCGTCTTCTTCGACGTAATTTTCGTTTTCTGTAATGATCTTCTTAATTTCGAAAATCTTAAGCGTATCGTCAGCTAGTCCTCCTAACTCTTCTAAAAGTTCTAAAAGGTCCCCTTTCTTACCCTTATTTAAAAAGGACATTTTTCTAAATTTAGGGTTTCTAATTTAGGGTTATTATTAATTATTTATGATAAACAATAAAATTATCCCTCAGCTACTAGCTATACCTTCCGACGGTATGTGTCCTAACCGGAACTAACAAGTTCAAAACTGATCAATTTTAGACCGAACTATAATTTTAGCCCTTATGAACACCAAACTAGCACCGCACAATATAAACATTCACAATTTACTCAATATCTATCAAATCAAAATACCGAACTCTTACACAGAATACACATAAACAGAATTCTCAAATTAATCAACGCTCTATATAGATTTCCCACACAGTAATACACAAATACTAAATTATCACTGTTAATATCCAAGCATAAGAAACTTAAATATATCTGTTACTATTAAAAGAAAAAAAATTCTAAATAAACACTGTTATTATCAAAAGCAAAAAAAAATTCACTTTCTTTAAAAATAGAGAAAAACATACAGTATTTGCAATTAACAAAACACAGAAATTGGCTAAACTTATTGCAATTCCTAACAACCAAAATATTGGTTCTTTACTTGAACACTAACTGGTTACTCATTCATATACCATAAAAACACACAGAAATTGGTTTTACTTATCACAATTCCTAAAAACAATAGTTCCTACTTAGAACTTCAAATGGTTAACTCATACACCATTAAAACACAGAAATTGATTTAAATCATCCAAATTTCTAATATAAAATATCAGTTCTTAATACGAACTCTAAATGGCTACTTATACATATACCATTTAAAAAAACACAGAAATTGATTTGATTCATCAAAATTTCTAAACTATCAGTTCTTAATACGAACTCTAAATGGCTAACTTGTACATATACCATTTAAAAAAACCACAGAAATTGATTTAATTCATCAAAATTTCTAAAATAAAATATCAGTTCTTAATACGAACTCTAAATGGCTAACTTGTACATATACCATTTAAAAAAACACAGAAATTGATTTAATTCATCAAAATTTCTAAAATATTAGTTCTTAATGCGAACTCTAAATGGCTACTTATAAATATACCATTTAAAAACACAATAAAATAATTTTACTTATTGCATTTATACAAAACCATTATTTAGTTTTTAAATCAAAGCCAGAATCTGATAAAAAGAATCGGCCTACCTGTAATCCTTTCGTTCATCACTGATATCCTATCGTAACTTCTGACACCATTTAATAACAGTCTGTAAGGACTTCGCCTAAAACCAAGACTGACAGCCTTTAATATTTACAAAATGCTTTATTGGCATTCGAGAATAAATATAGGCTCTATACAATAATTACAAAGTAAACATTATCTAAGGATAATTCGCGGGTTCAGGATATCATGAGAGGAACGCGGCAGGCTCTCCGTCTCTGGCACACGTCCGACGACGAGGGTTGTTCACACCTGTAAAAAAAAGTCAACTGCCCCCATTTACATCAAGGTGGCGACTATATATCCTCACAAAAATCTGTGGGTGGTTGAAGCGGGCTCTCTTTGAATTCCTTTCTGTAGACCGTCTTCAAACCATTCCGCGTTTTCCGCTAAAGGCTAAATGATTATCCTCGGGACAGGCTTTGTCTGCAAGGAGGGGGATTTCTTACAGAAGACGGCTTCCTAATTGTCCGATGGCGACGCGGCGTCTGCCACAACTTGGTGACAAAGCGACTGTCACCGATGAATACGGTAGATGATAATGGACGTCTTGCCGTTAGGCCCTCTCAGGAATTCCGGGTGTGAAAGAGGCGCAAAGTCATTACAATATATATATATATATATATATATATATATATCTTAAACCTCAAATCCATTCTACAAATACTCCATACACTCACTGCATTCTAGCAAATTTTACCCGCTACAATCTGCACAAAGTTGTGTAAGAAATAATACATATTTTAATCGGCATTTGATTTATGTATACTGCTGAAACCTCAAGCACGTGAAGTGAAAAGCGAAAATTCACTCTGAGAGCTGCGCAAGGAAAAAAAAAATTAAATACTTTCTTTATTAAATCTATCGAATAACACATGAGTATCTATACATGTACACTCCTCAAAATGAACCTCGAGCGAATGTCGGAATGTAATTACACTCCCTGCTTACTCCAGACGCATGCAGTTTATCTCACATTACTCAAATGACCGAACAGCGAAACTCAAATAGTTTACATTAATTACAATCGAAGAAGCATATGCTTGCGCTGTAATTATCCCATGATTCATAGTAAATGCCCTGTCAAGAGGGTCATTTTTCTCCCCAACTTGCCCTACTCGTGAGTAAGTTATCGCTTCATTATAAAGATGATCCTTTTCAAAAGTACCGAAACCTCATCGCAGTTTCGTATAATTTTCAGGCGTTCATCAGATGAATTTAAGACCGGATATCTTGCTTTCCCTTGTCCCATTTTGCACATTTTCCGGCCTATGTCGAGCAAGTGACTGTGCCGTATTTATTAAGGCTGCTATGTACTAACCCCATTGGATTCGCTCACCTCAATGTTAACCTATGGAGAAAATTTGTCCACGGATTGCCGACTTGGATTCAAAGAATTTAAAAAAATTGTACTCCGTCATAGAGAAAGAAATTTTACATTTGCGCACATTTTTCGTTTTTTTTTTAAATGCAATTAATATTTTTAAATTTAAATTATTCTGGGAAAAATATGGTATAGTGTGTTTTAAATGATCATAAATTCTTTCGGTGGACGAAATTTATGAAACGAATCCTGTAGCGCTTTGCAGAAAAGTTCAGGCTATCTGACAATACCAATTTTATATGATTATCAGCATTTTTGTACCTGTAAATAGTTGACAAAAATATATTTTAAATAAAAAATTTGGGGGCAGCTCTTAACCCCGCTATAGATCCATTACAATCCCTCAAAATGTCAATCCTAAGGGGGGGGGGTGAAATTCTCGAACTGTCAACTGGACTCCTCCCACCACAAGAGTCTGCAAGAAGAGGAAAAGGGAAATACGATTTTTTTTCTTAGTGCATAGCAGCCTTAAGGCTACCCAATCGGATTCGCTCTGCTCAATGTTAGCCTGTGGAGGAAAATTTTCAAATGATTGTCAACTTGGATTGAAATATTTTATTTCAAACTGTGCTCTGTAATTATTTTTTTTTACTTTGCTATCTTTTTCATTTGAGAAATTTCGTCCTCCAAAGGATATTATTGCGAAAATTCAGTGTACCACATTTTCCTCCCGAAAAATTCGATTTCAAAAGTATGTTTCTTTTAAGGAATGAAAAAAAAAACTCCTCCCCCGATTCTCCCATTCTGACTGTCAATTTTTGAGCAATCATACGTGACACGCGGTCTATGGGAGATAAATCGGGCGACCGAGAAGCGCTAGTCACAGAAGAGACGTTGGGCAATGCGGTCGACAAGGTCCTGTTAAAAGCCCCGGGGAGGATCTGTAAGAACTTTTCGTTCCACATCCCTTTATTTAATGTACCGCTGATTGCACCCTTCGTTCAGCGTAAAGGAGAACGTGAATGAAATGCACCTCAAACCATCACGCTTAGAGAAGGACCAACATGCACTTTTTCAGATGCCGTTCTTCCGCTCTCTCTGCGGACAAGGATCCGGCCGTTCGTGCCTCTCGAGACAAACTAGACTCGCCACAATTGGTTTCTGAGTCTTCGGATACAAGATCTCGCTTCAGGAATCGTCAGCGAACAGACATCGCCGGATGTGTCACCATCCTCCATTGTCTTGCTAACGTTATGGATGATTCGACCCCGGCAAGTGTAGCAAGAGTATGTCTTCCCCTTTCTGACGTAGTTACGTGATCCTTCACGATGATTCTTAGAACCTTCTTGTGTCTATTTTCTACAAGTACGCATGACTGTACGAGTGTCTCTCGCCCGAAGCGTGCAACAAAATCACGATACAGCAAACCACCTTCTCTCAACCCAAGGATTCTTCCTCTTATAACTGTCATTAATGTCTCTTTTTATGGCGGCGTTTGCTAGAAGAGTAATACCAAAGGAATTCACCGCCACATTGTTTGGGATTAGTTTTTTGAGATATTTTATATCGTACGTCATCCAGTAACTGAGAGTGCATCATACTTGCCCACGCAGCCGAGTCATTTGAATTTTCCATGGCAAACTACCCAGCTGTCCAATTTTAGGTCAATTCAAAAGCTTTCTCTTGGTGTTTCATTTTCAGTGAATGGCAGTGCATTAGGTTAGAGAAAATTACTTACTAAAAGTAGAAAATTTACTATTTAATGCAGTTAACATTTACTATTAAATGAAGTAACTACTTTTGGTAGAAACAAAGAAAACTACATAGCAAATATTACACAAATTATTAATAAATGAATATTAATAAAATATCCCTACACATAAGCAGAATTCCATCTTTTTGTTAATCAAAGAATTAAAAAAATCATCATCCACTTCATAGTAACGATATTCCTGTTCTTGTAACATACAACTCATGTCTGAACAAATACAACCTTTGTCCAGAAAGTTCGGTGAATGTGTCTATAGGTACAATGGATGGTTGTCTTATATGAAACAGCTGTTACTGTACTTCGAAGTAATCCCCGTAAGCGGTAATGCACATCTGATTAATGGCTGTACAAGTCTTGGAAACTCCTGGCGCAGTCGCCTTTAGGGATGGCCTTCAGCTGGGTCGTAGCATTATGTTGGATGTCCGAAATGTCTAAAAACCCGTGGCCCTTCAGGGCTGATTTCAATTTGGGGAACAAGATAAAGTCCGAACAGACAAGTCTGGGGAGTAGGGTGGGAGATTCAGGGACACAACTCGCCTGTTGGCCAGGAACTGCTGCACCAGAAAGGCAGTAGGTGGCCAGGCATAGTCGTGAAGTAGGGTCCAGTTACCTTCCTTGGCGTACTGGGGGCGTACTCGATTGATCCACTGCAACAGACGTTTCAGTATATCCACGAACTTAGAGGCATTTAACGTGGTGCCCTCAGGGAGGAATTCTTTATGGATGAGAACCTCAAAGTCGAAGAACACCAAGAGCATTGTCTTGATGCGGGATTTCTCACTTCGCACCTTCTTGCTTTTCGGTGGCTCTGGATCCGTCACTCCATATTCTGACCATCGGGGTCGTACTTCAGGCACCAAGTCTCGTCACCCGTGACAATGGTTTTCAGGAAATTTGGGTTTCGATCCGCCATGTCGATGAAGTCTCCACAGGCGTCGCATTTGTTCCGGCGTCAAAGTGTGGGGCACAAGCGGGAGCAAAGCTTGCGTTTGTCCAAATCCTAGCTCAGTATGAGGTGGGCCATCTCACGACCAATTCCCACTTCCTCCACTATCATTCACACTGTCTTATGACGATTCTTGGCCAACAATTCCTTCACTTTCTGTACGTTGTCCAGGGTGCGTGCAGTTGCAGGCCGACCACTTCGAAGGGAGTCTTCAATGGTGTTTCGTCCTTCTCGGAAGAGTTTAAACCACTCATACACGCACTTCAAGGTGACAGCGTGTTCTTCGTAAACTTTTAGCAGCATTTCATGAGTCTCTTTCGCTGATTTTCCAAGTTTGAAACAGAACAGTACATTCGTCGCTGATCCATTTTGAATTTCGACCGATCGCACAACACCTTCACTCTACAACAAACTGTTTCCACACGATAGGCTAACTGGCAGAGCAGCCGCTCAGGAACTGGTTCAGACCAGTCCTCACCTGTCCGGCACGATATGCGCCGGTTGCAAACTCTTACGACTGTGAGCACTATGTCGTGAATAAAAAAATTTTTTTTGTCAATTTATTTTGTTGTTATGCACGTGACGCAAAATTAATTTAAAGTATCAAAAAACGTAAAGCAATCACGTGATCGGCATTTAATAAATTAAATTCTAAAAATGAATCTTTAAAAATTCCCCAAATATCAGAAAATGGAGATAAAGATTCGAAAAAGATTTCATTTTAAAGGAATTTTTAGGATCTTTCTCATGATATAAGTTTTATAACCCACAAATTATTATTTTATATGCAAACTTAAAAAAAGTTACAAAAACAGCTTAAAAATTTAATTTAAAAAAATCCACGAAGATTTTTTAAAAATTTTTCTTAGTACACCCTACTATAAGAAGAATCGTCATACAAAATTTCAGCCCTTTAGGTCCAGCGGTTTGGTCTGTGCGTTGTCTGTCAGTCAGTCAGTCAATCAGTCAGTCAGTCAGTCAGTTACGGAACTGTTTTATATATATAGATTATTACTTACAAGTGTTTTCAATGGGTTTCTTAATCATTGACTGTATTTCCGAGATTACTGATATTACTTACGTTCCTCATTACATTCCTTGGATTCAACTTTTACATCATTTATTAAATGCATAGTGTAGTACTAGACCATGTACTCGACAACAAGTGATCTTCCAATGACCTGCAATTCCGGCATTCCCTGCCGGAGAAAGTCATAGATTGTCCGTCACGTTCCCACAAGTAATCCCCAGCTTTCCTCCTTATCATCAAGACATTACAGGAGGGTTTCCGAACTCACGATTCAGAGTGTTCGAGCTCTGAGTATTCAATGAGTATTCTCTCTCTGACGCAACAATTAGGGCCTGTTCACATAGGAGTCCGTTGCGTTGCGTTAAGGAAAAGATGACGTTGAGACGGAAATAAACCAATCATATGCCTCCAAACGATTAGCAATGAAATTTTTAACGCCTATGATTGGTTTATTTTCGTCTCAATGTCATCTTTTCCTTAACGCAACGCAACGGACTCCTATGTGAACAGGCCCTTACTGTGTTAGCCGTATTGAACCTTTTTTTCTTTAACCCTTCAGCGGGCGCACCAATTTTTGGTACACCAACAGGCGCGCGTTGCATAAAGTGCAACATCTCTTTCAACCTTGATTATTTTTTTTTGTAATAAACTTTCTTTTTTCAAGTTGAAAATATTAATTCTGCGTTTTATGACAAGATATAAAATGTTGATAATATTGAGATATATTTATAATTAAAGGCCAAAGAATGCAGATACAATCGCCTTATTTCAAAACTGTCTGGTTTAATGCATCTAAGGACAACTTGCGAATCGATTCCTATTATGTCCAAAAACCTAAAAAACAATGAGTTTGTCCATCTTCGGGATATGCGGACTATCGTATAATAGCTGCACATTTGATTTACTGAATCGACTCATAATTTTGTCGTATTGTAATCCAGTATAACAGTCTGGTTTACCACGGTAAAATCACGACTACCAATGAATGGAAAGGAATACAAGGGTCAGAAAAGCAAACATGCATTAGAAAGGGTATAGCTATAAATAGAAACTGCTTAGAACATTCAAACATTACTTGTAAAAACAAACCATTCAAAATTATGAAAATGTTGCACTTTATACACGGGCTCGCCGGTAATCAGTTTCTTTTGAGTTGCTCCGTGTGCAGACGGCCTAAAAGTCTCTTTCTCAATAATCTGTGAAATAAATGCTTCAATGTCTTAAACTAATCTTTTAAGCATGTGCAGACGGCCGAAGGGTTAAAGAAATAGGAAAAAAAAAACAAATTACAGAACTTGACTCTCTTGCTTGGATTTAAGGCTGAATACCCCTGTATTATAAAAGGGGAACACATTTTTCCGCCGAGTGGTAAATTTTTAAGATTGTAGAGGAGAGGTCATTCGCCTCTCTCGTATTTAAAAGTATGTCCGTTACACCCCCCCCCCCTCATTCAGCGTTAATATTTCATAAGCACTTATTACGTGCGTTGGTATAAAATACTCTGGGTATCCCTTACCGCTGAATGTCCGCCACTGGAAGGGCATAACTCTTCATTTTTGAGCCGGGGACTCTAATGCAACGGGGTGTTCGAAACACCGTAGTTCTGCTCTTGAGAGTGGCACTAAAAATAAAAAAGGAACGCTACACGTAAAGCTTTACTTCTCTGGCAGGGAGATAGATAGATAGATCAAGAGTGGTTGTACCGTGCAATGGGATTGTGTGCGAATGAAGTCAACGATGTCGTGAAAATCAGGCTCAATAGACTGGGGGGGAGTGTTTTATTTTACCTTTGCTGTGTTACAAGAAATAAGGTGCTCATGAATTCTTAGCTCATAAAGAGATATATTTATAAATGGGTAGACATTGTCACGGGAAAAAGTAATTAACTTTTACCGCTCGATTTAGTTTCAATAAAGCTTAAAACCCCCCTTAAATCCTTTACCTGTGATCGGGAAAATATTATCAACTGCCGAAATTTTAGAGAGTTTTCAGCCAAATAAATGAATTCTTGCTGTCACTAAATTTCATACTGATGAAGTAATAGAATTTGAGCTTTTTTATTAAAAAAAATTGTTTTACGGGCCTTTTTGGGGGATAGTTCGATCTTAATGATAAATGAACTAAAGCAAATAAACCGTCAAGCAGAAGATAAAAAAGCACTACCTTTTGCGGAACTTGTTGATTTTGTTTGTTTGAATAGACGATGAATCTGTTTAGAAACCAACCTTGGTGTCAGTTAATGTACTTGGAATCACTGACAAAAATGAAAAAAAAAAGCTAATAGACTATTTTTTACTATGTTCTATCAGTTCGAAGTGAATTCCAAATATATTTTCTTTTACTTAGCATTATTACTATTTGCATTATTTAGAACTAGATTATGTATTCAAACTTAGGAAAATGCATATATTTTAGCTTTTCCTCTTTGACCTTTACCCTTTTTCCCGTCATTGTACGAAAAATGACGTGCTTTTGAACTAGTTTGACATCATTCACGACCTTTCCTTAGGACAGTTAATTTTGTTTGCAACAGTAGTCCGAAACTATTTTTCTGTTTAAATCGAAAGCTGTGAATACTCTAAACCAAGGGTGTCCAACCTTTTAGCTTCCTTGGGCGACATTAAAAGAAGACGAATTATTTTGGGCCACACAAAAATATACCTAACATTAAAAATAGTTGATGAGTAAAAAAAAAACTATAATATATAGTTATCGTTATCATATTTATGTCATTATAAATTTTATTAAGGATAACTATAGGAGTCATAAAATTTATGTGATATTTAGCAATGAATTTGAGAAACTAATGAATCAATATCTGGGTCAATTGAAGAGGTCGCAATTCTCAGGGAGTTCTTAAGATGTTCATTCGATATTTTGGTTCTAATTTGACTCTTAGTGTGCTTCACTATTGTGCATACTAATTTTAATATCATTACAAACAGAGCCTGACTAAGGCAGGGCCATACGGAGCAGTTGCCCCGGGCCCCCACATTAGAGGGGGGCCCCCAAATAAAATAGAAAGTTTATTTTACGTTTCCTTCTTTAATGAACTTTTTTTAGATGTGCTATATCCCTTTTAATGATGGACATAGAATTGTCAGAAAATCAATAAAATGGACAGAACGATATTTCGTCTGACCATTGGAGGGGGAACTTTATAGCCATTTTAGGTTCTAGTCAATTTTCTTGTTATATATCTATAATGAGGTGAAAATTTAAATACCTCCATAAAGTTCGGTTTTTTATTACTGAAGTAGTGAAGCAGAGGGGGGCCCCCAAAGAAGTTTTTGTCCCGGGCCCCAATTAGGCTAAGTCGGGCCCTGATTACAAATATGAATTATTAAATCTGTAAAAACTTCACTTTTCATTTTTGTAATGAAACTAATATACAGAACTAACATACGGAATTTTGTAAAGAATTAAAGATATTTCGAAAGATGTATTGTCGATTTGTTCAATGAACAAAGTGGGATCTGTAATGTCCGCCTGCCATCATCGCCAAGGTGGCACTATTGACATTTTTTTTTGCCTTGAGCTTATTTTCTGAGCCACTATTACATGCTTTGGGCCACATGCGGCCCGCGCGCCGCGGGTTGGACACCCCTGCTCTAGAGCTCTTAATATCTAAGGCAGGGGTTCTTAAACTTATGCAGTCCGAGGACCCCCTCTTGAACAACATTTCTTTTTGCGCACCCCAACCTAACTCTAGGCATTTTAAGTCGATTTTGAGACTTAATTTCTGGCTCAATAATCTCATAGGCACTACGTTATAATAAATATTGGTAAAAATGTATCGCTGGTTATTTTAATAAATGGTCTTGCGCATTTAGAGAGATGAACATTTTTATTAGGACATAGAATAAAAAACATAAAATGAATAAAAATAGTAGTAAAAGAATTTTAAAAGTTACAAATCATAATACATTAAACTCGTACAAACATTTCTTAGTCAAATATTGGTCAATAGATCTATCTTATTATAATATGTTTTCTGTAAATGATTTTTACTTAATGAGATGGGTGCATGGTTCTCTCGAAACCAGAACCGCAATGTCGGGCTCTATGTTGGAAAGTTTTATTCTGAGGTCCGCTTCTACATCGAGTTTGTTTCTACACTTTGATTTCATATATATAACAGTACCGAAAAAGCCTGTATACATAAATATGTTGTGCAGAACGGAATCAAATGTTGGAGGGCTTCATTTGCAAGTGCAGGGTAATCAGATCTGAGAAATAACCAAAAGTTTGTGAGTTCATTTTTGTTGAATTGTAGTTTCAAAGACGTATCGCATGATAATTCCTCGAGAATATCTAGTTCAAGTATAGACTGTTAATGTCAAAATTGTTTCGCGGACTACCAGGGGTCCGCGGATCACAGTTTAAGAATCTATGATGTAAGGCGTATGGAATTTGACCTTGAATAAACACGATAACTGGATTATGCCGTCGCTGTCATTATTTCAGAAATCCCTCTTTGTAAGACCAAACACATCACATTTTAATATTATAGAATTATAATTTTTCCCCGTACTTCTGCAGATTTCCCAGTAAAATTCAACTTCAGATTTCGATCACGGGGTGTCTTTAAAACGTTAGCTTGCTCGCTTCAGAAATTATATATATAATAGCCGTTGTCTCTGTATAACACTTCCGGGCTGTACTCATCTTTCAATTGAAGCCCTCAGTAAACAAACAGCCGGTTAGGCTTAATTTCAATTTCAGATGTGGATCAGAATTTTTTCTTATCTAAAAACTAATAGCTTCTCCATCAAATCACGTTTGTTCAGCCTATTTTTCTATAAAACATCCAGAACTTAAAAAAAAAATGGATGCTTTTAGCTGTATATTTAACAGTTTTTAAAAATCTGTTTACTTTTGCGATGAATTCTGAAAGTAAACAAACTTGAATGTGAATGAATCAAGTAGCTCAAGTATTCATATCGCGTAGTGATCTGTAAAAAACTGGATGGCGGTCTACTACTCCAATCGCATGAAAAACTAAATAAATAAAAAATAATGAAAGGGTTTGCTTTTACAAGGTGTGGATTAAAGGCAATATTGTTAGATAATTCGGGATATTTTTTAACTTTCATATACTTTTTCCATTATGACGTCATTATTAGCATTATGACGTCAAAATGACGGGTTACCTTCTAGTATAAAATAAAAAACATCCGACCGACACAGTTTTTGAAACAGTGCTTGCGTGAAAAAGTTTCGAGTTATAAATCTAAGGCCCTTTTCAGGGCCATACAAATTTAATTAAAGGGAATGCTATTTTTGTGTATTAAAAACAAACGCACGTCATTATTAGCATTATGACGTCAAAATGACGGGTTACCTTCTAGTATAAAATAAAAAACATCCGGCTGACACAGTTTTTGAAACAGTGCTTGCGTGAAAAAATTTCGAGTAATAAATCTAATGAAAAATCGAGTAATGATTCAGTAATTTGTGAGTTCATAACAAAAACTAGTCAAACTAATTCAACGATAATGTTGCACGAAAGAAAATGTACTGTTACATTTACGTACGGGAAAGTTACGCATCAGTTAACTTAATAACAGTCATTTATTTGTTACAGTTAACCACTTAACTGATTTTTTTAAATTCAAAATTTGGTTAAAAATGCTGGGCCCTATTTAGAAAATTCTTGACTATAGGCACAACTTGGGATGGGGGTCCCCTAACACTGATGTGGGCGTAAAATTTCCAAAATTGACACAGAAAAAAATAATAATGAATCATTGTGAAAGTACCATTTTACCAAGAATTGGCTCTTTGAAGTGTAGAACCCTAGAACATTATCAAGTAACAAACAGCAATACAACATATTAACTTCATCATTAAAACACCAGTACAATGCAACCAGAAAAACCTATTAATCCCTTATATACAGTATAACATACATATGATGAACTATACATATAACTATTCATATGATGAACCAATCAATGAAATTTGAAAGGATATATAAAAAAAATTGCTACTAAAATCCCTCTATCTCTCTATTCTAAAAGAAAAGTAATTTGCGCCGCCGCCGCTGTCAAAAGCTTGTCACGCTATCTCCTCCGAAACCGCTGGGGGTATGGGGTCGAGACCAATACCAATAGATGCAGAAAAATGTGGGGAAGAAAGTAAGACATGTCTCAGCGTCGTCGGACTTTAAGTTTTTTTTTTAATTTTATGTTATGTGGAAAAATATTGACTTTTTCATGTTCAGATTACGATAACTCACCAAAAATTAATCGTAGAATTTTGATCTTTTTACAATCTAAGACTACAGACATTTCTCCTTCAAACAAAACCTCATTTGTTTAAAAATAATTTAAAACAGACTAATATTTTCATCAAAATATTAAACCCACTTTTTCCAGAAATATCTTCACATATGTAAATGAAATATCGATGCTCCTCGTGTTTTTATCTTACAAAGAAAATATTTACATCATCTGGAAGATGAAAGCTTTCTCATTCATATAAATCTCATTTCAAGTCTCTATCTTAAAATTTCGATTTTTAATTGAATTTTAAAGCTGAAACAGTGATTCAACAGTGATTTCCCTTCGCATAAGGGTGACTGACAACAGTAAATGGCTGTTACATTGCCCGAGAATCACCCCTATGTATCTCGCTATTAGCCATAACAGAGGAGCGAGCGTAGTGAGCCTAGGGACAAAGCCCCTAGTAGGTAAAATTTAAAAAATATTGAATTTGGAACTTTTTCTTTGAAAATAACAAATTTGGGGGCCCCTAGGCACGGGCCTATCGGGCCTAATGGAAAATCAGGGCCTGTAAAAATGTCTTCGTCTTTTCTTTTTCTTAGTTATATGCAAATGTAATATGAATTCACTACTTTCTTTGTAGAAATTAACAAGTGATTTTAAATTACGTTATTAAGCTAAAACGTTGTGTTTTCTTTTTGCACTATCACAGAAAGACAGGAGGAAAAAAAATCTACCATTAATGTTGCATAAATATTATATTTGGGTGAGAAAATTTCACCTTTGCACAAGCAAGGAGGTTCTTCTTTGCAGTCCACTCTCAAAATAACAAGCCAAAGCAACGAGAAGAAACAATCGTAAATGAAACTGCGTGAAAAGTAGTATAAACCATTGAGCTATTATAATAGCGGAAAACAAATAAAATGCATATAAGATGTGGTTTTTATCGTTCGTCACGCTGCCTCGCACCCCATTATGATGATGTCAGATGGAAAAAAAAAACATGCGCCAAAATGATATCGAAATATAAATAAAAGTTCAGGTGGCATGCCAAAGAATCTGAAACAAAGTTTTACGGTGAAAATCAAAGCAATGTAATACAGGCCTAAAATATTTAAAGCATGACAATGCGGGCACAGAAAAATTATTCCACACCGAGCCAGGGGCGGATCTAGTCTAGAGCTTTTTTTTTGGGGGGGGGGGGAAACGTCAGAAGGGCAACGTTTTTTGGGGGGACGGGGGCAATATATATATATATATATATATATATATATATATATATATATATATATATATATATATATATATATATATATATATATATATATATATATATATATATAAGAATAAGATGAAAGAGAAAACCAGTAATAGCTCTAAAGCTACTTGAAGCCAGGAACATCCAACATGTAAAGAAAAGTAAGAATAAGGTTTTTGTCAGCATTTCTTCATCAGCGGTGTCAATACTGTCTAAAAACCAATGGATTGTTTCTGATGAGTATGATCTATTAAATAAAAACACTCAGACACCGTACAATCCATTATTAACAGAAGAATTGAATAATAAATGAATTAAGTTTGAATAAAAGTACTTAACCAAAGAACACCAAGCCTGGCGCTAGTCAGAGTGGAAGTTAAGAACTTGTAACCGCAAGATGACTGACGTCATAAAACTTGCAACCATTGAGGTAGTGGATACTCAGTTACAGACTTACTAAGGTTACCATATTTTAAGACTATTATTCCTTTATTTATTTAGTTTTTATTATTGTTACTACTATGAGTTAATTTTATTTTAATTTTATTTTACTTATGATTTTTATTTTTGTTTTTAGTAGTTATTATTTTTATTTTAACCTATTGTTATGTTTAACTTATTAATGCAACAGAACAAACTATTCATTATATATATATATATATATATATATATATATATATATATATATATATATATAAGAAATAAACCTCGTCTCATTTTAAATTTAAACTCATTTAGTATTAGGCCTACGATTATATAATTTTAGGCTATGAAAAAAAAAATACGCCGTGCTTTTTTGGGAGGGGCAATTGTCCCTATTGCCCCCCCCCTTGGAGCCGCCAATGCACCGAGCTGAGACTAGTGAGTACAGACAAAGAGACAAAATCGAGTCAGTTATGAACCTTCAAAAATTCTTATGAATTTCAGCAATTTTCTTAATCGCTGAATAAAGAATATTTCTAATCTTTCCACATCCAGGGACAACAATCCTTCATTATTCTTTAGTAGGAATCCGATTCCAGCGTCAGAGTATAAAATAATTTACCCGAGATAAGCTTAAAGCATTTTTATCTCCATTACTTTGTGTCGCATCCATTCCTGCTTCTGCTCGCGTGAGTGATGCAGGTCCTCGTGTGTTTTTTCCCCTCCGGAAGGACCTTGCTGAGAGTCTTAGTACTGGCATTCCAGATATTATCTGGAAGCTAGGGGGATGACTTGAAAATACAATTTTTTTGATATTTCTCTTAATAGTTTCCTCTCAGATTCTTCCCGTCAAAGCCGTCATTTCTAATCGACGTTCGAAAAAAACTTAAGATTATTTTAAGATTTATTTATAATCCATTGGAGAGCCTCCCGAAAAGACTTTACAGAGGCCCTTAACCCCGCATATATTTGACACAAGAGGAATGCTAGATTGGGAGACATCCCAAACTATCTGTTGGCAACCACCGAGGGTAGCTACGAACGGTCACTTGAAGAGTGCCACCATGGGCAATGAAACTGCTGAGGGAAGTTCTAACACTGTGAGACACTAACATAGTCTGAGAACAGACTTAATCCTAACTTTGGAAAATCCAGTCCAGATGTGACTTTTTGTTAAAGGAATCTTGCAGAATGTTAAATAGATAACGATGCGGCGGCCATTTCCCTAAGTGGAAAAAAGGGTCCTTCGTTAGGAAAAGACCACAAAGAGACAATGAAAAGGCCCGAGGTGTCGGGCTGACCAAAAGGAACGCAGCCTGGGGGTGACCAGCTGATGAATCCCTGTAGAGAGGATTGCATCAAAGACACGAGAGAATGGAACCTTCGAGAAACGGGGAAAAATGTATAAATGATGAAAAACGATTAGACAGGGCTTCTTTTTAGACTAGAACTTTAGACGTTTGAGACTTTGCAAAAACGACGCGTGCGAGCGGACAGAATAGAGAGAGATAGGGTCTCTTTTGAACTGTGATTATGAACCCCTCTCTGATGATGTTATCAGCGTTCTTCGGAACAAACGTGTATATATATTAATATTAGTCTAGATGTTGATTTTATAATAAACAAGATGTAAATAGACAAGAAATAGTGTCCACATTAATATTACGAGTGGCTTATACGTCGGATCACGAAGATCAAGGTTAACAAACACTCTGCCTGTTAGAATTTGAAATTTGATTATGTTAGAGTTGGAGCGGAAGTTAGGAAGAACTTTTATTAGTTCCACATCTAGATGTTTCAAATTTTTCAATATTTCATTCACTTTTGTAACAGCTCTGTCACTGATTTCTTTCTGACGCGTTCCTGAAATCGATGCACGCGGTCTCTTGATTTATAGTCCAGATTATTGCATTAAATTTTGAAACATTACTCTCGTTAACCTACCATTAACGTTTCTAGCGCGTATGACTCATGCACAAATTCAACTGTTGTATTGATTTATAATTCAGACTATTGTATTGTCTTGAAACGGTACTCTTGATACCCTAATGTTAGTTCCTCACGCGTATGACTTATGCACAAATTCAACTGTTATTTTCATGTATATGAGTTAAGTTGTCAAACAGAAGTAGGAAGAAATTAAATATCAGGAAAATATTTCTAAGGTGCCTCTTGTAGACACAAGAGACACCTAATTTTTTTACCATGTTTTTATTAACTAGCTTTCTTGTTTGTTTGTGTGTGTGTGTGTGTTTGTCCAGTACAAATTTGCAATCGATTTTTAACTAACTTCCCGACTAGCTAGACATTTGAAACTTTTAGAATAGCTCAGAACACGATGACAATGCATTATTTTAATACTTTCAGCCATCTTTAAGCAGCTTTGAATTCATTTTTAGTTCATTTTGTTTTGTAGACTGGTGCAGCCATCTATCGACCGGGACGGGAACGAAAAGTGAAACGCGAGTTAACTTCCAATTAACTTCTTTTTCTTTCAAGTGGATGGGATAATTTATGAAAAAAATTTTAAAAAAGTATTTATTAATGCATAGAATTGTCAAGTTTATAGGATTCAACAGAAAATTTAAAAACATGGTATATTAAAAAGTTCTTTTCAATCTTGTAATTATTTTACATTCTCACGGTTATATTGTATTTGTTCTTTTATATTTCAGCGTGATTTCCAAAGAATCATGGAACTATCGAAAAGTGTTAGAAGGTAGACCTTGGAATGGAATTTCATAGCAGATGATTTTTTAAAAATTTATTTAATTTTTTTTTCTTTGATAATCCTGTTCGCTGTTTATCACTGGAGAGAAAGATTCGAAATAAAATAATTCTCTGAAAACATGCTCGCAAACAAAACTCATAACAGACTTTTTGTTTTCAAAAGAAAAACTGAAAATCCCTCGCTTTCATGATTATTATTTTAAATAAACCTAATTTAAATCCGTACATATAATTCTTTTAAATAATCTTTTTTCGTGTACAGGAATGTTTTTAAATTATCAGTGACAAAAACTTCTTTTTTTGTTTGTCTACAATGAAATGCATGGATAAATATTCCACTATTTAGTGACTTTCTTTCCTTTTTTTGAGAATGTATGAATTGCAAAAATTCACAAAATATTGACTTGTAACGATGAAAATACGGATAATCGTGGACTAATTTGTAAAGTGCGAAGCAAAGGAAAAATTAATTTTTTTTATTTATTACTAGTACAAAGAAGATTTGTCTGATTCAAAGAGTATGGAAGTCAAATAATTCATTAAGCAGCATATGATGAGTTGGACTGAATACAACACTATTTAATGTGTATTACTATGAATAAATCCGTTTCTAACACATTACAAACTATTGAAACTGCCAAGGGAAATTCAATTAGTTTTCCTTTTTCACAATGAAAAATAGGCGTCGTGCGCAGAGCTAAAAAACACCCTTCTGGTTAAAAAAAGAAAAGTACATATTTTCATAAATACAGGAGATTGTATTTTTGAAACGAAGAAAATTCTAAATTTGTTGTTAGTAGTTGGTAAGCAATATATCTCTAAACTATGTTATTGAGAGTTCAAATAAAAATTCATGACTAAGTGAATATTTTTACTTTTCTTCAGACTCTATTTTTATTTCAATACGCGAGTATTTATAATGTTTGCGAATATTCGTAATGTTTCTAATCTAATGTGCAAAACATACTTCCGATTACATTAGATTTAAATAGCATTAATCACGTCATCACAAGTGTCAGACATATCAGAATTTGCCCATACCTCAGTTTTTGAGTTGCGAACTCACACGCTCAATTTATTTAAAGTGATAAGGAATGCTTTCATGATAAGAAACAATTCCTGATAATAAAAATCTTTTTTAAATGATAAAAGGATTCAAACGATAAATTTATATATCAGGTATAGAAAATTGAAACGACAGGGTAGACCTTCAGACGTATTCAAATGAAATTAAGCTATCCTATGGTATCAACAACAACACCTTTGTTTAATGCCCCATCAGACATGGGGAATTCATGCGTGTTGATATAGTACGTCGCAAGTTTTTATTTTTCTAGAAGAGGTCGTTGCAGGGAGGAGAGTCGAAACCTGGTTGAGCTCTTGGTCCCACACCGATCACACAGATTTGCCAATGTTAACACTTTGAAATAACAGCAAAATGGTGCAAAGTGATAAAAAAAATATTAAATAGGCTAATCAGTATTTGGGCATAGTATAGGGGAGAAAACAACGGTTAGAAAACAATGCAATAAAAGAGAAGAAGTACGTGAAGCTTTGTAGATTTAACAATCCGAAGTATGGCAATAAAAGTAGGGACAGTTTTATCCCCAACATGGGAATAGAAAATTGCTGCAGCCCTCCTAAAAAAAAAGGTCAATTTTCAAGGAATGAGATTTCCCACTGTTTAGCCTCAGATTGAACAAAAAATCTCTAGCAACAAGGGATATTAATTATAGATCTGAATGCGAAAGTCATCGAAAGACAATGTTCTACAGCAACTATGCAGACATTACTACGTCACATGTTTCACCACATTATTCGCCTATATAGATACGAGGTCAGTCTATTCATTGCTCTCGTAAGTTATTTGAAAAAAAAAGAGGTATAATGGTTATAACAGATTACACGATTCACAGGGTCGAACAAAATCAATATTCCGCGGTACGGGTCGCACTGTTCTACATAATTAAAACTGTTCATTCTCTGACCATCTCTTTGTACACGAGAGAATAAGATTGTTACATCTTGCCAATATCCCAGCGCCGATTTATCTCCTTTAAAAGTCGGAACGACATCGTTGAAATGAAATTTCTTTTAATCGCGATTCAACAGCGGACATGGTAACCAGGAGATTGGAGGTGAAACTAATTTCTATTCTTTCACCATTTGTCACCGCGGCACTGCCATTCTGCGGGTTCCATCCCATCGGTTGATAGGTTTGTCCAGATGTACGGATGTAATTGAGATGTATTGGGGTGGGAGGCAGAGTGCTGAAAGATAAAAAACCACATTTGCCGGCAGTTTTAAAAAAAAAAAATTATATATGTATCATTATGCAGAGCATATCGATGGGAAATTTTTCTTTTACCCAGAAGAAATGTTGGACACAGAAACTAATATATTTATTCGCAGACAGAATAAATAGAGAATTTTGCGTATTGCAGTTTTTCATCAGGCATTTAGAGTTACATTTTAAATGACTTCTGGAACAATGATATTTCATTTCAGGAAAATTGAGTTTTTTGATGTAGGTAACTTTATTATTATGAAGTTATTCTATGAATAACTTTTCAAAAAAATCGACAAAAACATAAATCATGAACCCCAATTTCATTTAATCTTTACGATGAATTTTTATAGTCTCCCCACAATTTAGAATTAACGATAAAGACGTCTCTTTCATAGTCATCTCGTCACATAATTTGAACACACAGCGAGATAATACATTTTTTTTATGAAATATTTCTTGACTTCGTTATTTGTAAGGCCTGTCGCGGTGTAACGAGATATGGCTGAATGAGAAAGCGGGGGGTGCATTATGGGGGAGTGATTAAACTAACTTTCTTATTAGACGACATGTGGGTGAGCTGACTCTACCCACCCACCATCTCTACAAACGTTTGTGGTTCATTCTTGGAGCATCTTATGTCGATTGTTCGGAAAAGGATACATCATAAAGGCACCGTAATCGATAATTATTATGCGTCTTTATTACCATAGCATCTATTCCAAAGACATTTTATTTCCCCTGGCGTGATCGAGTAAAGATAGTGGTAGATAACCATCTCTATAACAACAGGATCTTCCTCGACATCACACTTTTTTCCCTCTCCCCAGAGCAGAGCGCGCCTGCCGTTGTCAGAATGGGCCGCGGCTACTGCATAATCGAGCTTTAATATTTATTTGCGACAGGGGGAAACGCCTGGTAATTGCGAACAATTACGGCCGCAATAAAATTCATTCCGGGCGCTTCATCATCCTCATCTGTCACCTCCACAATCAGGGAACGAGAGAGCCTCTCCCGTTTCGGATTGAATGATGATTTGTTAGCCGGAATAGCACTTGAGATCGACCGTGGGTTTTTCAAGAGTCATTTTGCCCCAAGGGGTCCAAATATGCGATGATGATCGCCTGACACCCAGATTGGCTTTTGACCCTTTACAGAGTTATCAAATGAACTATTTTCTGGCGGCAGTGACAATATATATGAACCTAGGCAGAAAGCGCTTCCGACGATTTTCGACGGAAGTTTTTTTTTTTTTCAACTGTAAAAGAGAAAGAAATTTTCGTCTCTGCTACATTTTAGAAATTTCGTCCACCCAGGGAAATGATGGGTGTTTCACACGCAATATACCCTAATTTTTTTGGCCGAATCATTCAAATTTAAAAACGCTTACGTTTCTCCTAAGGAATGAAAAAGATAAGTGACAAAACATTTTCGCTTTTAAGTGAGTAGAAGTAAAAAAAAAAAAAAAAAAAAAATCCAAGTCAACAGTCATTGAAAAACTGTTCTCCATTGAGCTGAGTTTGCTAGTACTCAGCAGCCTTAGGCCGTCTGCACACGGAGCAACTCAAAAGAAACTGATAACTGACTCGAATCACAAACCAGTCCGTGTTGAGTCGTAACCTATGTAATTGAATGGAGCCACGCACACGGCGCAGGCGCAACTGGTTATAAACCCGGTCGGACGGGTTTGTAACCAGTTGCGCCTGCGCCGTGTGCGTGGCTCCATTCAATTACATAGGTTACGACTCATCACGGACTGGTTTGTGATTCGAGTCAGTTATCAGTTTCTTTTGAGTTGTCCCGTGTGCAGACGGCCTTATGGTTGGTGGATCACTTATCAATGAGCTGAGAGTAAACTTTTTGGAAAATTCCCATTGTTTGTAGACTTACTGTTGAAGCACTTATACATTTACAGAGATTATTGTTTAAAAACCCTTCCAAACTTATAAAATCTTAATTTATATTTACTAAATTAATTTTTATAATTATATATGACTTAAAACTTTACTGAACAGGAAAATTTTATCTGAAAAATTTCGTTGAAAGAAAAAAAAACTTAACAATTAAAGCTTTCTTCGAGAAAAACGGTTATTTAAAATGATTGAATATTTTGTTGGTTAGATCATGACGATAGCATCTACTTCTTGACAGTACTCACGATGTACTCATTACTCTCGTGATAATGGACTTGTTATTAGTGAGAACTCAAGCAGTCTGTTTTTAGGCATGGAAATACGTCATTGGATTGTTATCATATATTCTATGCGTCATATGTATAAAGCATTTAACTTTAGTATGATTTTTAAAGTAGTTCAAAATTCTAATAATTTCGAAGGAAAGATAACTTATTGAAGAATATTTTACGTAAAAAGAGATGGAAAAACTCAATCCCTGAAATTTTCTAAAATTCTATGATCTCTGAATATTAAAATATCTGGGTATCGAGTAATACAGGAACACAAGACAATTAGTTATATGAACAATCAGGCTTTAATGATACTGAATCAAGGAAATAGCGCCCTTTACACGTACGCTCTTTCCCGCATTAAACCACTATCCCGCGCGATTGAGTGCACGTGTGTGTCGGAGAGGAAGGGAAAGCTGATTTTGCGCGTACTGCAAGTTTTCCCGCGCGCAATCCCGTACTCTCCAAGCACTCCAAGAGCGTACGTGTAAAGGGCGCTATGAGCGCTCTTTAGACGTACGCTCTTTTCAAAGTGCTTGGAGTGTGCGCGCAATCCCGTACGCTCCAAGCACTCGAGAAAGAACGTACGTGTAAAGGGCGCTAATGTCAGTATTGGGTTTCAATTTTTCACTGGACTGTTGCTCTGTTTGAGGACGATAATCTGTAAATTTCGAGGCAGTTTTATAATAAAGACAACACCATTTAAAACTTTTAAGAAATGAATGGGATTAAAAAATGTTCACTTTCGCCCTTTATTAATTCGAAAACTGGAGAAATTAGTAGAGCAACGACTCCACAAATTAAAAAAAAATTTCCTAAATGAGAATCAACAGTCCGAAGAAAACTGTCGTGTCTCCACTGATTCATGTAGAATCCCAGTTTGGTGGCAGCCTCGAAAGTTTCTCAAAATTAAACATTCCTGTATTAGATTAGAAGAGAGGACGAACAAATAAATTCGTTTTAATTGTATACTCTCATTTCGATAAATATTTTTTAGGATATAATGTTTGCGTAATTTTCAATAATAAGAGGATTATTTTGGAGGGGATATCAAATATCTTAAATAGAAAGGTTGAAATTTCTTCTTCAAACAGGATTTTATCACTGTGATTTTTCTTTATTCTGTAGCAACGTGGCGATAATCCACTCTTGACAAACCTGGCATATTCTCTGAAGCGGTAATTAAATGTGGGCATAATTATTTTTCATTCGCACAGCGAATGTGGTAGCGCGGTCCGGGCTTCAGCATCAGTAAGGACACCGGAAGTCATTAGACACCGCGGGGAAGTCTCTACCGAACCACCTGGAGTTCCCGAAAAGAAATCTAGATGGTTCGAGAAGATTCGGAAGGGACTTAAAACGACCAGCAAAGAAGGAGAAGAGGCTGGGAGACGAGAGACTGACAGGGGAGCTGCTGTTCTGGGATAGAGGCCATCGCTAGAGGGAGGATCGACAGACCTGCTATTCTGTGCGATTAGGTTGATTGTCCGGCGGTGCAGGTTAGACGCTGTAGGACGCTGCGTTGTACCTTTACCTGTATATAATTCGAAACTAATAAAAAAGCTTAGCTCTGGTAAACGGCTTTGTCCTCTCTCTAAAGAAACCTCCCTCGAAGTTTAGTTGTGGGGCTGCGACACCACAATTCATACGAATCGATCTTCACTCTTTAAAAAAATTATAAAAATAAAAAAAAGATACAGTGAACATATAAAAACTGGAGATAGGTTCCATCCAGATAGGCTTAAAGTAAAAGCTGTTAATTTGCACATCAAGTTTGGATACGTTCAATAAATATGTAAGAGCCAGTCCGCATATCTTATTTTAATGATGTTTATACAGGTTATTTTTTTAAATTGAAAAAGTGAAGCAATCAGAAGTAGCTTAAAATAAGTTCAATTTATTTTTTATTTATACATACATATACATATAGCATTCAGTGTCACTACTGGACGGTAAGCGTACTCGTTTATCGGTGGCTAAAAATCCCTCTCGTCACTGCAAATATTGAATGGCGATGTACCCACAAGTGTATCTTGAGAAAAATGAACGTCTTGTGTTTCGCCGGTTTTGAATACGAATTCGGTTATCAGGCGCCCTGATTTTGTTTTTGTTAGTTCTTTATAGGATTCTTCATAACGTCACATAATCAGTTTGTCCTCCTTTGTAATCCTTTATCATCCTTTGTAAGAGAATGATTTCCAAGTTCATTGGCTAGACGGAGACCTCCTAGAATTGTACTTGCAGATAGTCGAACCACACCTTCTTCATCACTATAATAAACAAACGTGGGACATCTGCATTCTCTTAAATACTCTTCGATAACATTGCACTCAATTTTTTTTTTAGATTTTTAAAACCGTGGTAAAGTAAGCAAGTAAAAAAAGCAGTGTAAAAAAATAATCGGTTCTTTTTCTAGGACCGTGTTCTTTCAAAACGGTGCAAAAAGAAAATTGGGTGTGTGTATATATATATGTATGTGTGTGTGTGTGTACAGGGCCCGATTATGAAAGCTGGGGGCCCCTGGGCAGATCCTATTTGGGGCCCCCCCCCTTACGGACATTTATAAAAATACATACTATTAGAAGTACTAGGTGGGAACCTAGGTGGGTTAGAAGTACTAGGTGAAATACCAAGGGGGTTTTGGGGCCCCCTAGCATCAGGGGGCCCTGGGCAAAGTCCCGATTTGCCCATGCGATAAAAAGGCCCTGTGTGTGTGTGTGTGTACATACAAAAATACGTGTGTGTGGAGGGGGATGTATACGTATCATTAAAAGAAATTTGGCGGTAAAGTCTAACAGTAACGCGGAAAAAAAATTTATTTTATTTATGTTTGTCTGATATTTAAAAAAATAATTTCTGAATCATTTTGTTCCCATTTTTTCAATCATTTTATCCTAATGAAGAGTGATTTCCATTCTGATCTGGAATTTGATACGAACCGCATCGCCTGGAAATACACGGCTCAAAGTGAGCAGAAAAAACACGAGAACAGAAACGTACGGCTCGCGATTCTCTCTTCTATACTGACTCGAAATACATCTCTTTGTGTGGTACTTTTTCGCGTAACTGCCGCCGCTCCAGGATTTTATTGTTTATCACCTCCCCTATGACAAATTGTCTAGCTTAGGACCTTTTCCTTCAGCGAAGGGGCGTAGACGATTATTTGTCTGCTCCAGAAGTGGAATGGTTCGGAGCAGTCTTTTTTTTTTTCTTTCTTTTAGCTTTTCGAGAACAGGCTGCAATTGATAGATGCGACCGTATTCATTTCGAATGTGCAGGCTAATTGCGGATTACATTTCTTTCGGGCGATAGCGTCGTCCGAAACCCACAAGATATGGATAAAACCAAACAAACATCATAAAAAAAAAAGGAACATCGACTTTGAAAGGGATTCTAGTCACTTGTAATTTAACGATACAGCGGTCAACGAGACAGCAAATCCAGGGGTTTTTATTTTTTAACGTTAAAGTTAGAAATGGGCTTTTGTAAATATAGAAACCGGGTGTTTTGTAGAATTTACTTGCAAAAAGAAGTCTTAATAAACAGGTCTTGACTTTGTGTTTCCGTCTTTTGCATGTAATCGAACAAATGGAGCTTCACACCCTAACTTTAGATATGTATATGTATGCATGTGTGTATATGTATATATGTATATAGGTATGTATATATTCACTGTCTTCCAAAATTAAGGTCACAAACACATTTTTGACAATAATTCAAAACAGCTATTAGTAAAATTGGTAAAATTTTTACCATATAAAATTTGGGAAAGTAACATAATGTTAGCATCTAGCTTGGATTCAATAGTGTTTAGAGTAAGTTTAGTAGCAGAAAGTGAAAGTGACAGTCTCAACACCTGGTATTTTTTGTCTGCATAGTTGTGGTTCTTACATTAACCCTTAGGCCGTCTGCACACGGAGCAACTCAAAAGAAACTGATAACCGACTCCAGTCACAAACCAGTCCGTGATGAGTCGTAACCTATGTAATTGAATGGAGCCACGCACACGACGCAACTGGTTGCAAACTCGTCCGACGAGTTTGTAACCAGTTTATTCGATGACAAAAGTGATGAAAAGACAATAGTGAACTAAGTGATGAATAGACTATATGCTATAAATACAGTGAAGTGGATTTATGCATACCACCTTTAAAATATACCATACTATAAGAAATTTATAACCCCAAAAATCTGTACATTATATAATTATATATATGTATTCTTAAAAATTTTATGTTTCCCTTATTTTGTACTATCTATTTTGATTTAAATAACTTAACTGAACTCGCGTTTTTTAACGTTCCTTTAAAACGCCTATCCTCTGAAACGCGCTGCCAAAAAAATAACCCAACGCTGGGGGAAGAACCAGAAGGCGAAAACTCAACGGTCTACGGGTTAAACCACTCAAGACTGACCGATTTCAGAGTTGTCATAGTCATTTAGACGACTCACTTCGATTGAGAGCCATCGGCAGGCTTGAAGTTGGTTGAACTTCGATGGATTGATGGCTACAAGTAGCATCAGAAAGTGGTATCCAGGTTATGGCATCGATTCCAAACAAGTGGTACAAGGAGGCCAGTCTAAGTCCATCTAAGAGCGACGACACCCTCACGGGATCATTACGTGGCATTAAATATACGATGGCATTGACAGATAATGGCTATAGAGACCTTAAGATACTATCTCTGGATCTTGCTGCTGGGTCTGGAGCAACAATTTCCAGGCAAACTGTACACAGTTGCATTCCAGAGACTGGCCTTTACGCCTTGCGACCAGTGTTTTGTTTCCCTCTAACCATATTGTACAACAGAGTCGTTTGTCGTGGAACCGACACAACAACATTCTGGCCGTGTTCTTTTTAATGAATCCGGATTCTGTACACAAAGTGGTTCTTTACGAATCTTCATCCGGATCCGCTGCCATCCCTCCAACCTAGGGAAATTGACTCCTTTGGTGGCAGGGAAATCCTTGACTGGGAAGGCATCATGTTGGGCAACAATTAGTACAAGTAGTACATCGCTGCATGTTTTCGACGCGGGCAGTGTCAACGTACAGCGCTATAGGATATTCGCCGCATGGAGTGGCCAGCGATGTCTCAGGACCTAAATCCTATTCAGCAGTGGTTCTCAACCTTCCCGTGGTCGAGAGTGCATCGAAGTTTTCAGAGAGCATGGCGGGCATAACCAATGGCTTTTGTATCACCCATGATCGTTATTAGCATACTAGATATACATTTTTTTCAACAGTAAGTTACCAACGTTCTAATATTATAACAATGATTATGTTTTGAAAAATAATAATAATAAAAAAGAAGAAACATAAATAAGATTTTGATTATTCTATTTTATAAGTAGGTACATAGAAATAAAATAAGTAGTATAAATGTGTTCATTACTTATAAATATTTCCTTTTAAATTTAATGAGACTTTTGACTCTGAACTGAATTACCCAGTTTTTCGTAATTGATGATATTCCCATTCCTAATCAACCGTCCAGATGTTCATCAGTAAAGTTGCCTCCGAATGACGACCAGTCTGTCGTTGGGGGCGTGTTGTCCGTGTTTTACACGCTTTTACGCAATGCAGTATATAATAAAATACGTAAAAGAAATTTTAAATTTAAGTCTGGCACATTCCATGACCTTCGCGGGCACAGGGAGGAGAACCACCACTATAGAGCAAGTTTGGGATGTCTAGGAAGAGACAGTCGACCCCTCACAGCACCCTGCAAGTGTGAAAATCCTTGATTTTAGAGGCATGGGATTTGTTGCCCCAAGCCTATACCGATATCTTCAGTAACAGTATGATGGCTCGTTGTGCAGTGTATAGATGTGCACGGCGACCCTCCCTCTAAAAGACGGACCGTTCCAGAGATACGAAGCAGCATGGTTTGACCATTTTGGGTCTAAATTGTATAATCCTAACAATTTACCTCTTATTCATTTTGTTATGTTGCTATATTCTTTCTCATAGTATGAGCCATCTATGTACCCAATTTCATTGCTATAAACCGATTATTATTCCTCCAGATATCACAAACCTTCATTTTGGGCATTAGTGTATATTAGGGTGGAGCGCTCGTATATGGAAAAATTTTTTTTCAAATTTTCATCTCTAATAGTGATCGAAGTTTGACCTACCTATAGAGGAACAAAAAATGTATTACAAGTTTTTTATTAATATTTTTCTTTTACCCGCGCATTTTGAAAATTTACACTTTTGCTGGCATACAGAGAAAACTTGAGGATATTGTTCTAAATTTTATATAAACTATTAGTTATTAAGAATAAAACGACTCACAAGGAACAAAATATTACTAATTTAATAAAAAAAAGCTTCACTTAAAACATAAAATATACATAAAACTAGTCAAAGGATACATTAAAATCCCGTTTCGTGTCGAATTAGGGCATCAATTTTCTTGACTCAATTTTGGAATTCATGAGACCTTCTTTGGACTTTTTATCACAAACCTGCATAGAAACCTCCGTTCATGTCTTTACTGAACGTTCTACGGCTTGAGTATTACATGGAAATCTTAGAAAAGGTATCTTTTCACTTCCTTTTGTTTCCACCATCGAGAGCAAATCTTCATCCTTGACGTTTCTAAGAATGGGAGGTTGGAAATGCTTTTGTTGGCAATCTATAAGGTCTGTGTATGATTTGGCATTAAGTTTTATTTTCGGGACCTCAAAAACACGAGGATACTTTTCATGATGAATCGCGTGTTTTGCTTTTAAGATTCTTCTAGCAGCAAGTTCACGAATGTGATTTTCAGGATCTGAGAGCATCGATAATGGAAAATTCTCAGGATGCGCAAAGAAGCTTTTCCGCTCAATGACAGGATCGACTACTTCTTTTAGTTGAGGTGGAATGTATCGAGAATCTGAAACCAATTTCCAAAATTGTCTAGACATCTTTGCATGACGGATGCATTTTAATTTGGAACCAAACAAGCGCGTAAACTCTAACAACAAACGTGGCAAGATGTTAAGATTTGCAGATGGTTTTCTCGACGAAATATATAGCCTTAATATCCTGTTGGCTTTCGTTAATCATCAAGCATGCGACATTTTCCCTGGAGTTCTGTTTGCTAGATCGGAAGAACACTCGCCACTTATTACAGCTGATACAATATCATACAAATAATGTTGATACAAACTTAGATCTCTGATGGTATCCGACTGAATATCCGGCAACACGCTTTCTACCTTTTCATACCGTACAACCTGATTGTTTTCATATTTTTCTAGTAATCTTCCAGTAGTACCAGAATAGGGAGTAGGGCCAGCAGTTTCGCCATCTAAGTATGGAAACAGGTGTCTTAAAGGCAATTCATTCATGTGTAAAAGTCATATGATCGATTGTAAAGGTTGATTCAAACGTTTTTCTACCAACCGTATAGCATCACTGTATTTCCCTGTATTTGTAACTGTTCCATCACAACCAAACGCTACAGTTTCTCTCAATGAAATGTTTTCAGAAAAAAGCAAGTCACATTTAGCAAGTTCTATGCTCTTAGCTGTCCCAGTACTTGGGACAACGTAGCCGACATAAATAGAGTCTGGTTCCTTGATAATTGAATTGTGTTCTTTTACCATCACTTGACAGTATTTTCTTACACCTATGCTTTATAAGTTTTAAGGGTGACATTTTTATGTTCAATAGATTAAAGAAATAATTCTTTGCAATTTAATTCAACACAGACAATGTCATCTTCATATATTTTATAGTTTTAAGAATATAGTTTTAAGAATATAATATACAAAAGGTCGTTTGCACTTCATGGAGATGATTTTGTAATTTATTTTTGTCGTTTGCATTTTGAGATAAAAATTTGGCAACTTCAGAATAATCGTCTGCTACTATTTTGTTTTGAATGCAAAATAAAAGATTTATTTTGAAAATGGCTCCTAAAATTGATAGATGGCTCGACGGTTACGTCACTGCGCTTTCCGAGGAGAAATATTCGTATCAACAAATTATAAAGCGGTGTAAAAATCGCAGTTATGGCATTTCAAAAAAAGGTATTTATAATACATTAAATTTGAAAGGAAAAAAAATCTAACTGAAAGTAAAAATGAAAATATGACCTCGAAACCTCATCCTAAGACTTTTCGAACGCAGGTAAATATCAAGAAAGGGAAGTTTCTGATCCGACTCAAAGATCCATTGCATCGAAACTAGGAATGTCTTCTGGCACTGTAAGCAAAATAAAAACAAATTGTAGAAAAATATATGAGAAACACGTAGCTGCTGAAAAATAAAAATTTGTGGTAACACTCAATGAGGCATGGGTATATTTAAGTGACTGTAATAAAAAAGATCAATTTTCAATTCCTCAACTGACAGGAATGACCGTACAAAATGGCTTCGTCAGTGTACAGAAAAGTTCCCAAAGGGATTCATGATAGTTGCAGGATTTTGTTACAACGGCAAATAATAAATCAAAAGTCTCAAGTAAAGCCAAAATTAATTCACTCTACTATCAGCAGAATATTTTACAACCCATTTTTGAAGAAGAAATTCCAGCCTTATGTGGAAATGACATTGATAAAGTTGAGCTTCTTATGGACAAAGCCTATAGTCACACGTCTAAATCAACTGCCGTTTATTAAGCAAAGAAGGAATCAGACACAGGAATAAAGTATATCCCATTTAATGAAATGGCTGTAAAATCACCTGACGTCCAAGGGACTTTTGCGCTTCGGATTTATTAAAACGAGTCTTAGGAAAACGGCATCCAAGAACACTGAACGGACTTTGAAAACGGCACAAGAGGAATGAGGTAAAATTGACATGACAGTCCTAAGAAAGAGTTTACTTTAATGGAAAATTCGAGCTAAAGCTATTGTCAAGAACCATGGCTATCAGATAGAAGCAAATCGTCTAAAAAAATAAGGCATTTATAGATAAAACTTAACTATCAATATCGTTTCCATAAAGTGCGAACAACCTTCTGTTATATATACATATATATATATATATATATATATATATATATATATATATATATATATATATATATATATATATATATATATATATATAATATATATATATATATATATATATATATATATATATATATATATATATATATATATATATATATATATATATATATATAATATATATATATATATATATATATATATATATACTATATATATATGTATATATATATATATATATACATATATATATATATATATATATAATATACATATATATATATATATATATATATATATATATACAGATATTAATATATATATATATATATCATATATTATCAATATATATATAATAATAATACATATATATATATATACATATATATATATATATATATATATATATATATATATTATAATAGATAGATATATATAATATATATATATAATATATACTATATATATATTATATATATACATATATATATAATATATATATACTATATATATATATATACTATAATATATATACATACTATATATATATAATATATATATATATATATATATATACATATATATAATATAGTATATATATAATACATATATATATATATATACATATATATACATATATATATATACATATACATATATATAATATATACATAGATATATATATATATATATATATATACTATATATATATATATATATATATATATATATATATACATATATATATATATATATATATATCTATATATATATATATCCTATAGATATATATATATATATATATATATACTTAGGATGGGTTGATAATAAATCTGGCTAATTAAGGCTCCAAATCGAAAACTGAAAGATAGTGTGGGATTTTTTGACAAATTATCTCTCTGCAAACGTAACTAGAGAAATGGCAATAAATGTGTAACAGTTTACTGCAAAAGGGGGAAAGGCTGATATTTACTAAGAATGCCCGCTTGAAATGTCGGGTGACCTTTGGGTGTTATTTATTCATTGAGAGAACGCTAGGAACGACACGGTGTGGGTATTCTCTTGTGCGGAATGAAATGTAGTCATTCGGGTCGTAAACGGTTCGGGAATCGGAGAAGGCGGCAGTGTGACGTGCAGACCACCGTGTGACTCTCATATATATCTACTCTTCCACAGTTGTAGAAACGTCCCCACAAAACTGGTTTTTCAGGCAAAAACGATTTCTGCAGAGGCAACATCCATTTCTATAGGTCTGTGTGCTTGAATACGAAATTACTGAACCAGTCGCGTGGCCTTGCTACTCAGTGGCAACTTGCTCATGAGCTCATATATGCTTCTCATTTTAATAACTTTGTGACCAACAATAGGTGTTTTTCGTATTATTCCCATAATATACCGTGAATGCATCAATATTAGAAATGAGAAAATGAAACGGGAACGCGAATAGGAAAGTGAACATGAAATGTATTTGCCTTTTTCAAAGTTTGATTTATGTTTCGAACATCACCAAAATTTGCCAGTTTATACCGTACGAACATGGGTCAGCGTGAAACTCTATAATCATTTTAAAATTTCCTTTGAATATGGAATTCAGGCTTACCATTTTTTACGCCCCTTTCAAAGAGAATTATATTATACCGAGTCAATATTTTAAGCATTCTGTTCGTGGAATGTATATTGTACTTACTCAGCAATATTTCAAAATAAAACTTTTAAGAGAATGTTTTTAATATAAATAAGACATTTACTTTACATTTTACACGTTATTTCGGCTTAAATTTACTATCAAATTGACATGGCCATGTGTTTGGACTACTTGAAATCCTCTTTAACTCTACCACACCCCTCGTAGTGAAGTCTGTAATGTAAGTGCAACAAGACACACTGACAATGACCACACACGATCTAAGGTTAGTCAGTATATCCCTTTCTCGCGGATCATGAAGGAAAAACTGTGAATATCGGTTGAATCATTTCAGACAGCTCTATTAGATGGAGCCTACTTAATCTGCTTCAGTTAAAATTGAACTAGAAATCACATCTCCATGCTAAATCTTTCGGTAAGCTGTTCCATTTTTTCTCTGTTCATTCTTTCTTACCCTATAAAAGTTTTAAATTACTATTCTTTTTTTCCTCGTTCTTACCTACTGACTAAATTAAAGTCTACGGCAGCGGTTCCCAACCGGTGGGTCGCGGAAGGGTTACAGGTGGGTCGCGACTCGATCCTAAAACTATCAGAAACCATCGAATAAACCATCAGAAAAGATAAGAAAAATCGAGACAAATCGAATTGTGTTTTGATTGTTTTCTTGGTTCTTGATTTTTGGCATCTGGGGCAGACAACAGAACCACTACATCCCTCCCAGATGACTCACACAGTCACACAAGTGGTGCACAATCTGGCAACGCCGCTCCCCCATATATATATATATATATATATATATATATATATATATATATATATATATATATATATATATATATATATATATATATATATATATATATATATATATATGCAGGGCTAGATTTGAAGCGGAACGCGCCGGAACGGCGTTCCGGTACCTCTCTTTAGGTACCTCTCTTTATCAATAATTTGGAATCCCCCCCCCCCCCCCCCCACACACACACACACCGGAAGTTTACCGTTCCGGCACCTCCATTTCTAGAAATCTAGCACTATATATATATATATATATATATATATATATATATATATATATATATATATATATATATATATATATTTGCAATATTTGATGATAAATTATATATACATAAGGAAGGGATACAATACAAATAAGGTTTTTTACTCCACCATGGACCGATGGACCGTGGAAGTATTCCGATAAGAAAAGGTGGGTCGCCAGTTGAAAAAGGTTGGGACCCACTGGTCTACGGCATTTAATATTTTGTCAAGTTTTCACTTTCGTGATGAACAACATTTACCGGCAACTCCCGATGTACACCACCCAATGCAACACGTTATACATAACGTAGCAGAACAAAAACTAACCACTAGTTTCTTTGAAATGCATCCTCCCGCCGAACAGTTGCACTCTAGGGTTTGACGGTTTTTCAAACCCGGTTTTAAAACACCGGTTTTTAAAATAAATTTGTCCCATTTGAAAACCAGTTTTTAAATTAAGAAAACCGGTTTAAAAGAATTCAAATTTTTATGTAAAAATTAATTTTTTACTTATTTGATTTCTTGAAGACCCTGAAGAAAAACTTACAAATCCAAAGACACTGAAAGCTGAATTTTCATTATTTGAGGCAATGAATAAAAGAACCAAAAACTTAGATTTGTTATTTGATACCCTGAAAACTATAAAACCAAGCTCAGTAGCTAGTGAACGAGTATTTTCAATTTCAGGCAATATTGTGTCCAAAATGAGAACAAGACTTTGCCACCGTTCAGTGGATGTTTTATGTTTTTTAAAATCCCATTTTCTTAGGAGAAATTAAAATTAGTGAAATAAATATAAATATTATTTGAAATTTGAAATTTTTGTTTGAGTTTTCGTTATTTTGTGTAAGTAATGTGTAATCCTTAATTTTTTTTTATTTATTTTTGACTTTGATATGGATTACGTTTTTTGTTGTTTTATATAAATTAAATAAAATATTTTTCCCTATTCTATTTTTTTTGACAAAAATTCGAAAACCAGCTAAAACCGGGTTTTTGGAAATCTGGAATTGGAAAACCGGTTTTTCAGAAAGTAGGTTTTTGTATAAACCCTATTGCGCCCTATGTCAATGGAGATAAGGGTAATCCAACGAGGAAAGAAAATAAAAAAGGGTTTAAAAAAATCCTTTCTTTTTCGAGATACAGTGGTACCTCGACTTACCAGTTTTCGTTCCATGGTTTATCTCGTAACTCGAAATACTCGTATCTCGAATCAATTTTCCCCATTGAAATGACTGGAAATGCCATTCATTCGTTCCGGGCTCCCTCAAAACACCGCAATTTTTTTGTTACTTGTTTTGAAATAAGTAAAACGGGCTGATAGGCGACGAACATTGTATAAAAACGCAATACAATAGAATGTACTGCAATAAATTTGTTTTATTAGGTATAATGTACAACATTTACCTTGGTGATCAAACTTGAAGATGCTGACGGAAGAGGAGGAGAAGGTTGAACTGAAAAATTAAATCTTATTCGTTGATTTTTGATCTTTTCGCCCCGCTTTCCTGACTTTCGCTTTTATTACCAGCTACTCTCTAAGGCCGTCTGCACACGGAGCAACTCAAAAGAAACTGATAACCGACTCCAGTCACAAACCAGTCCGTGATGAGTCGTAACCTATGTAATTGAATGGAGCCACGCACACGGCGCAACTGGTTACAAACCCGTCGGATGGGTTTGTAAACACAGTGGGTCAAATACAGTGAAGCCATACTTTGTTCAGACCCAGTTTAAGATTTCACAGAGCCAATGGTAACCCCTTTACATTAAGGTTGTAAATATTATATGCTTCTTGTGTACTCATTTGATGAGCACGTAACATGGCATTCGCTGCTCAAACTAGCGGTGGGATATCTGAAGCATGCTCGTAACCCGAATTTTAGCTCGTAATTCCAAGCAAAAAATCTACCGAGAGAATGCTCGTATCTCGAAAAACTCGTAAGTCGAGGTACCACTGTAGTTCCTTTTTCTTCCCTCTAAGTCTAAAATGATAGTCGATAAATTATCTGAGTATTACTGAGGATTTTAAACCTATGGCTTTATTTGGAAAATTAATCCATATTTACAGGCAACACAAACAGCAAAGAACTAAGCATTGAACAGATGCATAAAGCACAACAGTGAACAAAGTCAGATAAAAGGTGTTAAAAGTTACTGAGGATTATTAAGAAACTAGAAGGTAATCCGGCATTTTTGACGTCATAATACTAATAATGACGTCATAATGGAAAAAATATATGAAAGTTAAAAAATATCCCGAATTATCTAACAATATTGCATTTAATCCACACCTTGTAAAAGCAAATCCTTTCATTATTTTTTATTTATTTAGTTTTTCATGCGATTAGAGTAGTAGACTGCCATCCAGTTTTTTACAGCTCACTACGCGATATGAATACTTGAGCTACTTGATTCATTCACATTCAAGTCTCTTTACTTTCAGAATTCATCGCAAAAGTAAACAGATTTTTAAAAACTGTTAAATATACAGCTAAAAGCATCCAATTTTTTTTAGTTCTGAATATTTTATAGAAAAATAGGCCGAACAAACGTGATTTGATGGAGAAGATATAGTTTATAGGTAAGAAAAAAGTCTGATCCACATCTGAAATCGAAATTAGGCCTAACCGGTCGTTTGTTTACTGAGGGCTTCATTTGAAAGATGAGTACAGCCCGGAAGTGTGATACAGAGACAACGGCTATTATATATATATATATATATATATATATATATATATATATATATATATATATGTTTTACGTGGTTCCTCGTAGTCTATTGCGATCCACTGGTCCAGGGTGAATCCCGAAGCGAAAGGAGTGTCGATAGGGTCTCGGATCGTCTCGTCCCGGAAACTCCAAGTCCGGGAATCCCAAGGTGAAAGCCATAAACAAATGGGCTCTCTCTCCGGCGAAGAAGTCATTCAGGTATCGCTTACAAATTAAAGAAACGGCGGGGGCACCACGGATGTAAAAAGGGACCCCGTCGCGACCGGCCGTCAATCGTGAGACACCCCGCTGACACGCGGTCCGGATCTCGATTCCACAGAGAACACTCGATTTTGTCACTTTTCTAATGATGTAGGGTCTGTTTCCCTACCCCCCCCCCTCTTCTCTCTTACTACAATCGAACCTCCATATATCGAACTTCTCTATATCGAAATTTTCTATATATCGAACTCATAGCAAATCTCCATGTTCATTACGTAGAAAAAATGTTTCTATGTATCGAAAAAATCTCTATATATCGAAATTTTTTTCAAGACAAATTGGGAGATTTTATTCCACTTTAGAATAAAATCTCCCAATTTTTGGCATTTTGAAACAATACGTCGTGGAATTCAATTCGCGAAAAATGTCCCGGATGAAGTTTTTAGTGGACTGAATAAATATGATAATTTTTTTAAACTTTCCGCATAACTAACTGTACAGCAAGATATTCGTAGTTTTTTTAAAAAAGAATGTAACTGTGATCATTGTAACCACTGTCTGCATTATTGTTTTTTTAAAGACATGTAGCAATCAATAAATCTTTCATATAAATCTTTCATATTAACAATCATTAATGAAGTTGTTAACTTTCATTTAATGGGATTCGCATATAAATTAGAAATGGAGTTTCGTATACGAAAATTAGCTTTAGTTTTTTTTTTTTAAGAGAATTATGATAAGACTAAGCTCAATTCTATATATCGAAATTTCTATATATCGAATTTTTTTCGCGCAATTTGCTACTTAGATATATGGAGGTTCGACTGTATTTCCCCCACAATTCTTTCTCTCTCTCTCTCAATGGTTATAACAACAAGCGAGAGGAGATAAGCCTTCTCTCAAGAATTAAAAAGATTAACAAAAATGCAATCCTCGAGTTTCGGTATTAAGGGGACTCACTACCCTTAAATCTTTAAAACATTCGATTTTTTGAAAAAAAATTTATGTTAAAGCCTGATCATTTCTGAACAAAATAAAGCAAACCGCATGAAAATATTCCGCTTAGTTCCGGAGATAATGAATAGTTAATTACTAAATACAGTAACCACAGCTTATAGTGATCAGTGGTTATAAGAATCAACCGTTTATAAGAATCAATATCGCGAAAACAAAAACAAACGTATTATTTCCATGTTAAAATTTTCGCTTTAAGGAATCAATCCACCGGTTTTAAGAATCAGTTTACACTCTTCGCTTTCCTTTAATTTTTCCAAAAAAGCCACTTAAACCCTGAAAAAGTACGAAGTTCTTTCTTCTGTATTTTAAAGAAAGATTTATGAGATGGGATGGAATATAGTCATAAAATTCATCCCTTTCTTTTTTAGACATAACATAATAGTTTCCCTTTAAACGCTTTAGCACAACACTGTCCAATTAGGTTGACCCGGGGGCATCTTTACCCGTCCGGGTCCGATTTCACTTTCCTCCACTGACAAACAAAAATAGGGACTCTTTTTTCCCACCTCCCACATCCTGGTTGCGGCTTCCTGGATCCTGAAACACACAAATCTTCAGCGAAGTGTCCACTATCACTTAGGCAAACGTGGCATTAGTAGATTCAGCACGTTATCAAACCGCGAAACGTTAGCTAGAAGGTGAATCTTCGTCTGAGACTATTGGTATTGAAAGAGGTATAAACAGCCTCCTGAAAACTTCATTACCTTAAACTACCACAGAAAACGTTTTCTTGCTCCCTTCCTGTAGTTGAAATGTTAAAACTGTTAAGCAGGTATGTTGTAAGAAATATTGGATTTTTTTCTTCCCTTACTATGTATAATCATGTGTATTTACTCATAGGTCTAGAAATTAAGTTGTATTATTAAAATTATAGAAAATAATTTTAATAAAAGATAGTTAACGTAAATTAAAGAGTATTTTATGATAAATTAACTCATGTATATATAGGTGTGTTTGTGCCTGTCCAAAATCCTAAATTTCGGCTATAAGAATCAACCGCTTATAAGAATCAAAAACAATAATAACAAACGTGATTCTTATAAGCGGAAATCACTGTATTTAATTACTGATCAAGTTTATGGTAACAAAAATTTTAAACTCATTTTTCTCAAAATGTAATTTCGCATCATTCCGCAACTGATATCTCAAAAACTATGAAACATAATTCCATGAAATTTTTATCACAGCATAATCATGTTACTTTTTTGCGTCTGAACTAGAATTATTGCAATCACTGCACATTTTGTTATTTTTTCAGGGGTAAATTAATGGAAAAATTTAAGGAAATTTAAAGTATATTTTGAGCAGTTTTAAAAAAATTGAAAAAATATTTTAATGTTGAATGTTTTATGTTCAATTGTATTTTGAATTATTTATTTTGAATATAAAACAGGAATTATGCATTTAAGTGTAAAATTAATTTCATAGTTCGCGCGCAAGCCAGTATACTACAAAAATGCTTAAAAAACAAAGTATAAAGTATTTTTTTAAAAAATTATTTAAAATTATTTTGAGAGTTGAAAATTTGTTTATTAAAATAAATATATCAATTTATCATGTACATAAAATTTGGAAAAATTGGGAGTAAATTGAAATAGTATAGGGAGTAATTTGACTCTTTTTTACAAAGAGTCAAAAAGTATGAAAATATGACTTATTTCCTCGACTTAAGAGTCGTGAGTCCCCTTAAATGAAACTTCAAAAGTCTTGTTTTCTCTTCATTTAAAAGGATCCTAGAAATATTTTTTACTGTTGCTACTTTCTATGGTCTTCATCTATACCACGGGTGTTCCTCTATTTCTTTTCCCCTCTCTACCTCATTCTGTTTCTATTACTCTTTCATTCCCTTTTCTCTTTCTTCCGTTTTCTCTATGGTACCCTTAACCAACTGAATATTTCCCTATATCTCCTTCTCATTTTTTCGACTTTTCTCTTCCCCTCTCTCATTCGTTGTAAACCGGATCGCCGTGATCCCATGTATAAGCCACTCGTAATATTAATGTAGACACTAATGCATGTATGTCTATTGACATCTTGTTTATTATGCAATATTTACATAGATCTCTATATACATTCCGTAGAATCATCATTCATAGACTAAGGGGGAGCTGAGTTCTTAAAAATCAGTTCGATAGAGATGCCTGCCTCTCCATTCTCCCTCACTTCACCTCGTTATCACATAGTCCAAGTTCAGTCTGAATAGAAGCCCTGCCTAAATAGTCTTTCCTTCTTTTATACCTTTTTCCTCGTAAAGTTTTCTGGAACATTCCCATTCTTTTCACACCTTGAATGACCCTTCCGGTTTTCTCTTGCACGTGGACCACCCACGGTGGTTCCCTCCGCCGTCGGCTCTCGCTTTGTTTAATACCGCTTCTTTCTGCGCTACCGGCCTTCGCTAATCATTCTAAATGATGTGTCCACTTCACTTAGTGTTGGACATTTTCAAAGGTGTATCCAAATCTCGCCACCTGTTTGTGTTCTTTTGAGCTTGTTGATGATCCTGTTGATCAAACTTAATTCAGTCCCAATTATGAGTGTCGGACGCGAGTCTGACGTTCGTTATGATCTCTCACGCTGTTTCCACACACGTGCAGACAATTCTGCAGTACGCACCCCCCCCCCCGACACCTGTTGACACATTTAGGGGTCGATTAGTCACGCTCCTCCCCCCAAGCGATGTGTGAAGGAACACTAGACTGTCTTCCAGACATTCCCCCATTTAGAACTCCCCCCATGGTCCCTCGTGTCTCTTTGATGATCTGTGCAAAAATCGCTCGATGGGATCGCTGTAGAGCAAACTGCCCCATAATAATACATATATATATATATGTACATATATATATTATATACATATATATATATACATATATATGCATATATATATATATATATATATATATATATATATATATATATATATATATATATATATATATATATATATATATATATATATACACATATATATATGTATATATATATACATATATATATACATATATATACACACACACACACACACATATATATATATATATATATATATATATATATATATATATATATATATATATATATATATATATATATATATATATATATATATATATATATATATATATTCTCTGGTTCCCCCTAGAATTCTGTGCAGTGCAAATGTGTGTGGGCGCAGTGTTACAGTTCTATCGCCCCCCTTTGCGCTCTCTTTTAAAAATTTCTCATTGGCGCTGTATTCTTTGTACTAGTTGGCCGTTTCATTCACTTATCTCTTTCTCTCTTATGCTCTTTCTTTAACTGATTCCATATCTCATTTCTTTTTCCCTCTGTCGTTTGTCCCGTCCCTCATTCCTCCCTCGTTTTCAATGTCTCTCCTTCACACTCATTCTCTGTTTACTTCTCTCGTGTTCTCACCCGTTTCCATTCTCTTTTTTTCCCAACGTCACCCATTCTGTCACTCTTTCCCCGGTGACGTCTTTCCCTTGAATGATCTGTTATCTTTTTGAATGACACTTCTTTCTTGTACTCTAAGCTGTGGTCCAAAGCCAGGCGCTTGCGAAAGAAAATTAAGCTCAAAAATGGCAATTAGTTTTTGATAAATGTTTCCAGGCTTCGTGACGCATCAATAAAATGAGTTTATTTTGGGTTTTTCCGAATACGATCTGCGTCGATATTTTGGGTCTCCTGTACAGCACTATGATAAGGGGTTTCGAATCTAGAACAAACAAGAATGAAAGCAGTTCATTCGTGCCATTTCAATGTAAATTAACCATTTTATTGAAACGTACAGTAATGAAACGGGATAAATTATGATGAGAAAAAAATAGTATTATTTCAAAATTTTTATTCGTTTCTCCAACACAACTGCAAATATATGATTTGCCTTTGTAAATCAATTTTATTTTTTGCTTTAACTTTTTGCTTAAAAATTTAAACAGTAGTTTTTTAGATCATGCTTTATTTCCCTGACTTGGGGATTAAATTAAAGGACTTACTCAATGATTCATTTAAGGGGACAGTGAACCTTCAAACATAACTTTTTTTGTTTTGAATGGATTTGCTTGAAATTTGAATATGTGATTAGTACCATAGGTATGTAAAAGTGATTAAAATTTAATGGTGAAATGTTAATAATTTATGAATTATGAATTATGAATTATATCAAAAGTTGGCCTCATTAAAAATGCTCCATGCGCATTTCTTTTGCATATAATAAGGTAATTTTTATTTACAAGATACCTTATAGAACTAACAATGAAACTTATTGCTTATTTTAAGCATTCATTAAAAATATAAAGAGAAAAAATAATAATAGTGAAAACACTCTTTTTATGACGCAAAATACCTATAAATAATCTTTTCGAGTACAAAATTTAGAAATTCTGTGCTACGAAGCATAATTATTTTCAATAAGATTTATTTGATATACAGTTAAGCATATAAAACTTAAATTTCAAAGCAATACTATCATTAGAAATGCGCCCGGAGCAGTTTGAATATTCGTATGACATGAAAATTTTTATTTTGAGAAAAATGCATTTAAAGTTATTGCTATTAGTAACCACATAATATCTATATTAAATAGAAATGCCTATAACTAGGAAAGTAATCACAAAAATTAAAAAATCTTTTTGCAACACATTCCTACTCGTCCGTGGTTTCACAATTCAATAAAATAAAATAATCGAATTTTTGAATAAATTGCACAATTTTGAAAGTCCACTGTCCCCTTAAATGATTTTGACGATTTGGAGGCTCAGAGGCTTCCATTATGTCTGTCAAGTATATTTTGTGCTATTTATGGCGAAGAAACGTGTCCAGTAAAAGTATCAGACAAATACAACTGATAAAATAAAAGAATGAATTATCTTGATTTGCCTTGATTTGAAGTTCACCAGGTAAAATTATTTCGAGAATGCTTGTGGGCTGACATTTGGCCATCAGTGGTTTAGGTAACTTTAATTTCAGTATGTGATTGCATGATTAGCCACAGTTTTGTTCATCCTGGATTTTCGTGATTTTACGTCTGGGTTCCGTTACAACTCGAAGTTACGATTTTAGAATGAAGTCACATTATGACGATCTGAATTCAATGTTACCCCAGCAGTGAGCCGGAGAAATAGAAATTTGAAAAAAAAAATTGTAATCTTTTCGAATCGATAGTTATCGATCGAATAGTTAATCGATTCAACAAGTTACTTCCATCGATACCCCTTTTGTGAAATGTTATCACCGACCGTTTTCCATAAATCTGACCTTTTGGGCAGAAACAATATTTACTACACCTCTCCGCGAATCAATAGACCTGCTGCACAAATAGAAGGGCGCATTCACTTCCAGATACGAGGAGGACGTTCGAACATTTCCGCAGCGCGTCATTTTTTTCGCCGCCCATTATTCGGCGGCAGCGTTCTGAAAATGGCCGATAAGCGATGTCCACTGATGAAATCTCTGACCGAAAACAAACTCATTACAGATGTCCCTGCATCGCAATTGTATGGGATTGCTGGGCGAATGCACGTACACGGCGTTGCGCAGGTCTTCCGCATTAGCAACAATGGGATTCACCGGACTTTTTTGTGTTTGTTCGGTCACAGGAGTTTTCTGCCTTGTTATTGGCTTTCAAACGAGTTTCCTTGTTTTTCAGGGCTTTTAGCGAAAAGTAATTGTAAAAAGATTTTCATAATCAGTGGGATGAGTGCTTCGTGGCCTTTCATTGCAGAAAATAAATTTGTGTGATTTATACTAAATGAAAATACGCAGTATCATCCGATGGCATATTTAATAATAATAATAATAATAATGTATATATATATATATATTAGTTGAAAACCCGCACTTCACTACGGAGTACATTCAAATTAAATTCAACGGTCAATGCATGCAATTAATGCCAAAAAAATATACATTTGGCATTGATATATATATATATATATATATATGGTCCCGTGGGATGGTGCTCATATTTCTTTCATAAACGGTTATTTTGTAGCACCTACCTACGACCGTCGTGTCATAATATTTTCTTTTAGTTTTTTTGTCCTCTAATTTAGCCATATTAATATAAAAGTTTTTGAATATGACACCATGGCGAAACCACTTGTGTTTGATTATGTTTCTTTGCTTTACCCACGGCTGATGAGCCAAGCAAAGACTGGTGATTTTCTTGGTATTTTTCTTGATATTTTTGGCTTTTTACAGTCTAATTGCTTGTTTTTTTGTTTTTTTGTCTTTTGGGTGTTCATTCACCTATATTTCTATATTTCTATCTTTGAGTGCTAATGCACCTATGTTTTTGTTCTTTTTGTGTTAGCTGCTAGGCTGCGCCATGCATATGGCTATAGTATTTGCAAACTTTAGATAAACGATATATTCGTGCTTTGTGGTTAATGGCTGCTTTAGCGCATGGCCACGAAAGCTATTTGTTGTTTTTCTTCACCTTGTGTGTATATACATATATATATATATATATATATATATATATATATATTTATAATAAATACAACGATCAATGTATGTAATTGATGTAAAAAAATAAAAAAATATATATTTATAAAAATCGTAAGGGATATTTTTATAAACAAAATAATGTAGAAGAAAATATTCAAATTAAATGAAATAGGACATACTAAAGAATATAGTACAGTTAATAATATAGTACAGTTTGAGGAACATAATATCTTTTATTGTATTTTAAATTATTTTTTGGATAATGTCCAATCGTCTGCCGCATTAGCAAGAAAAATTTTTTTTTGTCTATTTAGTTGTTATGCACGTGACGATAAATTTATTAAAAGTACCAGAAAAAGAAATCACGTGATCGGCATTTTATAAATTAAATACTAAAAATGAATATTTAAAAATTCACCAAAAATCAGAAAATTTAGGTAAAGATTCGAAAAAGATCTCATTTTAAAGGAATTTTTATGTTCTTTTTCGTGATATAAATTTTATAACCCTCAAATAATTATTTTAAATGTAAACTTAAAAAAAGTTACTATAACTGCTTAAAAATTTAATTTTAAAAAAATCAAAGAAATTTTTTTCAAAAATCTTTCTTAGTGCACCCCTACACTATAAGAAGAATGGCTATGCAAAATTTCAGCCCTTTAGGCCAATATAAGGTCTATATATTATATTGCTATATGTTTTTCAGGGGAGGGCCCCAATATAAGGTCTATATATTATATTACTATATGTTTTTCGGGGAGGGCGCCAATATAAGGTATATATATTATATTTCTATATTATTTTGTGGGGGGCGCCAATATAAGGTCTATATATTATATTACTATATGTTTTTAGGGGAGGGCACCAACATAAGGTCTATATATGTTACTATATGCTTTTCGGGGGGGGGGAGTGCCAATATAAGGTTTATATTATGTTATATGTTTATCGGGGGCGCCAATATAGGGTCTATATATTATATTACTATATGTTTTTCAGGGGGGGCGCCACAAAGGTATCGTGCCCCGGGCGTCAGTTTTGCTCGCTACGCCACTGACAGACTGATAAAGTTCCCGGACGGTGTCCTGCGGAATTTCTTGCCAAATTGTCTCCAACTTGCGGGCTAAGTCGGCAACATTCCGGGATAGTTGCAATCGCTGTCCCATCACGTCCCAAATGGGCTCCCAACGCCCATTTGGGACGTGAACTCTAAGGGAGGTCCATTTGGGTCTCCTGAATTCTAAGTTCAGGCGATCTAGGTGCCCAAAGAAGTGTTCAGCAAGCCTGAAGACCATTCATAGCAACACGTGCCGTTTGCAGCCGAGCATTATCTTGTTGAAAAGTAAGTCGGGGGTGACGCAAGAGGAACGGCAACAAAACGGGTCGCAGAATGTCGTCTGCGTACCGCTGTGCTGTGAATGTGTCTTTCATGACCACCAACGAATTCCGGCTATGAAAGGAAATGGCATTCCAGACCATAACGCCCTGTTGTAGGCGGCGTGCGATAATAAGGGAGGATCCCCACGCTGCCCTGAACATGTCCAGACACGTCTTTGGTGGTCGTCAGGACACAATTGGAAATGGGACTCGTCAATATACGCCCCCAGTCGGACTTAAGGATGTAGATGTGTGAGGGGTAAGCGGCATAACGGTCGGCGCGAGTGTAGGTTCCACTCTCCAAGTCGTCTGTGAATAGTCATGTTGGACACTTGTGTGCGGGTCACACGTCGGATGGTTGATAACGGCGCATCCGGTGCCGTGACAGCTTATCTGACAATTGCTCTGTCTTCCTGTTCTTTTGTGGTTCTAGGTCGACCGCTGCCGTCCTGGCGCTTCAGTCTGCCGTCGACCCACTCTTGCCAGCATAGCCTAATCGCTGCATCGCTTCGAACCAGATGGCGAGCGATTCTTCGATTTGCCCAACCAGCTTCTTTCAATTCAATGGCACGATCTCTTTTAAACTCTGAAATAGGCTCGTCATGAGCACGTATCCTTCGGCGAGTCATTGTTACCGTCGACGTAAGATATCCGCAGCCGAAATGCGACAGAAAATTTGAACATCAGATCGAGAATCGCTGGAGATCCCGTTATTCATTCGTTCGACACCCAATTTTAATCATTTGCATTGTGGCATCACGATAGGTTGTTAAGGCAATTCTCTGAGGCTTGTTTTAAAATTACTATTACTGAATTCATGACCAAGAAAGACAGAGTCCTAATTATAATGAAAAGGCCAATTCTTTAAACAGAAACTTAACAAGGAAATTTATTTACAAAAAAAAAATTAAACATTAAACAATTACAACATATTCAATTAATTTAAGTGCAGATTCGCAGCGTACGCTCCCAGACCCATGATCTCAACAAGAGCTTCCAAAAAACACGTCTGCCTAGCTCGATGTTACATCAAAATCTCTCTCAAAAACACCAAGTCTCTGACTATCTCTCGTGGTGTTTTCTTTGTCGGCGTCTATCACAATTCCTCGAAAATGCGTCTCCTTTTTAGAGAGGGGGCCGGCAGCTTTGTTGGTGACAGATCTTCGTATCGATGCATAGTTAAGCGATCTTTATGGCCCGCCGATGTCAACTCGCATGAAGATATTGCTAAGAAAGACAGCTTTTCGACGATGGTGGGAGACGCTTCTGTTTTCCAAACAGTTACCCCCACAGCTTGCTAGAGAAACCGCTATACCTGGGGTTAACTTCCAGGGCAAAAACTTTGGCGGCATTTGTTGGTATCATTTTTTAATCCCCCACGTGCTCAAAAATTTCGATGGGAACTTGAATTGGAATCCTCGAAAAATGTGCAGCTGGTCCGTGGGGCATGAGAACGCACCCCCATAAAGGCGTGACGTCACAGCATGTTCAGTCGAAACATCTTTGTATGCGAAGTTTCATTAGGATCGGACAACTCGTTCTTGGTGCGCCTTTTTTTTTTTTTTGGTTAAGAGTGTATATAAATGTACTTCTAAAGGGGACAAGGGACCTTGAAATTCGAATTTTTGTAATTTTCAATTTTTAACTCCATATACAAAATGAGAATAATTAATTTTCTATTTTACTACATTGAAAACCCTTACAATTCAAAATAAGGAATTTTTGGAAGAATCATGCCCGTTTTTCAAAAAAAATTAAAATTAAAAAATGCTAACTTTTTCAAAATGCTCTATGCGCATTATATATCAATTAAAATTCTTGAATTTTGTATTATAAGTTTACCATATGTATATAAATATAAATGTGCATTTAATTTTTTATATGAATCTAACGTCTTAAATAATTTTTTTTCTATTCTGTCTGTTATTTTTTTATGTTTTTACTTTATTTTTTTATCTATAAATTTGAAAAATATTAGAGATTTCAAAGAATTATGCACAGTTTTGTGATAAACACTCCGCATAACAATTCTGAGAAAATTGAAAGATATCAAATGAATACGCATGGAGGCTTTAGAAAAATTCTATTATTTTTTAAGAACTTTTTGATAAGCAGGTCCTATTCCTCCACAAAATACTAATTTGTGAGTTTTAAGTATCTTCAATGCAATAGAAAAGAATATTAATTATGTTCATGGGGTATATAGAGTAAAATATTGAGCATTAAAGAAGATCGAGATTGAAGGTCCCTTGTTCCCTTAAGGCCGTCTGCACACGGGGCAACTCAAAAGAAACTGATAACTGACTCGAATCACAAACCAGTCCGTGTTGAGCCGTAACCTATGTAATTGAATGGAGCCACGCACACGGCGCAACTGGTTACAAACCCGGTCGACGGGTTGTAACCTTTCACCATCTGAACGTTTTTCACGGTAAGGGTTCAAGTACACATCCGCGCACTGTTAAAACGACTGCAGCGCTAGGTTGTTATAATCAGGGCCCGATTATGAACGCTGGGGGCTCCTGGGCAGATGCTATTTGGGGCCCCCCCCTTACGAATATTTATAAAAATAAGAACTATCTATGTGCTATACATACTATTAGAAGTACTAGGTGCATACACAAAGGGGGTTTTGGGGTCCCCTTAGCATCAGGGGACCCTGGGCAAAGTCCCGATTTGCCCATACGATAAAAAGGCCCTGGTTATAATAGCTATTGTCGAAAAATTCCCATCATATCTTCAGATTTTCTTCGTTGAACATGCAAGTAGCAGGATAAAGAATATTTAGGAAAGATGCATGAGCCGTCATAAGGCATCTTAGTGGTGAGTACAAATTGCCTGAGAAAACAAAGCCGGTCAACAACACAGAAAAAAAAGCCGGTCAGTTTTCGAAAGTTCCAGGTTTGCAGAGACACTTCATGTAGGTTGAAAATAAAATGGGTCGACAGACCTATCTAATGTGTTCACCGACTCACCCCAAAGCGAGCTGAATATCTCTTTTGCGGGTTGATGAGATTTTCCCGTTTTCCTGGCTCGCGCTGCGGGAGATTTTCTTCGGAAGCGGGTCGGAAGCGGGTCGAAAGCTGTACTTTGAAGCAATTAGTAGCTTTTTGGCTGGGGAATTAGGAAAATGGCGCTTGTCGACGAAACGGAGTGTCCACGTATTATAGCGCATGTAAGTGCATTTTTAATCTTTTGAACATTAAAATATATGCAAAATCCTTCATGTAAATTCGAATTATAGAGCATACTTCAACACAATAGAAATGTGAGGACTTGTAACGGAAGATTTGCTATTTGTTTAAATTTGAAATTGTTGTGTAAGGCTAAAGTTGCGACAATCGCGTAAGCTATTGCATGTTTAACATATAACTCATATATGAATTATAGCTGTATATGGTTGAGCATATCATGATATTAGGTTTTTCTTGTCGCAAATCTTCCATGTGCTTGTGTGTGTGTGTGTGCGTACATGTATGTAATATCTAAACATTATGTATTAAAATTATTTTTACATTACATAAAAATCTCATCATAGAAAACTCTTAATTGAATGCAATTTTAATGAATAAATAGATTTTTATGATTTAAAAAAACAAGAATACGATTTCTAAAAGTAATTTTTGACATCTACTGATATAACAGGAACACACAGCTTCTAAATATCCACTATAAAAAATAAGGTTGACAACTTATTTTACAGATGTTAATGAGCTGTGTGTTCCTGTTATGCGCTTCCTACAACTTTTATTAATAACTCATCAATATTTTTAAAAAGTTTAAAACCACTGAAAAAAAGTAAAAGGATGCAGTTTTCATGCAATGCTACGAGTAGTATACGTATGTATATCTATTTGTGTGTACATATAAGTTGTGTTTGAAAGTCCAAGTTCATTCTAAATTCCAAATCTACAGATGATACCATCTGGCGATAACATTTAATTATAAACTCATTTGGCATGGTCGAATTTAGAAAAATGGATAAACAAGAGGGTGAAATCAGGTTTTTAAAATTCATCTAAACATTACATTTATGTGTGGAAGTGTGTGTTTATGAATAAGTAAATAAGAGAGTAGGAAATAAAAGAAATATCTTGTAATAGATGATGATCTATCTAGATAACTAATTCAAAATTCTACGAATTCTTTTCCTTTTATACTAATAATTGTCAGTTTATAAACTAATTTATTCTCCTAAAGATTTGATACATTTTAGCTTTATATAAACACCTTAAAACAGAAGGAATTCTGTAATGATAATAAAGTAGCTGGAAAATTCAAATTGAATTAATATTCATGCAGAATAGGGAAGGGGGGGGGGAGATTATTTTTGAAAATTTTCATGGCATGTATAAAGTAAAGTGGCAATTTTTCTTATCTAATATTAAAAACATAATTTGAAATTTGTTTATTTTACAAGCTAATGTTAATGAGTTGTCATTTCAGCTGTATAAAATTTAAATGATTATCTAATTTGGGTAACAAAATTTCATTTAAAAAATTCGATGCAAACACTTTCAGACTAGGCATTTTGGAAAATTCTTTTAAACATGAAGGCTAATTTCATTTGTACTACAAAAGTTAAAGATAAAAAGAATTCTTTTTTAAGTGTAAGTATTTATTACTAGTTGTGAAGTATGCTTTATAACTTTTAATGATAATATTTTTAATGTTCAATAGATTAAGGAAGTGTTAATTTGATTCATTTTAATTCAACGCAAACAATGTCATCTTTATATAATTTATAGTTCTCAGGATGGCAAGTATCAAATAAAGGTGTCTGGAATAAAATTATAAATCACTTGCTTCAAACTGAGATACATAATGCAGTAACTAGGAATTATTACCAAAGCTTTAAATGATCTGTGTCTTATAATATTAAAAATTATATATATATATATATATATATATATATATATATATATATATATATATATATATATATATATATATATATATATAGGCTCAATACACAACTCGCTTTAATTAACTCATTCAAAGAGTTTTTAAACTCACAAATGCAGGTAAATGTACCCGTTTTCAAAAGTGGGTTGTAGAACCCACTTTCCAATGTGGGTTGTTCGACTCACCAAAAGCGAGTTCCCCTGTGCAGTGGATTTCAACCCAGCAAAGTGAGTTCACCGACCAACTTTTTTTTCTCTGTGGCACTTCAAGCATAAATTTCCCAAGAAAGAGTAACCGTTTTTAGTACGAAATGCTATTCACAGATTTAGAGTAAATCTAAAACTCGGCTATCCAACATAAGACCAATCTGTTCCAGAGCTGTTCTTATTTCAAAGGAAAACCGAGGAGAAGGTTCATTCCCCAGGAAAGAAATTCATTATCAGTTAGCGGGATGATTTTGGAAAATCATGTTATGAAAATCTTCATGCTGATGTTTATTTTTTGTGAGATTACTCGATGTTATAGAAAACATAGTTCCCAAAATGATTGAATAATTTTACGCTAGAATAGAGGAGATATCAAAGTCCCTCCCAGATATGAGGCGTGATAATTCAACATGCGAGTGATCCAATTGTTTCTCTGTGTATAAATATATATGAGAGTTAGTTATAATGGTGATATAAATACACTGCTCAAAAAAATTAGGGGAACAAGCATAGAAGTTAAGAAAACCGTGCGAGACAGCCACGTATTGGCATAAAATGGATAGTACACGCGTATCAATGCGCAATACAGAAAAAAAGACGTAAAAAAATTTATAATTAAGCTTAAATCCTTTGAAAATATGGAAAAAACATGAAAAGACGATTTAGGGTAACAATTTGGTTACATGTAAACGATAAAAAAAAGTATTGTTTAGAAATGATGCAAGATTTTTAATATGGCGTGTGGTCTCCTCGAACAGCTAAGACTGCTGCACACCTGTTTTCCATGGATGCGATGATGTTATCGATAAGACTTTGGGAAATACTGTTCCACTCCTCAAGAAGTGCAATCTCCAAGTCTCGGAGAGTAAAAGGAGGCCTTGGTCTCGCAGCAATGCGTCGTCCGAGCATGTCCCAAACATGCTCGATTGGATTCAGGTCAGGAGAGCACGCTGGCCATTCCATACGCTGTATGGTTTCAGCTTTAAGCATGTTCTCCACAAGACGAGCTGTATGCGGTCTGGCATTATCATGCTGGAAAACAAAGGAATCTCCAATGGCTGCAGCGTAAGGTATGACATGAGGTCTCAGTATCTCGTCTGCATACCTTCGGGCCGTCAAAGTACCATTCCGAATGATATGCAGGTCTGTACGTCCACTTATGCTAATTTCACCCCATACCATAAAACCAGATCGTCTGTATTGTGACCTTTCACGAACGAATGTGGGGTTATTTCGAGTGCCCCTTTCCCTCCATACCAAAACACGTCGGGTGTCACACTCCAGACTGAATCGGGACTCGTCTGTAAACAGCACTTGGCTCCAATCATGTTGCTCCCAATCTCGATGTTCAGCAGCCTATCTTCTTCGGGCAGCACGGTGGCGTGAGGTCAACGGAATGCAGACCATTGGCCTACGTGCATAGAGACCTCCCTGATGAAGCCTATTACGTACTGTATGGATGGACACCCTTCGTCCTGTTTCCAAGCGCAACTGTCTTTGCAGCTGAGTAGCATTGTCTGTTCTGTTTAGACAAGCTGTTAACAGTATATACCGGTCATCAGTTGTTGTAGTGGCGAGTGGCCGACCTTGCCCTGGTCGACGTCTAACATTCCCTGTTTCTTGAAATCGATTCTACAGCCTTGCAACGACACTTCTGGCGACTCCAACAGCGTCCGCGACACTTCGTTGTGTTTGCCCAGATTCAAGTCTGCCTATAATACGCCATGCCATGGATTCCGGTAAATCACGTTGTTGAGATATTTTGAAGCCACCTTTTCTCAAAAAGAATAACTGAGCAATCGAATTTCACAGATAAGGCAGTGAAACAGACGTTTCTGCAACATCCCGATTTCCGCCCTTATGTTCATTTTCTGGTTTTTGACGTCATGAACTTTGATTTGCATATGAAGTTTTCTTCTTCTGTTTCCTGTTAGGCTTTAAATTATGGATGATTTATTTTATGTTACATATCGGTGTAAGTATTTGCGTAATTTCGTTAAAACCATGTGCTCCCCTAATTGTTTTGAGCAGTGTACTTACATGTGTGTGTGAGAGACAGAGAGAAATTGATTTATACTCAATTATTCCTAAAACTAAACCGAAATCAGTACTTGAATGAATGTCGAGGGATTTGGAAGTCCAGGGAATGGGATAGGAGCTACTGAATTCATACTTTTTCCGTCACGTATGCACGACGAAATGTGATTGTAATACAGAGTACTTAGATACATCTAAGTATGCTGCCCATTTCATTCCGTGTGTGTGACCCAAGCATGCGCTTGTCCTGGTACAGCAATCTCGATCTCATGCGAGAGACAACATTTTTGCATCATTCGGTAATTCTGGAGTTTGGCGTTGCCATATATTGAACTCAGAATAAATTTCTGCCTAAAGTTACATTTATGTTTTACTTAAGCTTTTCTACGCAATGTCGAACCGAGATGTGCGGGATTCCCCTTACCGCGCACATCTCGGTCTGTCGAACAACATCCTGGTATGTTCGACCGAGGTGAGGGCAGGATGCTAAGTCCTCTTTCAGCATCTCGCGATTCGAAACTATCTAACGGGACATCGGTGGTACGGACGTTTAATTACTTACACCCCCGACTTAAAGTAAGAGGGGGGCCCACCTGCCCGGGTCCCCTCTTTTGGCATCTGTCTGCGGGCAGCTGCCCCTGGGCAATTAATCGTGGCCTATGGCGGCCGCCATCCATCAGCCTCGCACCTGTTCGCGCGCGGAAGAGCCAGAGAAAGGGCGTGAAGGAACCAGCTCCGAGGCGCCGGGAAGAGGAGCTCGTCACCGAATCATGATGGATATCGCGGATGACGAGATGAATAATGAAAGCCTGATGAGGCACGTGCGCGAGAGGCAGCCTAATGCGCTTCTTTAGCCTCATTCAATTACGGAGGCGTGCCGCAGGTTGTTAATAACGACCGTTTGCCAGACTTCGATTGTTTTCACTTAAGGGTGTTGAAGGGAACACTTTTCCTTCACTCTACAGATGGCGCTGGGTATGTTCCCCCCCCTCCCCCGGTTCCTTTTCGATAGAAACATCAAAAATGTACCATGAGATAAACACAAAACAGCCTCTATAAATATTTTTGTCGTTATCTGGGGCATATTTACACAGCGTTTCGCCCTCATTGTGATCTGACCTAACCGGTGAACAAGCAATTGAAGCCGTGTTCCATCCATGAAAAGGCTTGAACAAAGCATTTCTAGTATATGAACCACTCAAGAAGTGGGAGAAAGGGAAAGCCGCAGGAATGTAGATACATACGAAGTACGGTATTAAACCAGCAAATCGGATAGAGGAGCTTATCATTACACCACTGTAACCACCAGTAACTAACACACTTCGTAAGTGCACATCTAAAGAAAAAATGAAGGAAAAATTACGAGACTAGAGGGACATGATTGCAAGCAGTCGAAGCAAAACGTCTCTGCCTTCGTGAATTATTAAAGATTTCTTTTTTGCACTTTATAGAGAGATAAACTGACAAACAAATAGCCGGTATGAACCCTTGTCTAGGTGTAGAGCAAATGGCTACTGAGCGCAAGAGCTTACTGAAAAGTTTCCCGGCTTCATAATTCCAAAACACGGGAAATGAAACTGAAGATACTAAATTAGCATCAGGCTTAAAGTATGAATAATTACAAGATAAAAAGAATTTTTTATATACCATGTTTTTAAATTTTCTGTTGAATCATATAAATTTGACAATTCTATGTATTAATAAATGCTTTTTTAAAATGTTTTTGATGAATTATCCCATCAACTTGAAAGAAAATGAAGTTAATTGGAAGTTAACTTGCGTTTCACTTTTCGTTCTCGTCCCGGCCGATAGATGGCTGCACTAGTCTACAAAACAAAATGAACTGAAACTGAATTTAGTTCTGCTTAAAAATGGCTAAAAGTATTAAAATAATGCATTGTCATCGTGTTCTGAGCAATTCTAAAAGTTTCAAATGTCTACCTAGTCGGGAAGTTAGTTAAAAATCGATTGCAAGATTTGTACTGGAGATACACACACACACACACACACAAACAAACAAACAAGCAAGCGAGTTAATAAAAACATGGTAAGGACTCTAGTACAGTACGTTGCAATAAATCATATGGGGCTTAGAAGCGGAGAGCTTGATCGAGAGGCCTTCCTTTTTAGAGCGCATATAGATTGGTGCAGAGTTCTCTGCCTGCAGACCCCCGACTCCCCCGTCATTACATTAGTCACGGTAACATTAGACACGGTATTTAGAAACACCCCCATTCCCGCCCCCAAGGTCTCTTTGATCTGGTGTCTCCCCCGACCCCGCTCGACACCATTTGACCCTCTGACCCCCCGCCCTTTCTTTGATGGACCGCCAGAGGAGGCGATCCACGCATAGTACAGAGTACAGAGTGAACATAAATCACTGGATTCCCCAAGGCACAGGCAGAGAACTCTGCACCAATGTATATGCACCATGAGATGGGTGAATTGCTTTTAAAATCTGAGCAAAGATGGAGTGCAAAGGGTCACCCGGTACTGAAGAATGTTTTGACGTCAGCTGTTCAAGTGGAACGGCTAAGATATGAGAGCAAACAGTTGCATGAAATCCTGGACTCTTCCGAAAAGTCACAATTCTCGAAGAGGACATAGCGTTATGAGAGGGGATATATTTTAATGAAAATTTTTCTCGGCCCTTTTATGACACTGAAACATTCTGACAGCCAGCCCTGAAGAGATAAATGTAGTTCCTATTAAATTCACCCAATAATAAGAATACTTCTTCAACACCACAACAAAAGCCGAGGTATTGTAGTGTTGAAAAAGTGGTCTTTAAGTATTTATTATCCCCAAGTTCCTGTAAGTCCTTCCCACTTTCGCTGCTATGGCTTATCCCTCTATAAATGGGTTCTATTAGCAGAGAAAAGCTGGCTGTTTATTTAGAGGCTACATTTAAAAAACCTTATAATTTTTTATCTAATTTGACGGCAATTACACTTTTAATAAAACAAAAACAGAATTGAACTTGTAAAACTGCCCATCTTTCACTTAAACTATCAAACGAAAATAATAACGGAATCATAATATTTTCACAGGAAACAACCACATGAAAATTGTTAAGGTTTCTTAAGCTCCCACCATATCGCCCCCCCCCCCCAACAAGAAAATTGACACAACTCAAAAATGTAGCATTTGAGTAAAATCAACTTAAAAAATGCTATACAGCTTGAACTAGCATTACACAATAAAACTGTCCTCAGGTGGACAAATTGCGCGATAGGTGATGTGTGACTTCTCGTGCACGATGAAGCACTTCTGACATATTTTCAATGACATAACCTCAAAATTGCCATTTTTTGACTTGTGTCACTTTTCTTCCCGGGGTGCGATATGAAACTCAAAACCACAAACTAATAATTCAAATGTAACAGGACAGATAAAAACAAACTACGTACATTGAATAAGTTGATTTTAGATTTTAGAAATTCACATAGCAATCCATACTGACATGTTACCTTCAAATTGCTTAATAGTTCTTAATGAAAGTAGCTATTCCTTATGATGGACGCTTCAGTTACACACTTTTCGTCTTAATATATGTTAAAGTTATCAATTTTATAGTAGGAGAAATCTCAGCGGTCGTATATATTCATTGTATCTATTTTAAGGAAGAAGAAAGCATATTGATAAAAAAAAGCAATATGACATCCCAGTGAAACTTCCGAAAACTCAACATACACGTATATTATTGCCAAACACTTAATATAACTTACTTATTTATCGAGTCATTAATCACGCTAAGGTTCAATACGCTTCTCTGGTACTTCTTTGTCAGTATGTCATTTATCATGAGCGAATTCAAGAAGAAAATAAAATGATTATGCGGGTGCATGACATATGCTTTCTTCAATATTTAAAATTTTGCTTAAATAAAAAAAAATAGATCAACATAGAAGAGTAGTTGGTGTGTAATATCATATTTTATAATCTGCTTTTTCTGTGGGATTTTTTGAAAAAAGTGCGATTAAATAAGTAGTTTTAACAGTCTCTACCATTCGTAATAAAATCGAAGTTGAACCAAATTTACAATTTCCGGCTTCACAAACCATCAATCTACATAGATGTTGTTAGAAATTGTTTAATTTTATACGCTATTGGCGTTATTCTAAATAAACTTGAGTGTGAAAAGCATTTATTTTTTATGAGAAATAAACAAAAAAGCAATATATATATATATATATATATATATATATATATATATATATATACAGTGGAATCTCGATCGATCGTTTTCGGATCCATCGTTTATCCGTATGTGTCGTTCATTTTATCCAGTCCCAACGATCATATTGCTTTGTTATGTTTCCGCATCTATCGTTTCCCCACGTTTATCGTTCATTTCAATCGGTCCCTTGAAAAACGATAGATCGAGATTCCACTGTATATATATATGTGTGTGTGTGTGTGTGTGTATGTATGTATGTATGTGTGTGTGTGTGGTATCCCGTCTTTTCCACCTCACCCTTCAATCATTTCCTCGCCTGTACGATGTCTAGATGCCTGCCGCTAAGCGTTGCCACAACTTCAGAAAAAAAAACTGACCCCCTCAAAAACTGATGAAGCACGCTATGATCTTGGCTGACAGAGCAAGGCGTAATGTTATATTAACCTCCCTTATAAATTATATATATGATAACTGTGTCGCCCCTCTATATCCAAGATTTTATGAAACGTACTCTTCCGTATTCCGTACGAACAATTCCTGCCTAACAACGGCCACCATATATATAATATATATATATATATATATATATATATATATATATATATATATATACTGCTGGTCCTTATAATTTAAACAGCATGATGAAGGAGGGAGATGCAAACGTCGAATTCGCATGAAAGGAATAAGATGATAGGATATGCAAATGATTAGCATTTAAGCGCAATCGAACGACGCAGGAGGGGGAAACGGCATCTCAAACTCTGTATAAAAGGAAAGTTACGCAGCGGGTTTCTGATCCAGAAACCGCATTTGAATGTTAGTTGTTTGTGAGAAGATCGTGTTATGCCTCGTGTAAGAAGGAGAAATGGCTACCAGCATGTGTGGGAATTCGATAGCGGCAGGATCGTGGCCTATCAAGAGCGCGGTTTATCGTTCCGGGATATTGCTAATTGCATTGGTCGGAATCCAACGACTGTCATGCGAATATGGAATTGATGGATTCAGGAGGATCATACTGAACGCCATTCAGGATCTCAGTGGCCTCGCGCCTCTAACGCCCGATTGGACAGACATGTTCTCAGGCTGGCCTTGCAGGATCGTACAACCACATCACGGACCTTGAGTCAGGAAATGGACTTGTTTGCAGCACGACAAGTATCCGCATGGACAGAGCGACGACGTCTGGAGCAGAACGGACTGTCTGCAAGAAGACCATTATTGCGGGTTCCCTTGACACTGCAGCATAGAGACGCGCGGCGACAGTGGTGCGCCCAACGACAAAACTGGATACAGGAGTGGCACCACGTCGTCCTCTCAGACGAGTCCCGGTTCTGCGTGCAGCATCATGATGGACGTCCGTGTCTGGAGGCACCGAGGAGAACGCATGTGGCCTGCTTGCATTCGATATCGTCTTAAGGGCCCTGCATCTGGTATGATGCTATGGGCAGTCATTGGGAACAAGATACGAACACCTCTTGTTCGCGTCGTCAGTAATCTGAACAGCCAGCGTTACATTTCTGAGATTTTAAGGCGGTGCCTGTGCCCTATCTTCGAGGCCTCGGAGACGTCATCTTTCAACAAGATAACTTAATACCGCATGTTGCCCGTCGTGTCCCGACCTACCTCGACACAGAGGGTGTTCGACTTGTGCCCTGGCCAGCACGTTCCCCATATCTCTCACCCATTGAAAACATCTGGTCATGGGTTGCCGAGAGACTGGGCCGCCACCGCTTTCCAGAAACTACCATCAATGAAGTGCGGCATAGAGTTGAAGTAACATGGAATGACTTGCCCATATCTGTCATCCAAGCCCAGTTCGAATCGATGCCTAACCGGGTTAGAGCCGTTTTAGCTGCCAGAGACGGCAGCTGTGTGTTCTCATTTCGGACCCTGTATACCCCCAAATTGCCTACAAATTGAATTATGTTTTCTTCCTACTATGCTGTATACGTACAATAAGTAAAGTTTTGTTATTTGCTTTTCTTCTTGGTGTTGCCATTTTAATGGCCAGCAGTGTATATACATACATATATACATACATACATACAGGGCCACCCAGAGGGGGGGCAACTGGGGCACTTTGCCCCAGGCCCCCAACTGCCGGAGGGGCCACAAAAAAATTTCAAAAAATTTATTTATTAGATTTCCCCCGAAAGAAAATTCTGAAACTTGTACCGTACTTCAAAATTCAAAATAATCTTCTGAAAAAAGGCCCCCCCCCCCTCCAAAAAAAAAATGTAAAAAAAAAATTATTGGATTAAGAAGATTTCTCTTACTAGAAAATAGTCTTCTGAAAAATAGTCTTGGGGCCCCCCAACAGAATTTTGTTCCAGGACTCGTAAAGTCTCTGGGCGTCCCTGCATACATACATACTCATATGTATGTGAGTAGCGGGCTCTATAATTTTTTTTCAACTTTAGAGTAATATCCTTAGTCCATTTCCGTATAAACCTTTGCTTTTCACTTTACAAAATATCTTTTGCTGATAAAAAAGGGCCCCCCCCCCTCCAAAAAAAAAATGTAAAAAAAAAATTATTGGATTAAGAAGATTTCTCTTACTAGAAAATAGTCTTCTGAAAAATAGTCTTGGGGCCCCCCAACAGAATTTTGTCCCAGGACTCGTAAAGTCTCTGGGCGTCCCTGCATACATACATACTCATATGTATGTGAGTAGCGGGCTCTATAATTTTTTTTCAACTTTAGAGTAATATCTTTAGTCCATTTCCGTATAAACCTTTGCTTTTCACTTTACAAAATATCTTTTGCTGATAAAAAAGGGCCCCCCCCCCCCCCCAAAAAAAAAAAATGTAAAAAAAAAATTATTGGATTAAGAAGATTTCTCTTACTAGAAAATAGTCTTCTGAAAAATAGTCTTGGGGCCCCCCAACAGAATTTTGTCCCAGGACTCGTAAAGTCTCTGGGCGTCCCTGCATACATACATACTCATATGTATGTGAGTAGCGGGCTCTATAATTTTTTTTCAACTTTAGAGTAATATCCTTAGTCCATTTCCGTATAAACCTTTGCTTTTCACTTTACAAAATATCTTTTGCTGATAAAAAAGGGCCCCCCCCCCTCCAAAAAAAAAATGTGAAAAAAAAATTATTGGATTAAGAAGATTTCTCTTACTAGAAAATAGTCTTCTGAAAAATAGTCTTGGGGCCCCCCAACAGAATTTTGTCCCAGGACTCGTAAAGTCTCTGGGCGTCCCTGCATACATACATACTCATATGTATGTGAGTAGCGGGCTCTATAATTTTTTTTCAACTTTAGAGTAATATCCTTAGTCCATTTCCGTATAAACCTTTGCTTTTCACTTTACAAAATATCTTTTGCTGATAAAAAAGGGCCCCCCCCCTCCAAAAAAAAAATGTAAAAAAAAAATTATTGGATTAAGAAGATTTCTCTTACTAGAAAATAGTCTTCTGAAAAATAGTCTTGGGGCCCCCCAACAGAATTTTGTCCCAGGACTCGTAAAGTCTCTGGGCGTCCCTGCATACATACATACTCATATGTATGTGAGTAGCGGGCTCTATAATTTTTTTTCAACTTTAGAGTAATATCCTTAGTCCATTTCCGTATAAACCTTTGCTTTTCACTTTACAAAATATCTTTTGCTGATAAAAAAGGGCCCCCCCCCTCCAAAAAAAAAATGTAAAAAAAAAATTATTGGATTAAGAAGATTTCTCTTACTAGAAAATAGTCTTCTGAAAAATAGTCTTGGGGCCCCCCAACAGAATTTTGTCCCAGGACTCGTAAAGTCTCTGGGCGTCCCTGCATACATACATACTCATATGTATGTGAGTAGCGGGCTCTATAATTTTTTTTCAACTTTAGAGTAATATCCTTAGTCCATTTCCGTATAAACCTTTGCTTTTCACTTTACAAAATATCTTTTGCTGATAAAAAAGGGCCCCCCCCCCCTCCAAAAAAAAAATGTAAAAAAAAAATTATTGGATTAAGAAGATTTCTCTTACTAGAAAATAGTCTTCTGAAAAATAGTCTTGGGGCCCCCCAACAGAATTTTGTCCCAGGACTCGTAAAGTCTCTGGGCGTCCCTGCATACATACATACTCATATGTATGTGAGTAGCGGGCTCTATAATTTTTTTTCAACTTTAGAGTAATATCCTTAGTCCATTTCCGTATAAACCTTTGCTTTTCACTTTACAAAATATCTTTTGCTGATAAAAAAGGGCCCCCCCCCTCCAAAAAAAAAATGTAAAAAAAAATTATTGGATTAAGAAGATTTCTCTTACTAGAAAATAGTCTTCTGAAAAATAGTCTTGGGGCCCCCCAACAGAATTTTGTCCCAGGACTCGTAAAGTCTCTGGGCGTCCCTGCATACATACATACTCATATGTATGTGAGTAGCGGGCTCTATAATTTTTTTTCAACTTTAGAGTAATATCCTTAGTCCATTTCCGTATAAACCTTTGCTTTTCACTTTACAAAATATCTTTTGCTGATAAAAAAGGCCCCCCCCCCTCCAAAAAAAAAAAATGTAAAAAAAAAATTATTGGATTAAGAAGATTTCTCTTACTAGAAAATAGTCTTCTGAAAAATAGTCTTGGGGCCCCCCAACAGAATTTTGTCCCAGGACTCGTAAAGTCTCTGGGCGTCCCTGCATACATACATACTCATATGTATGTGAGTAGCGGGCTCTATAATTTTTTTTCAACTTTAGAGTAATATCCTTAGTCCATTTCCGTATAAACCTTTGCTTTTCACTTTACAAAATATCTTTTGCTGATAAAAAAGGGCCCCCCCCCCTCCAAAAAAAAAATGTAAAAAAAAAATTATTGGATTAAGAAGATTTCTCTTACTAGAAAATAGTCTTCTGAAAAATAGTCTTGGGGCCCCCCAACAGAATTTTGTCCCAGGACTCGTAAAGTCTCTGGGCGTCCCTGCATACATACATACTCATATGTATGTGAGTAGCGGGCTCTATAATTTTTTTTCAACTTTAGAGTAATATCCTTAGTCCATTTCCGTATAAACCTTTGCTTTTCACTTTACAAAATATCTTTTGCTGATAAAAAAGGGCCCCCCCCCCCTCCAAAAAAAAAATGTAAAAAAAAAATTATTGGATTAAGAAGATTTCTCTTACTAGAAAATAGTCTTCTGAAAAATAGTCTTGGGGCCCCCCAACAGAATTTTGTCCCAGGACTCGTAAAGTCTCTGGGCGTCCCTGCATACATACATACTCATATGTATGTGAGTAGCGGGCTCTATAATTTTTTTTCAACTTTAGAGTAATATCCTTAGTCCATTTCCGTATAAACCTTTGCTTTTCACTTTACAAAATATCTTTTGCTGATAAAAAAGGCCCCCCCCCCCTCCAAAAAAAAAAAAATGTAAAAAAAAAATTATTGGATTAAGAAGATTTCTCTTACTAGAAAATAGTCTTCAGAAAAATAGTCTTGGGGCCCCCCAACAGAATTTTGTCCCAGGACTCGTAAAGTCTCTGGGCGTCCCTGCATACATACATACTCATATGTATGTGAGTAGCGGGCTCTATAATTTTTTTTCAACTTTAGAGTAATATCCTTAGTCCATTTCCGTATAAACCTTTGCTTTTCACTTTACAAAATATCTTTTGCTGATAAAAAAGGGCCCCCCCCCCCCTCCAAAAAAAAATGTAAAAAAAAAAATTATTGGATTAAGAAGATTTCTGTTACTAGAAAATAGTGTCATAACCTATTAACCTTTCCCTAAATTAGTGATTCTCAACCTTTCCATGTCCTTTCGATGACTTTCAGACCTTCTAGGCCTAAAAAACGTAAGTTACGCTAGTAAAATACAGGGTTTGTCCAGAAAGGAATGAGACTGATTCCATAAAATTAGTTTAATGGAAGATAATTTTAAAGACACTTAACATTCTTTAAAATAGCATCCTCCTGCATTAATACACCGTTGCCAACGACTCTGCCTCACATTGATGCCCCCCTGGTAGTCTTCAACTGGACTGCTGTTCGGAACGCACGTTACGTTTTTCTGCAAGTTCTTCAGATTGTCAAAAGATGACCTTTAGAGCTGGATTTTAACTGTGGGAATCGAAAAAAGTCCAGCGGTGACTGATCGAGGTGGTTGGGGCAGCGTTACGACGTTGTGTTTTGACAGGAACTGAGTCCCTTTAGAGGATGTGTGCGCCGGCGCGTTATCGTGGTGCAGAATCCAATTGTTTGTGAGCTCCGGGTTCGATTCCTCAACCTTTTTTGAGTCCCAGCGTCTCCGTAATCATTCAGACACTCATCTGATTATCAGAGTCTAAAAGCGCTTTAATTTTAGCCACATTGTTCGAGAACAGGATGGACGCCCAGCGCGTTGTTCGTCATCGACGTCCTCCCTTTGAAGGCTTTCTGAAACCTAAACACTTGAGCCATGGACAAAGAATCTTTTCCGTAGGCTTCTTGTAACATGGCAAGCGTCTCAGTAGCCGGTTTTACACAAAATGTATGGTGTATCGCTGCTTGACACGCCGATGCACCTAACGCCACTTTCAAACACGTGTCTGCTTCACGAGCTATCGGTGAGCTGCAAAGGCTCAAATCCAAGTGACTTCCGACAGACTCTGTAGCTCACAGCCCCCACCACCCGTACCGCCCACAAACTTTGCCCCTTTGGCCTTCTTCTTGGAGCGAAAAATTCAGTCTCATTACTTTCTGGACAAACCCTGATGTACATTCTACACATATTTTTCGGTAACCCTCCTTTCCTTCCTGGAATGTCACTAACGCCTCTCTAGGTTGAGGACCCCTCCTCCAGATAAAAGGTTCATTTCCACCGTGCAAAGATGATGTCACGAGGACATCATTTTCGCACGGTGTAAGCACTTTTGACGAAATGATGCCACTCTGATAAATAATGAGCCATGAATATCAGCATTTTAGAAATTCAAATAGATTTATTATACGATTAGTACTTCAATAATATTAAAGCATTTTTTAAATGGTATGCTTATGTACTACATTGCTATCTGTAGCGCATTTTAAGAACATTTTGATATATAACAATGCAAACAACGATATTTTTTAATGTTAGCCTAACGTGTAGTAGTCTGCTTCACATCGGAGTCAGAAGGTGTATTTCCTTCCGCCTCCGGATATATATATATATATATGTAATATACCGACCCCGTGGGAATGAAGACCGGAGCCGGCATACCACAACAGTAAAAGAAAAGGTAGTCGAGGCTCGAGCAGAGATGACATTCATTACATTGAACTACATATTTATTAGACGAACACTGACACAACCTCTCAGGGCGGTTGAAATTGACGAAAGCTCCACACCTACAGGGTGTAAGGTCTTATATAGACAATCTCGTCATGTGATCTTTGTAGTGGTGTCTAATTGGTTAATGTTTAAAAGTGACGTGATAATGCTCAGTAGTGTTCAATTTAGGTACCCACGCTACGATTTTTGGAAATAGGATGCCATCTTAAGGTTTATCGCCCATGTGAATTTAGAATAAATTAGAATTTAAAAGAGTTATGGGATTTTTAATTTTATATATATATATATATATAGGGATAGAGAGCGAGATGATCAAGCTTTAACGTAGTTACTTTTGTTGGTTAATTAGTTACAGTTATTAGAAAAGTCAGATAAAACTGGTTGCAAAACTATTCGCATAAGGCGTTTAAAAAGACTGGGACCGATAGCGGTAAAATTGAAAGGCTCCCTAAATGGGAATAGTTCAATTAATACTAAATAAATTTAACTTTTTGCAAGATTGTTATTCATCTGCAACTCTTTCTGCGTAAAATCTGAATGTCTGATTTCGTTGCAACACTCAATTTTTTTTTTTTTGACGAGGTATTTACTTCCTAAACGCTTGCAGAAAAAGAAGCGCAAAAGAAATGTGCCTAAAAATTGTATCAACAAGAGCAGTTTGCAAATTCAATACGCACACCCCACACAGGATTATTACCGAACCCTTAACACTCTAAACAAAAGAGAAACTAAATGAAAGCCACTAAAAACATGGTTTTAAATGCGCACAATGCTATTATTAATTAAACTCAACATTTTCCCTCCTTCTGTTAACCGTTGCCAAGACTGTGATATATGACTTGTTTTGTAAGAAATTTTGGCGAACTTAAAATCCACAGAATCGCGAATCTGTCATCGAGAAAACACTAGAACCACATCTCTAATAACGAGAAAACAAACAAGTAGACCAGAAAAAGGCGTGGGATTAAAAAAAAAAACCCATTTAAAATGAACCATAAATAATTCATACTAAAACTCAGCCTACACAGAAGACCCAAAGCAGTGAAATAGCCGTTTTTTCTTCATACATTGGTCTAATTGAAGTAATATGTGCATATGTATATTGAATAATAATTTTTTTTAAAATAGCAGCGCTATTTATATCGCATTGGGAAAGCGTGTTCAACAATGGACGCCAGAAAAAAGTTTTAATAATAGATGCAAAAGCTTTATCATGCACTTTCCCCAAGTACAATATATTACGAAAAAAAACCACTATCTGGGTTCATGAGGAAAAGTATTTCATAATATGGCTGATATAAAAAATTAACATGTTCAAATGTTGCTAAAAGTACTAAACTTCATTATCTCGTATTTGGGACTTAAATGGACTGCCGTACCCGTATATGGCCACGTTAAATCCATAGACTGGAGAGTCCTTATATGAGGGCGGAGAGGATGGGAGAAGGTTCGATCCCCAGATATCGCTCCTGGGGATGCTGGGTCAAAATAGAGGTGGCACCTGGGGGTGGTGTTCACCCCCATTGAAGGCAACTCTTGCGGATAATGTGCGAATGTCTACACTGACTGGCGAATAACAGCAACGTATAGTGCCTTACATTCTTATCGAAGTGCTTTTTAAGTAAGCATAAGGGCCTGTTCACATAGGAGTCCGTTGCGTTGCGTTAAGGAAAAGATGACGTTAAGACGAAAATAAACCAATCATAGGCGTTAAAAATTTCGTTTGGAGGCATATGATTGGTTTATTTTCGTCTCAACGTCATCTTTTCCTTAACGCAAAGCAACGGACTCCTATGTGAACAGGCCCTAAGTGTGACTTCATTTTCTGCCTACTAGAGGAGCGTTTTAAGATTTAAAGAATGGTAGCATGCCACAGCTATTGAAACATGCAAAGGATTGCTGTAAATCAAGCGAACAGAATTTTCACCAAATAAGTTATGCAGAGATGATTCAAAGCTGATATTGCGTAACGCGTAAAAAATAAAATATAAACTAAGAATTTACTCTGATGTCCTAAAAAAATTATCCAGTTTAGTAAATTGACTCAAGTCAAAACACTCTTATCTGGATGAATTTTCTTAGCCATGGTTCTGCTTTCCTTTTACTGATGCGCGACATTTTTTTTTTCAGAAATCGTTGTGTTCGTGTATTTTATAAACTCTGTGGGTGCAGAGGTTCTCTATAGATTATGGTGGTTGAGTAATAAGGGACTCATGCATCTTCAAATCTAAACGATTGTTTGATCAAAGGATTTCCTTCCTTATGTAACACTGCAGTAAAACCGAATGCGTCCTGGCTATCACAAAATAAATTTTCCCTTTTAAGCATTCCCTCTCAATCGTTGTCAAAGTTCCTAACTTTTTTAACGTATTAAAGAGGTTTTGATGAGATGCATTAAGGGTTCTCTTTTTTGTGCCGCCTCCCCCCGTGCCTCTAGACAGGATATGTCCGTGTTTGGGAGCGCATTTTGAAATTCATCTTTTGGCGTACCGAATATCTCATGTTGACAATTTCATGTTTCGAGTATTTATTGGCGGATAAGAGGTGAAGGTGGAAGGTTGCTACAATCCTTCCAAGGAATTAAGCTTGAGTTTATCTGAACCCAGCCTAAGTTCAGTAATCCTTTTAGGGGATTTAAAGCAGCGTTTGGTCAATAAAATATGCAAGTAACTTAAAGAGAGAGACTAAAGAATTTTATATCTGCCTCTAGTATTTATCATTAAAAAATAAAAGGTCATAATCACTGCTTATATCCTTCTCGTTTACACTTTTATTTAAGGGGGTCCAGGACACAAAATTGTCAAAATTTTCAAAAAAAAATTTATTGCATTAAACATTTTTGTGTTCTTTTACGTTTAAAATGACGTTTAAATCATGTTTCTATCTTAATTAGAACAGGAGAAATTATTATTTTTTTTTTTTTGCAACATTCTAATAGTAGACAAGTGTTGTTTAAACCTGTAAGTGCATTTTTCTGCATGATGGGTTTTTCTCCCATTTCTCGTCTTTAAATTGTTATAAGTCAAGAACCGTTAAAGATATAGGTTGAAATTTAGAACATGTCTTTTTCAACTATTTTACTTTAATTTTGACTCAGCAAATTTGAAAAAAATATTTACTTTTAAAAATATGATTTTTTAAAAATTATGTTACATCATTTTTTTTTGTTATTTTTAATATAAATATTTTTAATTTTTTTAAAAATTAATATTTAAAAAAACTCTGAATCAAAATTAAAACTTGTACATTTCTGTTTAATTAAATGAAAAAAAATTGAAATTCGACAAATAATATTTCGAGTTATAATAATTTTAAATTACCCCATTTTTTTAAAATTTTAAAATTTTAAAATTTTTTAAAAACATTTTGGGAAGTTTTATGAAGTGATTCTGTTTACAAATTATATGGTTAACCATCACAAAAATTTAAAATTTTAACTCAATAAATAAAAAAGAAATTTAAATGTGTGCCGGACCCCCTTAAATTTTGAAAATGATACTACATGCGTACATCGGAGTTATGAATCATTGGGATTGAATACTTTGCGCACTACCACATTTAGAGGCAGATTTATGCCAGATTAATTCAATTATGTAAAAGAAGGACCTTTATAAATGCATGGTTTAAGGCTGCTATGTACTAACCCCGTTTTATTCGCTCACCTCAATGTTAACCTACGGAGAAAATTTATCCACGGATTGCCGTCTTGGATTCAAAGATTTTTTTAAAAAAATTGTACTCCGTTATAGAGAAAGAAATTTTACATGTGTGTACATTTTTCGTTTTTTTTTAAAAAAATGCAATTAATATTTTAAAATTTAAATTATTCGGGGGAAAATCCGGTATAGTGTGTTTTAAACGCTCATAAATTCCTTCGGTGGACGAAATTTATAAAATGAATCCTGTAGCGCTTTGCAAAAAAGTTCAAGCTATCTAACAATACCAATTTTATTTGATTATCAGCATTTATGTACCTGCAAATAGTTGACAAAAATATATTTTAAATAAATAATTTGGGGGCAGCGCTTAACCCCCTTATAGAGAGAGAGCCATTACAATCCCTCAAAATGTCAATCCTAAGGGGAGTGGAATTCTCCAATTGTCAACTGGACTCCTCCCACCACAAGAGTCCGCAAGAAGAGGAAAAGGGAAATACGTTTTTTTTCTTAGTACATAGCAACCTTAACTCAGAGACCTCTCTCTCTGAGTTGCAACCTGTGTCTCTGTCTATAATATCTAGTTCTCTGTCTCTGAGCCGGACCAGTGCAGATGTCCGTATGAGTGGTCGTTGTGTTATGCGAAGCGAGGTAGCAATAGTTGTAAAGACGTGTCGAATGAACTTGACTTTTTAAGGTGTATGGTCAGAAAAGACAAGCAAAGACACACAAAAAGCTTACAAGAAAACAAATTTATCGCATTTATCATGATGCCAAATCCTCCATCTACACACTTTCAAGATAGGAATTCAACAGTTTTAGAAAAATTCATCACACATTTCAACAAAATAAAAAAAGAAAGATTGCACAGGATAATTTATTTTTGAATTCCGTGTCATGTCCATTTCAAATATAGATTCGTGGGAAAAAAAAACTCAAACAACTTTGTTTAAAGCAAAACATTCATTAATAGCAATATTATATAATAAATATCTCAGTGAAACAAATGAATCATCATGGTAATGGCGTCCACGTGTTTGGCTTCCTTTACTTACAGTACCTTGGAGAAAAAAAAAAAGGAATCCCTACACAGTTGCTCCGTTTTTCTGCCCTCAAAATATATAAACTAAATATATCCTTTTGAACAAAGGGAAATTTTCGTAAAATAAAATCATAACCATGAAATTCAACACCTTCAAATGGGAATGTACAAAGAAATTATTACACTATTAACATAAATACAGATAAATTTCGCAATTTCGTTGTGGAACAGAAATGCAAGGTAAGATGCTATTTTATTTTTTGAAGCATGATTACGAACACATTATATATGTGTGTGTGTGTGTGTGTGTGTTTGCGTGTGTCAGTCAGATCTTAAGGTGTCACTAGTGGAACAATATATTCGATAAACGTAAAAATATTATAATCTTATAAAAAACTAAAGAAGAAATGTGTTTGATGTTCATGGAAAGGGTATTCAAGAGAGGTTTGTTTTATAAACATACGATTTAAAATAAAAGCCAGTAAAATTTTTCTAACCTAATTCTATCATTAATGACGACAACAAAAAACAAAATGATATGATAGGGTTAAAAATGATGAGTATAGTTTCCATCAATCTCAGAATTATAAATTTGTACTTTCAAACATTTCATTCAGAATGAAACAGTTTTTTTTTCTATATCATCTTTAAGAAATTAATTCGGACTTATGCCACGACACAGGCTTAAAGCAAGTCCTACACAGAATAATATCCTCGAGCTTATTACAAAGGTAAAATGTTTGCAAACGGTGCGATAAAGTATTTAAATTTGACTTGGAGCCAGTATTCACGCTGAAAAAATTTTGTGAGCCATGCAATATAATTTTTTATTATACAGAGATCATGAGTGTTTTATTAATATTTCATCTCTTCATATCCGAAATACATAGAGCAAAAATGGGTGCTGGAGGATTTTCCTTTAACAGAGAACGCCGAAACACGTACGTGTTTCGGCCTGTCAACAGAAACCTGTCAACAGACATTTTCTTAAAATTTTAATTTTTTTTACAGAACCAGGGTCTTCTATCGTAAACGCACATTTTTGTACAGAAATCCACCAACTACCGTTCCATTCTTAGGGGTTACTATTGACAGTGCATATTGACTTTAGTGCAGAAACCCGTCAAGAGGCATCATATAGCGTGTTTCTGCAGTAAATCTAATTTTCGTCCTGCTTTCAGCACTGCGCTGTTAACAACATTGGAGTTACTTTTGTTTTTCGTGTAGAGGTTAAACTAATGTGTTGTGGGTATAAATTTGTTGTATGCTTTTGCGTAGTGTTTTGTGATAGTTTTTTTTTAAAATGGCCAAGTAGTAGTTCTGAAGACGAACCACAAACAAAAAGGAAACGAGGAAGAGAACTATACAAGAAATGTCAAGAGTGAAAGGTGAAGGCTACAAAAGCAATAAACTATCATGGTTCCATCAAAGTCTGTTCCTTACGAGAAATTGTGTAAATGCAGTTTATCTATTGCTGATGAAATAAAAAATCATATATGGACTTCTTTTTGTTCTTTCGATACTAAAAACAATCAAGATATATATTTGCAAACATTGATAGGAGTAAGGGAAATTAAGCGTAGAGTTTCAAGTAAAAACCCATCCTAAAAAGCAAGAAATAAATCATTTGTGTACAGTGTTAAGATCAATGGTGTTCTCCAGTTAGCAAAAATGTTTGTTTTTTTACAAATCCATGGAATTTCTGGCGATCGAGTTGGATAGATGACTAACCTATTAGTTCCGAATAAAATGCATCGAAGGACATGGGACATCTGGCAGAGATGTTCCCAAGAACCAAAGAATACCATTTAAAGTCTCATCTTACAAACAATTTGAATTCAACAAAGCTAACCAAGGAAAAGTTGTTGTTAACCAATTTATTGATGGAGGCAGGTCCACAAGGTTCACCTCGAAAAAGAACAAGAACGTTCCGCAACTCCCTACGGTAAGAGCTTACGCTTTTGGAAAAGTACCGATTAATAACAAAAAAAATTGACCTGTAGAAGCTAAGTATCTACACTATAGGGTATGCAAGTTTCTACGATAACATTTTCCAGTGGCCTACTAGGGAAGCGGAGGGCAATGTAGACAGGGAATAGGAAGATAAGTAGGTCGACAGAAAGAAGAATAGGATGAGTGTCAAGTTGTTGTTTTTTTGACTGTACTATTAATTTTTAGATTTTTAACATTTGAGAAAATTAATTATTCAATATATATATAGATTATAACATTTTATTCGTTTTTAAAAATCCTAATAATACAACAAAATGATGAAATTAGCCTTAAAAACCTTACGTTTTTTTAAAAGTATTTTATTGCAAAAACCCGCTAACTGCAAAATTAAAAAAATTTTTTAAACGTAAGTGAAAAATATTGAAAGTTAATTGCAGGCAACATGCACTTCGAGAAGATATTAACTACTGCTATAAATTTTTTAAACCAAAATCTATAATGATATCAAAAATACGATGTTTTTTTTCTTTGTTTCCCAAAAATTTGACAAAGGGCACTTAACGGGTTTCTGAAATAAACGATTGAAATAGAGTTTATCGTGTCAACTGAGTCGCGTTAAATGTGTACTTTTGATTCTTGATAACATTAAAGTGTCTTTATTTCAGCCAGTCTTTATTTCAGCCTTTGCCATACTTTCAGCGCTGAAGCATTGAAAGTCGACGCCACTACCATTTGAAATTTCAACACTTGTAAAATCATAAGTCGAAACTCGAGGAAGGTCGAGAGATTCCTTCCTATTTTCGGAATGGATGCATCGTCACAGTGTGCTGCTGCTCACAGATAAAAAGCCATTAAAAGTACTTCGTCCGTCCGATACACAATGTACAGTTTCGCCGGCTCGAATGGTAGTACAAAACTATCTGCTCGACGTGCAAATTCAGACGTGCAGTAGTTAAAAACGTGCGGTCTCTTTTCTTCATTTTCCCACATCGGTGTGCAAGCGTACGAGAAAAAAGCGGATATTGAAGCCGTAGAATAGTCTCCTGGCGGGCACGTAAAAGAACACGTATAATATATATATATTTATATTTATATATAAATTTTTTCCATAATTATGTATACATAGCAATGAGTATCGCCGACTTCTCTTCGTGGTCCATCCACACTCAATGCGTCCCAGAAGGCTGTCTAGGCATGTGCGAGACGAACAAAAAAAAGATTTGTTGTTGTTGTTTGGAAAAAAAAAAAAAGATCACCGGTGCTGTTTTCGAATGAATATTATGGTCAGGCGCACCCCTATCGAACGGAAGGGGTGGAGTACTGAGAGGGGTCGTCGTACTCCTCTGAAATGCAGTCTGAATTGGGATTGGACGAGGACGACTGCGCTATTCCGGAACCGTGACTGTTGGAGAAGCTGTCCACCTTTTCTCCTGGAAAAAAGGGGAAAAAAATAAGTTTGCAAATCATAAATACACTTTATCACTAAAAAAACGATGCAAAGTCAAGAAAAGACAAGGATTCATTTTGATTTGTATGCTATAAATTTTGCAATATGACCTTGGAGAAAACCAAAAATAAGATTACACGTTGTAAGATCATTATTTGCATGCGGAGAAAGCTCATGAGCACACAGTTTCAACAAACATTTTATGGTATATCGGTGTTTGAAAAACTTTGCAAACAAAGTAAAGGTTGTTGGTTATCCAAATTTAACAGGGAGTTCTAAGATTAAGCTGGGGGAACACCTAAAGTTGATCGCATATCACCAATTCCTGTGATGAGCTCTGATTTTCTTAGCGGTATTTTTCTAACTGCCCATAAAAAATTGCATATTCTTGAATTGTGTATGAATGCTGCATGAGTTGTGTTTTCATTCTGTTTGAATTCTGCCTGCATCTGAGAATAGATCTTTAATGCAGTGCAAGCATTTTTCTAATTAAAATAAATTTTTTTTTAGAAAAGGGTTTTGTTTGTTCATTGTCGATGATGGAATCAGGGCGTGACATAACAGCATAAAGTCGTTGTTTCAAAAGTGCTGTCTGGTGGAGTCAGGTGTATTTGGAAGGAGAGTGATCTATACTAGCATGGATTAGGATCCCTGATACCTGCGAAATATCTGATGGTCTATGAATTTTTAGGTAGGGTTGCACATTAAATAAACCCTTGCTTACTGATGGTGTATCGTTGAAGGAAACAAGTGTTTCCAGAAAGAAAGTTTTCCCGTCCTTACGGCTAATAGCTCTACACAATATTTCCAGCCCCGAAAGGTGATTTTACTCTTCTTAACAAGTAGTGTCCATCATCTGTCTCTGATCTCACCAAAAGAGAGAATCTGTGAAATGAGGCGGAACGGAGGATTCTATTCATCCTAAAGTAATGAGGAAATTTACGTCCGTAAATTTATGCCATCACGCTTGGCATGTTATACTCTAGGAATGTAATCGCCTTGAGTCCGTACTTAAAATAATTTAAGCAGCTCAGAAGTCCATTGGAATCTCAGTGTTTTCCCTACCAAAGAGCGTAAAGACTTCCCCATCGAAAGCCGTCTACAGATGACATATCTCCTATTTATTTTTTTTTGTATTACCCAACTGGCACGTTGCAATGTCCAAATGGACTTTCTCGAGTACCTTCGATTTGTGAGTAAGGGCCCGTTCACATAGGAGTCCGTTGTGATTCGTTAAGGAAAAGATGACGTCGAGACGAAAATAAACCTTTTAAAATACTTTAAAATAGGCATTAAAAATTCCATTGCTAATCGTTTGGAGGCCTATGATTGGTTTATTTTCGTCTCGACGTCACCTTTTCCTTAACGCAACGCAACGGACTCTTATGTGAACAGGCCCTAGTAAGGGAGTTAAGTTCCTATTCGGGTTCGGAAAAAGAGAAATCTAATTTCCATAGATTGTTGCAAACTGTGACGTATTCATGAATTTCAAGCGTTTCAGTTTAGGACGTTTGACTGAAGGTATCTGGTCGCATTAGGGAATTTCAACGTACCTTGCATCTGGGCGTCTCCGATGGCGTCTTGCGGGCACAGCGCCGGCTGGCCCATGTAGGCGGCGTGTGTTTCGATGTAAGCTGAGGAAGGCACGGTGGCGGTCGCTGCCTGGTGGGCAGAGGAGACCTTCATGTTGGGCGGCGTCTGGGGCGGAGTGTCCGTCTGCAATGAGATGGGGTTGAAGCAGCCGTAGCTACCGAACCTCATGGCGGTCCCCGAACAGCTCTGGAAAGAGTTGCCGCCCGGGTTAGTGCCGCCCTTGAGCGCCACGGTCCCGCCGCCCATGCCGCCCGCCCCGAGCCACCCGCCCGTCTGCGGGCAGAGTTCGTAGGGCATGAGCGCCGCCTTGTTGGTGGCCGTGTCCGCCAGGGACCAGATCTTGGGCTTGTAGGAATCGGGAGGGTAGCACTGCTGCTGCAGGGGGTGGTCCTTGGGTGGCCGGTGGTGCAGGTAGGAGTCGAGGTCGGGCGAGGAGCTCTGCGAGGACGGAGTGTAGCCGCTGGAGGTGGCCTCGAGCGAGGAGGAGGCTGCGGACAGCATGTCGGCGGACGGGTGGGAGTCCTCGTAGTGCTGCTGAGGATGGAGGGCTTGCTGCTCTCCCAGGGATGGCCGGAAGGCGTGCTCGCCGCGGTGGTGCCCGCTCAGCTCGATATCTGAAATTCACACCAACATCTTGTTAGAAAACTGCCGCATTTCGGAAAGAAGATCTCGGGTGACTTTTATCGTTGGAACATTGCTGAAGTTCTAATAACCCTTTCTTGGTTGCAAGGAAGGCATTCACTTAAAGACGCGCGATCGAAATTATATATACAGACGGACCTCTATTTAACGAAGTCGCTAAATCCCGAAAAAAAGTTCGTTATATGGAAAATTCGTTAAATAGGGATTTATCTATTAAAATACTTTAAACTACACAAAACAGATTGTAAATTCATAAACACTAAATATTATTAATAAAAGTAATTAATCACACCTTTATTTTGTAAATTAATACCCATTTGTTTTATATATCTCACCCATCAAAAAGAAATCTGCAAGAAAAACAAGAATAAAACAAAACATTGTCCGGGAATACACTGTATTTTCGATTAAAAAATTATATTAAAATTAATGAATTTTAATGACATTATCGCATTTATTATAATAAGTAATTTTAAGCATACATTGCCTCCATGTGTCCTTAAATTTAATTACTGATAAAGTCTCTTAATTTTGTCTAAGGTTTTTGTTTGAAAAAATGTTTTCTCTCATAATAAGTCTCGCATCTTTGCAATGTACCAAAAACCCCTTCAGGCGTATTTTCTTCAAACTGTAATTCGCGTCGGAATGTGTTAAACGGGAGTTAATGTGTTAAACATGTTAAAAGAAAGAATAAGTTTGAAATGTTCAGAAATATTTTGAGAAATATGGAGGAAAAAATATTGGATCACAAGAAAAAGTTCTTTAAATAGAGAATGCACTTCGCTATTTGGAGGTTATTTTACGAAGAAATTCGCAAAATGTTCTTGGTTCCAAGGAAAAGTTCGCAAAATAGAGAAATTCGCAAAATAGAGGTTCGTTAAATAGAGGTCCGAATGTATATATATATATACAGGTATATATCAACTGAAAGTAGACGAATAAATTTATTTTTTTATTTGTTAAGCGGAGGCACTTGTCGTCAAATATTTGCCTATACTACGCCACTGTTTACTGTCCATTTTATTATGGGGGCACCCTATAGGCGGACAGCATTACCCCCATATAGATTTATACGTAGCAGTTTTTCGACATTTTTGGAATATTAAACAATAATGGTTTATTTTTTTGAGAGAAATTGTCTTTTTTCTGGAATAATCATTTGATTAAATTCTTCGTCAAAACCTAACAAAGTAAGATATTGTGAAACGGTGGAGGATTTCTTTTTAAACAATTTCCAATATAAGTAGCATGAACCCCATTTTCCCCTAGTTATTTACGATTGCTAAATCTTTATAGACAACGGTAAGATCTATATAAATCGTTCGGGTGCTACACAATCAACGCCGGAACAAGGGTTAGAACTGGATAAAGCGGTGTTTTAAAAGGGAAAATATGTAGAGAGAAATGTGCATAACTTCTTCCTCTACGATTGAACATTTTCCGTTTCTGGAAAATTGTTAAATGTCAACAAGGAAGAAATTTCTTCCAGAAGAGTGATATAGTGATCAGCTTATCGAATACGCTGAGTTGCACAATAACTCTTTAAAAAGAATGAAACTGTTCCGTGAATGAATATCCACGAATGAATACTATTGAATTTAAAAAATCTATTACTGAAGGGATGTTTCGTGGCTTTTTGTAGGGGGAAGGGTGAGTAAAAAGGAACTTTTAGGAAGATGTCAAGTAATTTTTCTTTTCCAGGACCGGACTGAAAGCGTTCTATCCCTCCTCGTTCTTCGAAAGGGCCTTTAACGGAACCAATTAGGCTGAACAGATTCAGATAAATACCTCGGAGGTAAACGGACCGATCCGTTCCTAGCAAATGGAGTCTGTCATTAGTCGTAATGACATACAAATCGATTGATTGGTCTTTTATTGATTACCTCGGGCGAACGAAAACGCCCAGCGTTGAATTTCATTAAAAAAGAGAGAAAGAAAAATAGACTGCATTCGAGGAACGGTCTCCGCGGTAATAATCACTTAATTTCTGTCTTTGAATCAATATCATTTCTACTTTCTGGCTTCGACTGGTGGCCGCGGGCGATGTCGGGGACCAAGCGCTGGAAGAAGGTGCGTCACGTAAAAGAAGTCCTGAAGAGGCACGAAAATGTCAAGGCGCGTAGATCTTCAACTCAGAACCGGAATTTTGATTTTATTAAGAAAAACAACGTTATAAATTCAGTTCTTATTTCTCGGCACAATCTCCTTCACTTCTGCCATCTTTCCACTAGCTTCCTTATTTTCTTTTCTCAGACGGTTTTGGTTGTTATCGCAACCACAATTGCACAGCTTCGATAAGGCGATCGCGAAAGAGTAGGCGTTAGTTACGGCTGCTATGTACTAAGAAAAAAAATCGTATTTCCCTTTTCCTCTTCTTGCAGACTCTTGTGGTGGGAGGAGTCCAGTTGACAATTCGAGAATTCCACCCCCCTTAGAACTGACATTTTGAGGGATTGTAATGGCTATCTCTTTATAGGGAGTTAAGCGCTGCCCCCAAAATCTTTTATTTAAAATATATTTTTGTCAACTATTTACAGGTACAAAAATGCTGATAATCATATAAAACTGGTATTGTCAGATAGCCCGAACTTTTCTGCAAAGAGCTACAGGATTCATTTTATAAATTTCGTCCACCGAAGGAATTAATGAGCGTTTAAAACACACTATACCAGATTTTTCCCCGAATAAATTAAATTTTAAAATATTAATTGCATTTTTAAAAAAAAACGAAAAATGTACGCAAATGTAAAATTTCTTTCCCTATGACGGAGTACAATTTTTTTTTAAAAAATCTTTGAATCCAAGTCGGCAATCCGTGGACAAATTTTCTCCATACGTTATCATTGAGGTGAGCGAATCCAATGGGGTTAGTACATAGCAGCCTTAAGCCTTCCCTTTAGTGGTTTTTGAAAATTTTGCACCTCTCGTTCACTTGAGTCTTGGATAAACATGTTTTCCTCAACTGTCTCACTAAAATTTCAAGGGATTTTACCCCTTCTTCAATTAAAAACTGTAGGATTATTCGACGTGCAACCGAATTTGAAGCGTTCATGTTTGCCATTCAATAATTTTACTAAAAAAACATCACTGTTGACCTGATTGCAAGAATATGTCAAAGAAGGCTAACATTTTAATAAGAAGAAGGTTCGGCTGCTCTGTAGCAAATAGAATTTAAGAAAAATAAAAATTCCGGTTATAAGTTGAACACCCCTCGTGTATTTCAGTTCCCCGTCATGCTACCTAACTGCTTGTAAAATTGCTTTAAATATAGTAAAATTTAACGTAATTTCTCCTTAAACTTCCATTATTCTCTCCGTTCGGGGTTTACTTTTTGCAATTTTACCAAACTGACCCTCTTCCGTTCACTCTGTTCTTAAACTTCACTCTGAAGTATAAGAATTTTCCCCAGTCAGTAATTTTATCGAACATGCATTTTTAAAACTTAATTTCAATGTTTACATTACTACGTTTGAATTACTTTTTCATTAAAGTTTACTCTGAATTCTAAGAGTTTTTTCGAGTCAGTAATTTGACCAAACACGCATTTTTTTTTTCAGTAATCTGATTATTGCGTTTGAATCAATTATGAATTTTCTAAAAGTTTTAACCCTTAATATGTTATTAAAACTTGTTGCTGCTGTTGTTGCTAAGGCAACCTGATCCACGAGACTCTGCCGTACGAGCAACAATAGGTGGCAGCAACATCCCGATGAAACTCCCCAAAAGGGGAAAAATGTGCAGCTTCCATTTGACTGAAGACTGGAGAGACCTCGTTATTGCCCGATAAAGCTGAGCTGGGAAAAATGGAATAACCTTCCCGCCTAGGGACCCTACCAGGAGAAAATCCCGCTCCCTGTGACACCCCCTTGGCAACTACCAAGACTAAAGGGGGTTCCGAAAGCTTAATTTATAATAAGCGAATTTCATTAAGGTATGATCTTTACAGACATTCATCTCTGTTGACCATTTTTTATCATACATTGTTAAGTCTAAATTTTCCTTTGCTGTAATATAATTTGTAAGCATACTCTCTTTTAACTCTTTTCAAGCTGTAAGGTATACACAAGATTCGATTCACAAGAATCGAACTTTTGAGAGAATGAATTAAAGAAGCTGCTTGAGATATGCTTATTTCGGCATACGCGCTTAGTATAAATACCATGCAGCGTCATTAATAAAAAAGGTTGTTAGGGTTGAAAAAGGTTGTTAAGGTTGAAGGAGGTGTTATTAAAGTTGATAGATAAGCGAGAGGGAGCTACGGGGTAAGTAGCTCCAGTACTATCCTGCGCTAGTGCTTAGGGGGCCCAAAGTTTACGTGGCAGAATTGCTGGTTGGCTTACTGTTCGTGAGTATTGAAAAATATATTGTTCTTGAAAGCTGTATTGATGTATCTGTACAAGTAGTACGTATGAATCTTGTTGTTAAAAGCAAAGCCTACATGTGCAAGAATATTCAATAAACATTGTTTCATGTATAATCTGTGTTTGTATAAAATTCATTTAGAGTGCCACTTCAAATTATATACACCCAAGTCTGGGTAGAAGTGAGATATTTTCTCTATAAAGCTCATCTTAGAACTTTTGCAAGCATGTGTTATTTTGATCTTTTCTTAATGCGCACACGCCATATACACTTTTCTTAATGCAAAGGCAGGATTTTTTAAGGCAATTTTTTAACTATTTATAAACTTTGTAGATCTCTACTGATTTTTGTGTCATAAATTATTTTGTACATTTAGATATACTTGATTTATGTGAAGACATTATCCCTCTAAAAAATACATACGGAAAATAATACGGAATATTATTTTTAGATTTGCATTGTTAAGAAAGGAACATATAAGCTATGAATATTGATATTTACTCAATTTTTAAAATGATTTTAAATAATGAGTACAGTCGAACCTTCATATTTCGAAACTTATATCTAACTTCCACATATCGAAATTTTCTATATATCGAACTCTTAGCAAATCCCCATGTTCATTACATAGAAAAATTGTTTCTATATATCGAAAAAATCTCTATATATCGAAATTCTTTTCAAGACAAATTGGGAGATTTTATTCCACTTTAGAATAAAATCTCCCAATTTTTGGCATTTGAAAAAATATGTCGTGGACTTCAATTCTCGGAAAATGTCCCTGATGAAGTTTTTAGTGGACTGAATAAATACGAACATTTCTTTGAACTTTCCGCAAAGCTGGCTGTTCAGCAAGGTATTCGTAGTTTTTTTTTTTATAAGAATGTAACTGTGATCATTGTAACCACTGTCTGGATTATTGTTTTTTAAAGGCATGTAGTACTCAGTAAATCTTTCATATTAATTCATTTTTTAGTTATTAACTTTCATTTAATGGGATTCGCATATAAATTAGAAATGGAGTTTCATATACGAAAATTAGCTTTAATTTTTTTTAGGAGAATTGTGGTAAAACTAAGCTTAATTCTATACATCGAAATTTCTATATATCGAATTTTTTTCCGGCAATTTGCTACTTCGATATATGGAGGTTCGACTGTAATTTATTTTTTGTTGGATAAAATATTTTTCGCTTTCCCATCTATCCTATTTTCCTGCGGCCCACGTCAGCCACGTCCCCGTATGGCCCGCATGCCATTTGTGCAGGCCTGCCTTAGAGGGTATTCGAACCCGAGCCTACTTTGCGGAAGCTTGTGACGCTATCTGCTATTTCTCTCATAACATTAGGATAAAATATACTTGCGAAACTTGAACTAACTTGTGTTAAAACATCCCCGAAAGATAGGTTGCAAGACTGTCCTATTAAAAAAAAAGGGGGGGGGGGGACGATTCCAGGAAAAAAGTTGTTAAGAGTATGGTGACTTTGACAGAAACTGATTGAATGGCAAAAGTCACCAAAAGCCTTTGGGCCAACGATTCGTGAGAATAAGGCCGTCTGCACACGGAGCAACTCAAAAGAAACTGATAACTGACTCGAATCACAAACCAGTCCGTGTTGAGTCGTAACCTATGTAATTGAATGGAGCCACGCACACTGCGCAACTGGTTACAAATCCGGTGGACGGGTCCAAACAGTTGCGCAGTGTGCGTGGCTCCATTCAATTACATAGGTTACGACTCAACACGGACTGGTTTGTGATTCGAGTCAGTTATCAGTTTCTTTTGAGTTGCCCCGTGTGCAGACGGCCTAATTCAAAGGATTCTTTCAGTCGTGGTGTTGCAATGATACACAGGACAGCAAAACATTCCGGATATTATATACACGACATCTAAAAGTGTCTTGAAGTAAGAGAAAAGCGCAAAAGAGGGTGTAAAGGCTGTAACAAGGCAAATCTCATTTTTGGTGTTTTGCATAACTCAGCAACTAACATGCAGTTAACATGCTGTTCGACAGAAAATCGCTTTCAAGAATCCCCCATCAATTCAAAAATGCTCAATTCAAGTGACTCAGTTCAAAAATGCAGCATTTGAGAAAAATCAACTTAAAGAACAAAATACAGATTGAACTAGCATTGCCATAAGACTGATAAAACTGTCCTCAGGTGGACAAATTGCGCGATAGAGATGTGTAGCTTTTCGTAGGCACTTCATACGTATTTTTCAATGACATAACCTCAAAATTGCCATTTTTTGACTTGTGTGTCACTTTTTATGCGATATATCGAGATATCGAGTTGCGATATATCGAGATGATTTCTTAAAGCTGATAAATAAATAATCCAACAGAGATACATAAAAATAATGCGAAAACAGACAAAAAACAAACAGAAATCAAGCACTCTGGGCATCCACGCACCAACGGCAAGATTCTGTATAAGTGCCGGAACTGAACCATAAAACAACAGAGGTAACCGACAGGTCTCGTCATCAGGGAGCCTAACCATGTCAGTTACCTCAAGGGGAACTTTCTGAATAGGATGCAGGTAAGCCCAAAAGACATCCCAAGGCCCCGAGTCCCCCAAGGAAGCAATAAGTCAAGAAGAAAATGAAAATACAAACACAACTTACAGTATGGGCTCAACGCACCTTACATGCAAGCACACAAAAATCCTAATGCAAAGTAAAAGATGCGTACACACCCCAATTCCGTAAGTGACGGTTATGGTGAAACAGCAGCCAATTCTATCCTAAAAGTTACGTCATTGTAACATTACTATAGCTCCACTCCCCATTACAGCTTAACCAAATGCTTTAGCTCCAAATGCTCAAATTCTTAAAGCTGAGATACTCTGCATTTATTTTTTTATGCACATAAGTTCAGTCAAGAGGTGATAACTGGTTACAAAATCCGCATATGGAAACTATTTTTTTCTAAAATAATATTAAAAAGTATGGCACAATTTTACAGCTTTTGGACATTTTATAAAAGTGGAAGGGGGGGTTCGCCCCAGCAGTCTCTCCGCTAACAGATATAAGCATTGATAAGTTTCCCGTGCGCGCTTCATTATTGATTCTGGGAGCATCCCGTTGGTAGGTGCGAACACCACTTGCTGTAATGTGTAAACAACAATGGCAGATGTCTATCGGAAGAGCATCAGCTGCATTCTAATACCGTCTGGGCCTCGCATCGTAGATCTTCTCCGTTACTTCTGTTCAACGGTATCGACTCGATCTAACACGATTGATGATGTTTATATAGCTTAATTTGAAATAGCTACTGCAGCGAGGGGCATGTCGGCATCACAACGTGGGATGTTTCGAGGACGATTATTTTAACAGATCTTTGCTATCTGTCTCGCCAAGAGTTTGTTCGATAAACACGGAAGGTTCTTTTTTTTTTTGTGGTATGAATACGTTTAATTTTCGCACAAGATTTAATACGTTTCATCTTCTTCTAATACGTTTAATACGTCTAACTCGTTTAATCTTTGTCACGTATTTACCTAAAAAATTCCTAAGTTATCATCGTGTTTTTTTCATAGGTATAAATTTACAATGCTTCTATTAAGTTTGCAAAATCTTTTTAATGGTCTATTAGAAAATCAATAGATTTCAATAGGAAGGACGTTTTATTATAAGTAACTAGCTGAAAACCCGCGGTTCGCTACGGAGTACATTCGAATTAAATACAACGGTCAATGTATGCAATTAATGCCAAAAATAAATAAATATATATATCTGTAATAAATGCGACGATCAATGTTTACAATTGATGTAAAAAATATATATCTATTTATAAAAAAATCGTAAGGGATATTTATTTTTTTTTATAATATCCAATCGTCTGCAGCATTAGAAAGAAAAAAATATTTTTTTTTCTCTATTTAGTTGTTATGCACGTGACGATAAATTTATTTAAAGTACCAGAAAAAGAAATCACATGATCGGCATTTAATAAATTAAATTCTAAAAATGAATCTTTAAAAATTCACCAAAAATCAGAAAATCGAGGTAAAGGTTCGAAAAATATTCCATTTTAAAGGAATTTTTATGATCTTTCTTGTGATATAAATTTTTTAACCCTCAAATTATTGTTTTAAATACAAACTTAAAAAAGTTACTAAAACAGCTTAAAAATTTAATTTAAAAAATATAATAAGAATTTTTCAAAAATCCTTCTTAGTGCACCCCTACGCCATAAGAAGAATCGCCATGCAAAATGTCAGCCCTTTAGGTCGAGCAGTTTGGTCTGTGCGTTGTATGTCAGTGAGTCAGTCAGTTACGGAACTGTTTTATACATATAGATGATAATTTATCAAGCTTGAAAAAAATATGTATTTAAAGATAAAATAATGAATGCCTTTGAAAACCCAGTCCGCACGATTGCCCAAAAGCTGTACCAGACACTATGAGAAATGGCTGTTTGCAGCCTTTTGTAGTCGGTTTTTGACGCTAGGTCTAGGTTTATTTAGCCCACGTGTTGCAAACGATATTCTCCTCTTGCTACCCAGCCAACTTTAAAAAAAATCAGTATCACATTTATAGTCTTTAGTACTTTATTAAATTAATTGAGAACTTTGCTAGCAAGGCATGCACGGGAAAGGAAATATACTACGTCCATACGTACAGATTCTGATCGGTAAAAGTTCGCGTCTTTTACTAATAAACCAATGAATTTATGATGACGTAAATACGAACTTCCGCTCAGAAAAATTGATTTCGAGTATTAATTACAGAATAACTTTCCTGTTATTCAATATTTATGGACAACCCTCCAAAAGAAAAATCTGATACTTTAAGTTACAAAGAAATTCTAAGATATATCAGTTTGAGGTTTAAACAAAATACATAAAGAAATGTCCCACGCTGAACAATTCAAGACAAAAGAGAGTAAATTCTAACTGATTAACGCGAAAGCTGAATACGTCAAAGACATTGAAAGAACTGAAAGCAAATCAGATTTGTCCTATAGGCATCCACATTACATTGACATTGGAATTTGAGCTTCAGAGACGAAAAAAAAAACATAGTGTTCTCATTAACATAATATGTTAGCGGTTCCAAATTCTGAAATTAAGTAACCTGAACAACGACAAAGTTCAAATAATTGAGTGAAATTAAAAATTCAGTTAAAAGATGCAACCTACCGATTCATATCCAGTATTAAAGGGAGAAATCTAAGGCACTAGCCGACAACAAGTCCGTTGTCTGTTATTCACTTAATATAGATCCATTCTTTGCAGAATAATGGCCGAATGGTCATATCGCGGAATGTTTTATTTTCTTCTTTTTACACATTTCTATAGTTATTATTAAAGAACAATTCAAACACGTAGTGAACAAAAGATCATTTTTGGGGTGATTTTTTTCCTTTTATTTATCGACTCTTTTGTTCTTTTTCTGCCATGGCAAACACTCGCAGTGTTGAACTCGCCCACAAACCCCTGTACGCGAGCCCTCATTAGAAAGAAATACATCGCGCAGCAACAATTAGGCAATCGAAATGAAAAAGAAATAACACAATCGACCGTCCCATCAGCGCGCTATCATAGATTTTTTGACAGAACTTGTACTCTTTATTAATCCTGATTCTTGGCGGAAAAATTTATACGTGCCCATTAGATAACGCATTTGATCTTGCATAGGTTCGAGTCCCATATCCTGAATAAATTGGCCGTATTGCAAAATTAAATCTTTTAATCGACTGACGGAAAGAAAAAAGGATTTCTTAACAATTTTAAGGACGGTTACACGTTTCGAACTAGTTAACAGCTCATTGTCAGGCCCGAGTGCAGGATGTGGGATTGTCACTACGAACAATTTACAAATGCAAAGATCGACGAAACTGTTTGATATAAATAAAAGAAAAGGCAAAGGTGGTAGCGGGACTCTAGGAAGGGAAGAAGTTTCATGACTACCAGACCTCAAACGGGGCACAGCCGTTAACTAAGCCAACACATAAAGCGGGAAATTAGGAGACAAGGGTAATGAAAGATATTAAGAATCGAGAGAATAAAATGAAATCGACCAGTTAGATAATACATCTCGGAATCTACTCACTCGTGCTTGATGCAAATCTACATATATTTAAGTTGCTAAGTCGACTTTTTGGGCAGTCCGTGAGAGAAAACTACTGCATCAATTTACTTCATTTTGGTCTTAAACGAAAGATTGTAATCTGTAGATTTGTCAAATTTGGTTTTTGTAACCGCAATTTCTATTAATGAGCGATAGTTTACAATTAAAAATTGATTTCTGTGCATGCTCAGTGGCATGTTTAAATCTGGCTTTAGAAACTCACTGTTTCTGCGCATGTTCAGTGACATGTTTTAATGATAAACACGATTATTCCAAGTCTCTATGTCTCTCTCTTTCTCTGCCATTTTTATTGTTATGATAATTATGTTTGTGAAATATAATATTAAACCTGATGGAAATTGTTTATTTCGCGCTGTTTAATGAGCGATAATTTACTATTAAAAATTGTTATCTGCGCATTCTCAGTGACATTTTAAAATCTGGCTTTAGATATTCACTAAGTACGATGCTGCTTAAACACATTAATTTGTTTTTTCGCATTATTGTGATTTTCAACATTTGGCAATGGTGTGTTGAGTATAATTTGTGTATTAGTACATTTATTTACTATCTAGCCGTCATGTTTTGACGGGTACCTACTAGTATTTAATAAAGAATTAAGAGAGGTTTCTGTGGGTGGGTAAAACCTTTCTGAAAGAATCTTCAGCTCGATTCTCAAGAAATAATTGCATGTATCGTTATGTCACCTCCTTGCTTATTTTACATGAATGCCAATATTTAAATAAAAAATGTATGTATTACGTATGAGCACGCGTGGGCGCATGCGCACAGACATTTTGAAATATGTAGCCTACTCATTCAATTAATGCATTTATTGAGACACGTAAAGTTTGAATAAAAAACTTAAAATAATAAAGATTGTTTTCCCCACAATTTTTGTGTTTTTTGTTTTTTAGGATTTTTATGCGGCCATGTTTAACAATTACAACGTAACATGTGGGGCCAGGAGACGCAGAATACTTTTTATGAATGTATCCAATTAGCAGACATTTGTAATCCTGATTTTAAGCAAAAATAGATGAAATTTTTATGTTTTCTCTCCTCGCTCGTGTGGACCCAAAACAATGATGTTGATATTTGTTGAGTAGAAAGGCTTTGTAAATCCACTTTGAAAATAAATGCATTTCTTAAACATTTTCTCTCTTAGTTTGCAAATGAGTTCGTAGGTTCTTCATTAATAGAGGTTCTTCATTTTCTTGTGTGAAAGTATGTAACTAAACTTCCTGAAGAAAACTAAAATGGAAACTTATTAAGATAATGGAGCACTCCAGAAACTAGACAGTTCTTTAAATACTTAGTTACATACCAATTAAGCAAATATAATTTACTTTACCATTACTTTTTTATATGGATAAAGCTCTACAACATTTAAAAAAATACGAAATATAATGGTTTCACTCTTGTTTTCACTCCCCGTTTTATTTTGCATTTGGTAAAATTCTTTAATTATACTCTTTTTCAGAAGAAGGCAATCGTATGAAATTTTATTCCGTACTTTCATTTCAGCAATATATCAGACACCAATTGATTCTCTGAAAACAAACATTTTCAAAACAATTTTAATCCATAGGTAAAAAATCGAATCATTCCAAAACGTGTTAAAAAGTTTGTCAAATTTTTAGAACAGGCTTTTGTTAGACGGAATGATAAATATCAAATTATGAATGACGAACAATTTTAATGGTCCGTTTATTTATGAAATTCTTCATTTGATTAACATTTTCTCTAAGGAATTTAATGAATTTAACTGCAAACATACTCAACAGTTACGTTATATAATATATTTTCCCTAAGTAAATTAATGGCAGGGTAAACGATTTTTTGGGCGAAGTCTTTTGATTAAGTAAATATGATGTAATCGTGCCAGAAAAGTTCTTTACAAGGCAAACCGAGAACCTATAATTTATCCGTGAATTAACTCCATGAAATAAACGTAATGATATTTACGAGCCATAAACCGACGTTCAATCACTGTACGATAGACTATTTCCGCTTGAATCAAGCATAAAATGAACCAGATCCTCATGGAACAGCAACTACTCTATGAAAATGAAGCAATTTGTTAAACGACGAATCCAACAATGAAACAGGTCCTTCCAACAAAATGACTCAAAACCCAGGGGGAATCATTTCTCATCGCCGAAAATTAAAAACAATGATTCTACAATTATGAAACAATTGTCTCGGCATTTTTCGAGACATGCTCCATTGTATATAGAGACACGATGTTAAGCCCCTGCAGGAAGCACGCAGATACAAAAGTAATTGGTTGAGAAACATGCTACCAAAACGAATTGTGAAATGTATTTTCACAGGGAAAGATGGAACCACTACATGTGTCTGATCTTTTCCCTTCAGGATGCAAATGAGGGTTAACAAAGGAAGACGGGCCCCTTCTGCTAATGGATGCAGTTGTCATCTTGCGGTCACCGCGTACGACGACTTCGTGTAGTTATGATACTTTATTAAATAAAATACATAAAGATTGGATTGTGTTCTTTAGATGGACGTGCGTTTTAGTTAATTGGCGAAGGCTAACAGAGCCATTAGAAAATATAAAACGCGATGCCGAATTATATCTAGTTTTAAGTTGAAGGTGAAATCTAGAATGTCAAGGCACTTCCATACACAATCTATCTCACCCACATAATGTTTTGATTATTTTATTGAAGAAATTTAGACTTTGGCGTCACTTCATATCATTTATACCACCGCATTCACCCTAAGAGCAGTTTAACAAATTACACGAATAGCCATTTGATTCTACTCGTCCAACTTTCATCTGGACTTGATCGTGTTCCATACACAATAATTTCGAATAGATATTACGTGCACTCCTGTATATATTTCTTTTTCTATATTCCTTTACATCCTCCACCACCCTTAAAAAATGGACTTAATGACCATTTCAAATTAATAAATGTCTTTTTATGTAGTATATCTTTACCAAGAAACCTTTCTCAAGCTCTTTACTTTAGAAGATATTAAGAAGTGATGACTGAGAACATTGAGATCGATGAATACTATATAGGTAAATGTATTACAAGTTATTTCGATCCGTTTAATAACATTACTCTGATTCAAATCGTTCGAAATTGCCTCGGTTTAGATATGCAATAGAGATAACCGTAGTGCTCCTAACTAACCAATTCAACAGCCATTTCATCTGACACACGAGAAAGAGCTTTGTTACTTCTCTTATTGCGTTCTGATATCCTTTTTACATTGAAATGGGACTCCCTGTCGCTGTGTTGCACCTTACAATGAATGAAATCCATCCAATAGATGACATCGTATTAGAAGCCTAACCGCCAATAAGTAAAGCACCATGTAAGTTAAGCGCCAATATGCAAAAAAAAAATTACCAAAAAAAACTTTAAAAAGACGCTGAGAGGTTAGGGAGACTGGTAAACCTGTATCCTAAGTAGTATCTTTACTTATATAAAAGCCTAGAGTAGAAAAATGTAGGTAACCATTCCGGGACGGACCAAGTCAGGAACATCTTAACATTGCGACGCCATTTTCTGAAATTTTTCTTGAAAACTAATACCACAAAAGTTACATATTTTGAAAGCCCTTTAAAAAATATGAAAATTTCAAGTGAACAAAAACTGTTTAGCTTTTGGAATATCTTCAAATTAAAATATCCATTGAAAAGAATCATTTATTCAATTGAGTCATTCACTTGAATTTCGAATTCATTCTACTCCATGGTTTTTCCTATTCCCTTTAAATAGCTACATTTTTTAATGTTTAATTTTAATGTTAATTAAATTGTGTTTCACTTTGCTGATTATTATGCAATTATTATAAATTAATGCCTGTTGTGTGGTGAGTCATTTATTTTTGAAACTATTTAGTTTTGTTTTATTTTATTGTTGTTTACTGCTTGCTGTTTAAGTATCGTTTTCAGCAATGCCTGCTGTGTGGTGAGTCATTCACTTTTGAAACAGTTTTGGTTCAGTTTTGATTTAGTTTAGTTTAGTTTTGTTGTTTACTGCTGTTTAAGTACAGTTTGTGTTATTTAATTGGCTAACTTTTTGTATTTTTATTTATTTAATATTGATGCAGAATTTTACTCTTAAAGGAAAATTATATTTTTCTGGAACCTATATAGCACCTAAATTATGTACCTGTATTCATCGTAGTATATGTTTAAAATCTTTCTTCATTACATTCAAAAATAGAATCTTCAGGTTTTTTTTTTTGTTTTTTTTCGTATGAAGACTTAAGAGAAGGAAATGCTGATCAACATTCCGTCATTTTTGATGGGGGTTATATACTAGTTAGGCAATAGTATTCTAAGAGTAAATGACCATTGACACTTTTCATTTGTTATTTACAGACTCGATATTTCTGAGGGTGACGAAATAATAGTTGTTACTAAATCAAGAACTGAGTAAACTGGCAAAACCACTAATTGCTACAAAATTCATACTATGTTGCAAACAATCCTACTTCAGTAAAAATCAATAGAATCACGACAGCTCTCATGATTTATATAGCTTTATATATTACGTAATTGTATGACTTAAAAGAGGAAACGAATTTAAACTAAAACAAACTTCGGGATCTTGCATTATTATATAACTCTAAACATTTCCCAATGGTATAACCGAAAGACTAGATGATATTGTTTACACAAAGGGCCGTTTACAAATCGCTTGCACGTTAGAGAGGAAATAAGACGATCTTACACAGAGTTTCAGTAAATGTAGGACAGGGTTAAAACAATCGGTGAAGAAATGTCGTCACAACAGATGATTACAGCTGAGAACTAACGGTTTGGCGCGGCTTAAAACACGATTACGGCAACTTCAAGAATATAAAGTGTCTAGTTGAAGTGATAAATGTTTACTCCTTGGATAATGTTAGTTTGGTCATCTTTTCTTATATGAAAATACCTGCTAAGAATTCACTATATTGTGCCAGCGATGCGCTTGGCATCAAGTTATTCTCCCAAACACAAATAAGCGAAATTTTACGAGGAATTTTTTAATGTACTGATGTTAATAATTATTACAATGTTATTATTACCCCCCTTCGGCATAATCATGGAGGCAAATAATATGTAAACAGTGTCAAGTGACATTATAGGTAAATCAATGAAAAACTCCTGACCTACAGGCACTTAGATCTTCGCGCATATTTTGCCATTCATCACAGAATTACGACGATACAAAAAGGAAAAAAAATGTTGATGAATATCTTAGCTTCATATGAAATAGTCAAATTTTACGTTTATCTTACTTAATCTTTTCATGCGACAAAAATATTTTATATTAAGGGGCTAAATAAGTTACTATATAGGATAAGTTTACAAAATACACGTTCTAAGGCTTTCTTCAGAGTTTCTTTTCACCATGTGCGCCTCCATGGATTCCAGTACTTTTGTTGTTGTTCGGAATTTTTACCCACAACTTTCATCTACTTTCCTCGAGCAGTTCTTGAGAAAATTAAGCCAAAAATTAACAGATTAATTCCTAAATAAACTTATGAGCATCGAGACTCTCCAGAAAAAAATTCTCCTGTTGCCTGCAGAATATTAAGGTGATGCTAATGTTTCTTGAATTCCCGGGATCTAGATCAGGGCCGCCCAGAGAGGGGGGCAACTGGGGCACTTTGCCCCAGGCCCCTAACTGCTGTAGGGGCCACAAAAATGTTTGACAAATTAATTTATTAGATTTCATCCGAAAGAAAATTTTGAAACTTGTACTTCAAAATTCACAAAAATCTCCTGAAAAAAGGCCACCCCCCCCCCCCAAAAAAAAAAAAAATAAATAAATAAATAAATAAAAATTTCGATTAATTAGATTTCTCTTACTCCAAAATAGTCTTCTGAAAAATACGCGATTTAGTTTTAATGAAAAATATAACTGTTTAGTTCTAACTGCTATAAAATTACATTCTCTCGAATAAATTGAAGACAGTACTAACTACTAAAATAGATAGTTAAAAAGCTTCGCGGATGGAATATGTCATATTTATTGGAGAATATAACATGAGAGCAGTACAATGAAGCATAATAACTATGTTAATCATTCATGCAAAAAAATTTAAAGGATGAGTAACTTAATTTAAATGCGTGTTTTCGTCTCTTTCCATTTTTTATTTTTTTGGGGGGCCCCTAACAGAAGTTTGGGGGGCCCCGTAAAGTCTCTGGGTAGCCCTGATCTAGATGGTCTTTTTAAGTTAACTCAACATTATGAATAGCTTTCAATTATGTCAAATAAATTTTGATACAACTATCAGCATCTTTTTCGACATTGAGGGTGTCCGTTTTTGGAAAAATTAAAGTTGTAAAATGTACAAACACGCGTATGTTTTAAATAACTGATCCCTATAAACAATATCACATCCCAAATAAATTCCCCAACATCTTTGTCTGGTAGGTTCGTAGGACCTAGTTAATTTTGTACTAAGCAGAGACTCATTTTGTCGCTTCTAATAAAAAAAGGTAATCACTAGCAGCACGTGAAGCTAGCTCTAGAATATAACAAATTTTAAGAATTAAAGTAGTCTCATTAGACTGGTGTTGGACTACACACTAAGTTACTTAACGGTGTCACTTCATAATCCATTCCTGAAATCATTGTTATCACAAAATCAATTCTACTTAAAATGCTGTTTCTACTTGAATTCTTAAGCTGGCATAGGCTGAGAATGGAAGCAAGTCAACCTATGACTTTTAAGATCGAAAATATCTGAAATTTCGTCTACATGTGCATTCAAATCTACGGTGTAGGACACACGCCTACAGGAAATGAATACAAGATTGATGCCATTTAATACATAATAAACAAAATTATTACTCCGGAAGAATGAAATTGGAGCTTATTTATCAGAATATTATTGATGGCAGCAACAATCCAACAAGCTGCATTCCGATAAAGCCCTCTAGGTCTCAGGTCCATTTTGGTGATTGCTTTTACTACCTCGCGACAAGATTAAAAGTTCTCCAGGCGTACGTAAAAAAATATTTTTGAGGTCAAGGGTAATGCCAACGTATGAATTCAGTCGAAATTCGAACGTTTCTCTAAAACCCCTAAGCCTGGTGTTGAAAGAACCGTACGAGGATGCATTTGCAATAGTTCTTAGTCATGCACGAAGCAGAGCAGAACGTTCCGAAGGGTTCATTTCTCCGACGCTCGAAGGCAACACAGCAGTTTCTTTGTAGACACCCGCTCTTTTTTTTTTAATTTTTGAGCCAAATTCGTATTGCGAGGAGTCGTACCAGGATGTCCACAGGTATACGCCTAGTCGGTAATACTTAATGGGCACTCAATTTATTTCGGGCAGTTTTTCGATTTAATTGAAAAATGGCTCTCTATTTTTTTAATGCCACGCGCCACTGAACTCCGAGGATATTTTGGAAGAGGAGGGGGGAGGAAAAAAGTGCATTAGGAATAAAAAAGCGTTTGTATGGCAGAGGTTTCGTGACTGAATCGATGTCGACGTTTTTATTGGACAAGGCCGCGGTACACAGGCGACGCCCGGTTTCTCTAAATCCCACCTTTCACATTCGTGACTAGGAATAAAAGGTATAGAGCATCAGAAGCAAGATAACGTGGAAAGAGAGAGCTATAAAGAAAAGATTAAAAAAAAAAAATAAAACGCAAACGAAAAGGGGAGCACAGCATTCGATCGCGTGGTAGCCAATGGTGGCACGGAAGGACACGTATGATAATGCCATTCTCTTTCTTTGTAATGGCCCGGGATTTGAATGGCATTAACATTTCGCATGAGTTAATGGGCATCCGCCGCTTCGCGTGACACAATGCAAACGCAATTTTTCGTCCAGCTTGCGTGAAAATCCGGCCAAGCGCGTCCAGCCAATGGGAAGAGCCGTCCGGGAGGGGTCTCCACCAACTGGAAGAGACGTCGTCACAGTTCACTAATAATGGGCCGCAATCATAATGAACAATAATAATGGCCTCGATGGATAAAGAGAAAAAGGAGGTAGAGAAGCGGCCACAAAAGCCCGCTGCCAAACAAGGGGATAATTGCCCTTTGTTTGTTTGTGGGAGATGTTCCAGTACCCAATTATGAAATTCTATTCAGACACGCACAGGTGGACACTGAAAGATTGGTGGCTGACTCTAACGAGCGGGAGAACAAGACCGAATCCAATTTGCTATGCAAACGAGTCAATCCAAAGAGGCACCAGAACATGTCCCCGCAAATTTCAGGAAGCACGAATAGACTCCCTCTCCTCGGTCACGAAACCGTCGGGAGCCAACTCTCTGGTACCAGCTGAATAAAGGGGGGCCAGTATACCGCAACTCAGATCATCGACTTTCGTTCCTGAGATCGAATTACCCCTTCAGCAATTCTCATACAGTTACACGTCTCTACCGCGTATTGATATTTCTAATATGGAAGACTAAACGAGGGGAAACATTACGTTCTGGAAAATTGTTGATTCATCATCACTCTAATAATCCAGATCGGCAATTTAAATATAGTGCTCTTGATTTCGAATAAAACAGTCCTTAGAATTTTTTCACTACACTGGGGTTTTTGAAAAATTACATTTTACTCAACTATTTTATCCCGCTTGCAAAGAGGGTTGCTCGTATTTTTAAAACTATTTATTTCCTTGTTTAGTGTTGGAGCACTGGATCTTTACGCCGCTACGATAAAGGATTGATTGACATGTTATAATACACTTACTATTGCATTTACGCTGCTAATGTACCTGTAGTCGCTATGCATATAAATTCATGGCTGAAATTTCACACAGTACTGATACAGAATAAAAGAATAATAGACACAAGCAAACCAGTTAACAATATTTATACCAACTCTCTTGCTGTAAGCGAACGGTGTGCTGAATGTATTGCTCAAGGAAATTCCTTTGAATGGGGCGTCAAATCCTATTCCAGCAATGAAATTATAAGGAAGCATTCATGTTTAGTCTTTTTATTACCTCGTAGTTTATAGCGTCCAAAATGAGAACTCAGCATCAGTAATATATAGCCACAACTGCGTGGGAAACAAAACGCACATTGTCGAAGACGTATCAGAAGCTAATTACCACCATTAATTTAATTAGAACTTTGCTTCGAAATATCGAGTAGACAGGGTAATTCTTGTGGTATGGTAAGGTAATAAGAAAGAAGGTGTGCTATAACTTCAAATGTAACTCAAATGTAATGATGTGTTTGTTAATGAACTGACACATTGATTCACGGTCTTCTTAAAATATTTCCTGCCATTTTCCTACCATTCTATTTCCACGATGGAAAACTTCCGATGACTAAAATTCCCATCGCACTGTTTATTTCACCGCAAAGAGGGTTATTTTTAACTCGCATAAATCAAATGAGTTCCCCTTGCGCTTGTTCATCGTTCATTAAGAACAGAATCGGTTCTTAATCTGCTTTAATAATCCTCCATTTGCATTCTATTTTTGCCCTGGAACAATGCATGCGTCCAAGGGCGTAGCGAAACAAATGCCAATTAAATGCGTTTTACTGTTTGACTCGGATTATCTGGCGAGAACCATTTCTCCTGCGCCAGTTCACGGGAGGACAACGCCGGACATATTATGGAGAAGGACTCATTATATCAGTTGCTACTATCTTAATTGGAGCTCAGTGGACACATGATTCCATTTCAAGCGTCATTAATGGCATATATATATAAATAATGATTACTTTCACGTTAATTAATTATTTCTGTTCAATAAGAAGACTGCGCAATAACTCACATAAACAGCAGTAAGTGTTCTGAACTTTATAGTGTGTAACTTCACTGTTACAGGCCAAATGGTTTTTTCTTTCATGAGCATTGAAAGAAACCCAGGACCAAAGTTTGATTGATATAGGGGTTAAATTTTTCCATATTTTGTTTTCTTTATTTCCATATTTCAATATCTCATCTGAAATTCCTTAAAAAATTTACATGGAAATATTTTCCCAAATTTTTCCATAACTATAAAATGGAAGAGTTTGCATTTTTCATTGATTAAAATTCTTGCGCTTTTCAAGTATTATTTAGGTGTATGGCTCAATAAACAAGATAACTGAGCCTGTCAATGTGTGTTGTGAGTGGGGGGGGGGGGTCAACATAAATATACCTTCCGAGGATAAACAATATGTAAAAAAGATTTACTAAAATTCTTTTTAATAAATTTGTATGGATTTATTCTCCGATATCTAATTTGTGCGCTGTATTTTCAACTCTCTTTCTAGCAGCTCATCTGAACCAAAAGCAGGAAAAGACTAGGGTAGTATCGATGAAAACCCTCAAAGTCACTGCCTTGAATTTTTAGTAATAAAATTTCAAATAGAAACATCACTATCCTTCGGGGAATTACATTCAAGAACTTAAGTCCTTTGTCTTTTTTAACTCAAATGTTCAGGGGGGGAAATACATATTCTCGCAAAATATTTATGCTTTTAATGAATCTGAGGTTTCTTTACAAATCTATTTCAATATTAACGTTGCTATGGCAACTAATTTGAATTTTTATAAACATTTCAGAATTCTTGGCTTTAACTAATAACAGTCACAAAGGAAGAAACTCTTTATTTTTTAACTGGAAATTTCCAAAACGGATGCATTTATTATAATATAGCGCAGAAAGGGGTCCTATGGTGGAAACTACGACAACATTTTCCATGGCAGGTGTTATAGAGTGGTCAGATATTAATAAAGAGGAAAAGAAGTAAATAATTCACTAATGATAAGGGCAAAAAAACGAATCCGTTTGCAATCCCAATATTTTACAGTTATAGCAAAATGCATATTTTATGAAATTGGATATATATATATATATATATATATATATATATATATATATATATATATATATATATATATATATATATATATATATATATATATATATATACACATTATGAAACTGGTTCATCGCAGAAGCCTCAATTCATATTATATCTATTGGAATTATCATTCCTGTTATAATGATAAAAGTGTGATAACATTGTTTTACATGATAACTTGCTACAAAACGAAAGTTAGAAAAGCATTAGTATTCCTGAACAGAGAATGAAGTGTGGTACTCTGTTACTAGGGGAAAATAGCAAAAAAGACGAATCATAATTGAAAAAAAAAAATCGAAAACTGTCTTGTTTTCTTTTGAGCAAGTCAGGTTTTGCTCATGGCTCTTTTTTCCGTTTGAGCCACGTATCGAAGTAATAGTTAATGCTGAAATTCCAAGAAATTTACTCACGAAAAAATACAAATGCTCCCAAAATTCAAGTTATAGCATTCTATGGGAATTTTTTTCCGTATAAAAGTCCAAATTTTAAGTGGAATTCCCTATGAAGTATTGAAGCGTAGAAAAAATATGGAAGTAAAGAGCTATGGAACAAGTTAACCCCTATCTATAAATTGGATCATGTGTTTCATTAAAAGAATAATTGTGAAGATTGTACACTTTCCTGAATCATTTTGTCTTTCCTAACTTTACTTCTATTAAATTTTCATCGCTTTTCATAAGCATGTATTCTTTCAGTAGGAAAAAAGTTTGATTCTTAAAAATTTCGTTATTACGAAACTAACTTCCAATTGGTAGCGAACGATTTAGAGATTTCCCATACAGAACAGTTCTTAAACTATTGAATGAGACTAATGGCATTAAATAAAATGTTATATAGGTTTTAAGATGCTTCTTTAGAGGACTGGCACGATAACTTCTTCTGTAAGATGCCTATTTCTGGCCCATGCCTTTAGAGATGTTTGCGATGCGGAAAGAATCCTTCCCCCAGTCTGTGTAAAACAATGCAAGTTTATTTTCTTGCATCGGCACTCATTCGCACTGCAGACTTAATGAGACAGAACTCAACTCCCGGTCCTATCTTCGACAGCAATTAAATCCAATTTGTTATATTATGCAGTGAAAGATGTACCTAGCGAAGCAATCAAAGTTTACTTACCCCTCCCTTTCTCCATTTGGCACTACGCCTTTCCTTGAACCCCACTGCAGTCCCATGACTTAATTAAGATAAATAAATTAATAAACAAAACAAGAACAGATCTGTGTAATGGCAATCCGTGGGCACGATTAATGCTTGACATGATTAAGACCACAACCGCTCTGTTTCTTTATTTAGACGATGTCAAACGAATTAGGCAGTAATGGTTATCCACACTAATGAACGCAAAGGGGTATTTATGAGGGGGGGGGGGAGGTTCGATCTACACAACACATTAGAGATAACCCCTTAATGCACAACTTTTGTATTAATTTGGGCAAAAAAATAAGATTTTTTTCTTGCAGATAATTATAAGTTATGTTTAAAAAAATATCTTCTTGAAATTTAAATTTGAAGGACCTATAAGCAATCGGCGCCGTGTTTTGAGAGTCATAATTATATATATAATAGCCGTTGTCTCTGTATAACACTTTCGGGCTGTATTCATCTTTCAATTGAAGCCCTCAGTAAACAAACAGCCGGTTAGGCTTAATTTCAATTTCAGATGTGGATCAGAATTTTTTCTTACCTAAAAACTAATATCTTCTCCATCAAATCACGTTTTTTTCAGCCTATTTTTGTATAAAACATTCAGAACTAAAAAATATGGATGCTTTTAGCTGTATATTTAACAGTTTTTAAAAATCTGTTTACTTTTGCGATGAATTCTGAAAGTACACAAACTTGAATGTGAATGAATCAAGTAGCTCAAGTATTCATATCGCGTAGTGAACTGTAAAAAACTGGATGGCAGTCTACTACTCTAATCGCATGAAAAACTAAATAAATAAAAATTAATGAAGGTGTTTGCTTTTACAAGGTGTGGATTAAATGCAATATTGTTAGATAATTCGGGATATTTTTTAACTTTCTTATACTTTTTCCATTATGACGTCATTATTAGTATTATGACGTCAAAATGACGGGTTACCTTCTAGTCTTTTATAAGCAAACAAAACGATCAAGATTCCCGTCACATATGCAGACCTCAATTCCTAGAACAAAAGCAATCTTTCAAGACTTCAGATATATGGACAAAACCAATTTAATGTTAAACGCGACACAAATGTGATATATGAATGACCATAAAATCACCGTGCATCATTCTGCAAGTAATCGTAGCTGCATATTAAGCAGTCAAAAACGCCTTTTACGGGTAACTGAAATTAATACAGTCTCCTCTGCTGGAATTTGTTGAAATTATTAAATTTTTACACTTTCATGAGCACAGCAGAAACATGTGCAGCTGTTAATAAGGAGACACAATGTTAAGGTTATAGGGATTTTGGAAAAAATACATCAAAACAGCAAAGTTCTTTGATCGCGTGAAAGTTGCATTGAAATATGCGTGTGGTTATTTTTAAAAAGAAGTCATACATATGTATATATATTATATAAATATTTTGTGACCGATTTTAAAATTCAGATGTGAAGAGCCAACTTATCAATTTGACTTTGATTTGTAGAAATAATTTAAAAAATGAAATCTAAATCTCAAAATTTTTTAGAAAAGCCACGGCAAAGAGCAAAAATAAATTTCTCCTACGCAGATAACTGTAAAAAAACTGCACCATCTTGTATGTAAAAACATGAAGTTGAGGGTTATTTTTAGCAAAATTACTCATTCTTTTCTAGTTAGTACACAAAAGGGGATATTTTGTTCAAATTATGTATAATAATAAAAGTGAAAAGTTACGTGTAATAAATAACATGCATAAATTTTTTGTTCTAATATCATTCAACTTACTGAGGAATTTATTAACTCCTTAGTAATTTGTTTACAATTAATGACTAAATGTATCTAATTGATTGTGAAAGATTTGCTCGTTAGAAAACAAAAACAGTTTTAATTTTTTTTATTTTATTCTGATTCTTTTTTCTTTTTATTCTTAGCTCCTTACATGATTTTGCTAAACATAAATCTCTGCTCATAAATAGTAATACGTTTCTAACTTTCGTTTTGTGTAAAGTTATCGTATAAAATAATTTTGTTACACTTTTATTATTACAACTGGAATGATAATTTCTGTGGATTTAATAGGATTCGAGGCATCATCGATGAACCAGTTTCATAAAATATATATCCCCTTTTAAAACAATCAAACTACCATGAATATTTAGCTTAGAAACCAATTCATTTGGTTAAAGAAAATCTATCCATCTACCAAGTAAGGAAAATCTCTCTCTCAGTGGATGGATCCTGTGCCAAAATTGAACTACTAAATATTTTGTGACTACTAAGTCGCTCATAGTACTTAGTAGTACTATGGGAACTGTACTACTAGGTTGACTACTGAATTTCACTATCGTTACGTGATGGAATACCAAAGAAACTCGTAATAGTTAGGAAATTCTTACAAAAGAATTCTTATCAGGATTTAATATTTTATAAGAAATAATTTAGGTGGTTTTTTTTTTGGCTACAGAAGAGTTAATTAGATCTGGATCTACAGTTTAAGCCATTCATTTCAACAACTTTTTTGTTCTCTTGAGCATTTTGCAACAAAGAAACAACTATCAAACTTTCTGTCATCGACTCATAAACTGTCTTTTAGCTCAAGTGTTTCTAAAATCGGATGTAAGGTTTAACTAACTCCAAACTCACAGATTTGATCAGTTTGAAAAAAGAAGCTTCTTTTTGCTAGATCAAATAATCGGTAAAATCACTGCTTCAACTAAACTGATTCTTTCATGTTTTAAACGTTAGTAAATACTTGGTAGACATGGTAAAGAGGAGAAGGTAAGTAAATTTCTGATACCACGATGTCTTTATCTAATTATGATATGGTGAGCCGAAGTAAATTCTTTCTAATATGGCTGACGGCTTTGAATGCCTGCTTTTCAGGCACAATATATTCGCGTTTAATAGTAAACTACATTTTCAGAAATCGTTTTTAAATTTTGGATTCTATCGTTATTGATTAAAAGGAGCTTATATTCCATGCCAGAAATTCCCTAAAGGTTGCAAATCATGTCCTCCGTTTTGTTCGCAACGTTAGACTTCGAGGATACGCATTCAGTAATTTACTTGCCTGCCTTGTCACTTGATGATGCAGCGCTGGGGCACCCTCCATAGCAACCCAGATCGATGTAAACATGAAACATGATTTCGCCTCGTGTAAATCACTCCCTCACATGCTACTTTACTACACGGTAGCGCTAACCATCGACTCTTCGTTACCGACCGCCAGACGTTATTTAGGCATCGAGTCTCTCGCTCTGACACATGCCACATTTCAACTCTTACGAGTCCCTTATCTGTCCCGTCTGGCGAAAAAAGAAGCCACCAGACAGATTCGGGCCGCACCAATTCGTTTAATGATAGATATTTGCACTGTTCGGGAGCTGGAGTGAATTTGCCACCCGCGATCCTGAAGGCTTGTGATAAATGCTGCCGGTCTCATTTTCGCGCCTCGGTCGTTGAGATTTTCGAAGAGGAGGAGATAGCAATTCATCCCGTATCTGGACGATGGATATTTGGGTGTCAACCGACACCCACAGCTAGTAGGATTGACGACGTTTTCATTCGCAGCTGTTCTGCATTTTCAGGTCGAAGTCTGCTCTCATAAAAAAAAAAGACTTCAGGAGTCTTTAATAATTCAAAAAACTCCCTACATTTCATTTTAACGGCGGCATCGCAAGCATTGTCCTCACAAGGAACGCGACTACGAGTTTAAGGCCCTTGTGATAGCGATATCCCAAAATAAAAATTATTCAATTTGCGGGAGAATTTTATTTATCAATTAAAACAAGGAAATACCCTACGGAAGTATTTTAATAGGGACATTGCACTTCATTAACGAGCTTCAATATTTCGATATCACTCTCAATGCCACTTAAGGTTGCTATGTACTAAGAAAAAAAATCGTATTTCCCTTTTCGTCTTCTTGCGGACTCTTGTGGTGGGAGGAGTCCAGTTGACAATTCGAGAATTCCACTCCCCTTAGCATTGACATTTTGAGGGATTGTAATGACCCTCTCTCTATAGGGGGGGTTAAGCGCTGCCCCCAAATTATTTATTTAAAATATATTTTTGTCAACTATTTACATGTACATAAATGCTGATAATCAAATAAAATTGATATTGTCGGATAGCCTGAACTTTACTTCAAAGCGCTACAGGATTCATTTTATAAATTTCGTCCACCGAAGGAATTTATGAGCGTTTAAAAGACACTATACCAGATTTTTCCCAGAAATTTTAAAATATTAATTGCATTTTTTAAAAAAAACGAAAAATGTACACACGTGTAAAATTTCTTTCTCTATGACGGAGTACAATTTTTTTTTTTTTTTTTTGAAACCAAGTCGGCAATCCGTGGACACATTTTCTCCATAGGTTAACATTGAGTTGAGCGAATCCAATGGGGTTAGTACATAGCAGCCTTAATCCGAGTCAACTGTTGGCCTTGGGTTCAGGTTGAAGGTCCCAATAGCGAAATAATGGCTCTAATTTTAATCTCATAAAAATATAATTTTATAAAACGCAAGATCTACAACGATGCAATTAATGATTACGATAACGAAGTTTTGGGTACCCGACTAATCGCTGATGCACTGTTATAGCGTAAATATGTTAAGATCACACATTAATCTGTATAACGTGTCGTATTTTAATCTAGATGTCGGAACTCTAGGGTTATATGTGTTACCACCCCATTCCTGACCGCCGTCTATGAAAAAGGCTGCTATCGCAAGGTTCATTGGTCAGGTGTGAGCACTACGCGAGCTAACACAAAGTTTGCATCTCTGTCCGATACTCGCTGTATGCTCTTTAATCGAATCCACTGATTTAAAGCTTCTATTGATCACTTAAGAAGGTTTTTTTTTTGGCAGCTCCGGCATTTGAACCATTATTCTCTTTCCCGATTGAAAAAGGCTCGTCCATCAAAAAATCCAGTTTAAAACAGTCGACTTAAAATTATGTCGAATCCAGTCACAAAATAATCCTTATTTTAGAATAAAGTGTTTGCGTACAGAGACACGTTTTTCAAAAAAGAATTCAGAAAATTTGCACTAATTGAATTTTTAATTGAGCGTTTTTATTACTATTATTATTAATATTCTTAATTTTTATCAATAAAAATTTTATTACTCTTCCAAATCGAAAAACAAACATTCTGGATTTCTGTTGGGTCTATAAGATCATATGGGTCTATAAGATCATCTGATTCTCTTAACTACGTAAGGCTAAAACTATCTATGACATGAAACTTGGAATCGTCAAAAATTTCCATAATATAACGAGTCATTACGGTGCAATTTATAATTAAATATGTTTTATGTATATATTGAAGTTGCTATGCCAAATTCTTTTGGCAGTCCGTGAGAGAAAACCACTGCATCCATCGACTTCATTTTGCTCTTAAACGAAAGATTTTAATCTTGAGATGAGTCAAATTTGGTTTTCGTAACGCATTCGTACGCAAATTTCTATTAGTGAGCGATAATTTACAATTAAAAATTGCTTTCTGCGCATGCTCAGTGACATGTTTAAATCTGGCTTTAGATACTCACTAAGCACGAAGTCGCATAAGCACATTCATTTGTTCCTGCGCATGCTCAGTGACATGTTTAAATCTGGTTTTAGATACTCACTAGGCACGAGGCCGCATAATCATGTTAGTTTGTTCATTCCGAAGAATCTCTCTAACTCTTTCTCTGTTTTTTTTTATTTATAATTATGTTTGTGAGCGATAGAATTAAACCTGGCGGTAATTGTTTATTTCGCGGTGTTGAGTAACCATATTTCTTTTTATTGGGTTCAATAGTCATTTTTTTAAAGTGTAATTCTCTCTTCCTAAGTGTGCTATGTACTAACCCCATTGGATTCGCTCACCTCAATGTTAATCTATGGAGAAAATTTGTCCACGGATTGCCAACTTGGATTAGAAGATTTTTTTTTAAAAATTGTACTCCGTTATAGAGAAATAAATTTTACATTTGTGTACATTTTTCGTTTTTTATAAAATGCAATTAATATTTTAAAACTTAAATTATCCGGGAAAAATATGTTATAGTGTGTTTTAAATGCTCATAAATTCCTTTGGTGGATGAAATTTATAAAATGAATCCTGTAGAGCTTTGCAGAAAAGTTCAGGCTATCTGACAATACCAATTTTATTTGATTATCAGCATTTATGTACTTGTAAATACTTGACAAAAATATATTTTAAATAAAAAATTTGAGGGCAGCGCTTAACCCCCCTAGAGAGAGAGCCATTACAATCTCTCAAAATGTCAGTCCTGAGGGGGGTGGAATTTTCGAACTGTCAACTGGACTCCTCCCACCACAAGAGTCCGCAAGAAGAGGAAAAGGGAAATGCGATTTTTTTTCTTATTACATATCAGCCTTATTATGATTTTCAACATTTGGGAATGACGTGTTGAGTATAATTTGTGTATTAGTACATTTATTGACTATTCAGCAGTCATGTTTTTACGGGTCAAATTTAAGGTACCCATAGTTAATAATATTTAATTCTCCGGTACTCCATTGAAATTTCATTACACTTTGGACGCTTGTAAATCTGCAAAAACTTCCGCTGCTTTATCACATTCTAATAAACAGCCTCAATAAAGTAAAATAGTTTCGTGGTTCAGTTTATTCGGAGGGTCCAGTGGCAAGTTGACCAGTGCTTGGATTTTCCGTGACGCTACAAGGAAAACAAACTAATGTTTAATCTTGTGCGAGATATCAAAACTCAATAGATGTAAACAATTTCTTAGTACAGCACAATACAATTGTGCGAGAAGTTTTTGTCCGGTGATGCCTTTACAGAAGAATATAATATCGCACATCTCGTACGTAACTCGAATTTCAACCGCAAAATCTACTGGACCACTTTTCCTGGGGAGTTCTGACGGACCAATTGCTGGAGATTTTGGGTATCTCCCCCACACAATAAATAACAGAACTTATTCATATAAATCAAATCTGTAAAAAAACCGATCTTACTTACATTACTAGTTATCAATACGATCGTCCGATTTTAAAACGAATCGGTAACAGATGGTGCCGTAGGAAAACCCGACGATATGAAGAAAGCAAAGGAATATTCCCTGTAGAAGATGAAAAATAACTTCTGACTCAAATCAGTGAGAAAATGTTATGCAAGCCATTTTTGTTTTATGTTATACGATTAGCAATGCAGTTAACGATTCGTACGCAAATTTGGTTAAGCATGTAACTAATCTGGATGTGAAGAGGCAGGTGACTCTGAAGTGTGAAGTAGTAGGGGAAGAGCAAAAAGCCTTTCTACACCTTATACATCAAATTAACAGGGATAGGGATGGCAAAATTAATTTGCGTAATGCAGGTGTACTGAAAAATGACTCTGGCGCGTGAGGGGCATAATTCGCGCCTACCCTACTGTATTCTCGCAGATCTGGTTATGGACGATTTTTTGATTGACTTTGTATTACGTTAGTTGGAAATCGTCAAGGGGTTACCTTCATAACTGGGCTTTGCAAGGCATATTCCAGATACTGATCGTGTACGTGGATAACATAGATGTATTTTCCAACCCTCGTGTATTCTTGCAGATATGGTAACAGACTCGTTCTCTCTGTAGTATTCTACTGAAAATTGAGATACCCTAACATCATGGAGTTAACTTCATACTTACGAAAATCAAATCCCAAACAAGTCGGGGATAACAAAAGCTTTAAGAAATCCACCACGGATAACTGTAAATTAAGTTTAGTTCTAATTTCTGCATCCAATTCAGCTTACTTTCCGAGGAGCATTAGAAGGAGAACGCATACCCAATCAGCCAAGGAAGATGCAATGACCTCAACTTGCTTTATAAAGTCGAGGCTTAATTTATCGCTATTTTTAGTGAATTTATTAAGATTTTACTATTCCCTATACGCATTTTTTTTTCAGACCAAACTTAAAAATATTCTATGATCCACTTCAGCGATTTCTCCTACGCAAGGAATGGTTAAAAATTATGCAAATCTTCTCTCACCCTCTCTATATTGAAATAGTACACACACACACACACATTATATATATATATATATATATATATATATATATATATATATATATATATATATATATATATATATATATATATATAGAGAGAGAGAGAGAGAGAGAGAGAGAGATATCAGAGAATCCAACTGAAATAAAAATATTTGATTTTCTATCAGATAATCTACTTAAAGGTGATCATTACAACTTAGAAAAACGAAATTGCAAAACCGAGAAATAAAATTCATTAATTTTTAGATTTGATATATAACTCTAAATAAATAAATTTCTTTAAACGATTATGAAGATGGACTTTCTTGGATCAATATCTTTTTAAATTTTTTTTAATTTAATTTAATTTTTTTTTATTTTAATGCTTGATAAATAGTTCGTTATGAAACAATATCATATACCTTATGGTAGAATCGATATTTCTCTCTTTTGTAAAATAGAATTTTTGAAAAACAGTGAGCTTTATTAGTTATTAAATTGGATTTAATTGTGCTAAAATTGTAGAAGAACTTTATACTTGAAGAACACTACTTAAGATTGAAATCTGAAAAACAAATTTTCTCTTTGCTTTAGGCAAAATAATATAATATTAAGATAAGTGTGAAGACAAATAAATTTGAAGTATTCTTTTAGGAAATTCAACTGGACAGAAATTCTTGACTTTCTTTACGTTGAGTTTTAGAGAGTAAATCATTTTATTTTTACAGTTTATTGTAACAGTGTATTGTAACAACTTATTATAAGAGTTTATATTGTAACAGTGAGCATCGTATGTATTTAAGACTACTTCATTTATAGGTATTCCTATTAAAAAGATCTTTTTTAAAATGCGTTTTAAAACCAAGTCTTCCTCATTGACAAAGATATCTTTATTTCCTTTTAATTTTCTACCTTTCAATCTAGGAAAACATTCGAACATTATGAATTATCCGCACAAGGAACAGATGTATAACAAGCAGAATTACAAGGTGTCGTACAAGAGATCATAATTACCTTTTCTCTCGCATTTTGAACAAGAGAAAATAGAGAACAAGCAGTGGGTAACACGTTGTTATTAATATCACTGCTTGTAAACAGCCAGCTCGACGTTTGCTTACAAAAAGGAGAGCTATTGGATCCTGCTAGGCGAGCAATGTCGAACAATGTCAGTAAATCCATAGCTCGACAAGAAACAAGCCAAGTGGATCGCACAAAATAGACTGAAGCTTTTTCGACCGCAAATAAAAAAGCAGGGCGGATGAGAGTTCTTATTTGAATCTCTCCCTTAACGCGTTGTTGAAAATGGCACAGCGTCATCTATCACCGCTAACGATTCGGATGCAAGTGCAAATCTGCCTCTCTCCAGAACTCGTTCGAATGCCTCCCAGCGCCCGGGACTGTCATTAGAAGAAATTGCGGGTGACAAACTGCTACCGGTTGGGACTTGTTACTATTAATAACGGGCGCACACAGATGAATTACCGAGCTCTGACATCTCCAAGTCGCTTTATGTTGTGTATGTGTATCCAACAAATCGTTCACGTCAAGTTAGTCTACAAGGGGCCTTTTAATTCGGGCGGAGCGCAGAGGCAATTTTAGGCATCGCTTGAAATTTCACCCGCAGGCATGAACGTCTCATTAATTTCACTACGGATTCTCACGTTACGCGGAAGTAATAGTCAAGATTTACCTAGGCATTTTTCAACTACCATTAACGAGGCTGAGCTATTTGAGATTAGAGAAAACAATTTTTGTCTTTGATTTGCCTCACAAAACTCATCCCAGACTAATCCCGGGGATTCGTCTGTAAGCTCCCCTTGGAGCCGACAAACTCGGCTGAATCTGGGAGATTAAGCTGAAGACTCTTAGAGATTCGTCCATCACTATTCGAAGCCATGTTTTTACCAATAGAAAAGAAGTACCTTAACAGAGAAGAAAGGTTTGAGATTGAAAAAAAAAACATTAATTGTTCTCAAGGCTTTGTTATGTTAGGGGGTTTAAGAAAAACAGTTCTTGCCTGTTATCGGCCACAAACCTCGTACCAACTCAGAATACTCCGAATGTTAAGATCAGGGCCCGATTATGAATGCTGGGGGCCCCTGGGCAGATGCTATTTGGGGGCCCCCCTCATGAACATTTATAAAAATAAGAACTATCCATGGTATTCTATACTATTAGAAGTACTAGATGCATACACCAAGTGTGTGAGGAAAAGTTGTTAAAAATCGGGATTTTAAAAGATCATTTGATTTACATTTTGATTCAAATAACGATTAAACCAAACAACCCTGCATGCGAGTCCTATATTTGCTATTACAGTGTATGGCTGATAAGATGAAGCATTCATAAACATGTTTCAGATCAAATTGAAAACGCCTTTCACCTTCTGCTGTACGTGTGATATAACCTGATAGTTTAACATTTTCCCTAGAGCAGAAACCGAAATCAATATCTTTCACTTATCTGGCCCCCAATCTATTTTAGTGTTGAGAAACATCATTAAAGAGATTTTGCATGTTAAAGAGGACAGTTTAGGGCCCCCTTAACATCAGGGGGCCCTGGGCAAAGTCCCGATTTGCCCATGCGATAAAAAGACCCTGGTTAAGATCCAGAGTATTCGGAATAAACTGTCGTAGATATAGCGGCTGAATTCTATTGTATATACGTATCATATAAAAGAGTGACATTCAAAATTTCTATTCATCAGAATATCAAGTTACCACCAAATCATGCACTTCTCAACATGAAAGTGCGGTTAGTTCCTGATGATATTTTTCGCAGTTTTGAAACGCTCAAGGACATTTTGGAGTGAAACACGTACAAGTGTAAAATTTATTAATTAAGAGCATGGAGTTGAGTTGTTGAGTTTCATGAGGAGTCGCCCTGATCGCAGTTTCCTATTTGGAGAAATGAATTATTTTCATACTACAATATGGCAACATTCAAAACATAGGGGCAAGAGCATATTTTTCTTCAAGAATTTTGGGTGTTTTCTAAAAACATTAAACGAGGCTAGTAAATACTAATGTCGTAAAGTGGTACGGTAATTTAGTGCCTATGGCCAATCCCCTTGCATCATTTCTTGATGATTGTGAGCAATGAAAATTAGATATACATTAGATTGTAAGAAATTCAAAAGTCGTCAACGAATATGTGGAATAAGCAACCTGCAAAAAGAAAAATTAATTCATTCTATTCAGAATAGTAGCAAAAATCTTTTTTTTTTTTTCGCACCCCCTCCCTACAGTTTTTTCTGTTAGTGTCAGGGCGTTGACAGCTAGTGTAAATTCGGATAGTTAGTCTTAACAAAACAAAAGCTTTTCTGTTATGATTTATCATCATGCGAAAACTGGATGTGCTATGTAATATGATGAGAGGGAATAAAGGGTGCAATTGGGTTTCAAAAGGTATTTTGCCGCTTACAGCTGGCACAAAGACACCCAGAGAAAATAAAATGAACGTAAATGAACGAAAATGTAAGAGACAGAGAACCTTTATACGAGTATATGAAGAAGGACATGAACCCCAAAAATAGAAGTAAGTGTTGTGGCAAAATCCAAACATAATTAACACAAAATGACGTAAAACATAGAACTGTTTTTTCTCCTTATAAAACCACAGAATTTTTTTCAAATTGTTCACATCAAATCCCACTTTCGAGTTTCTGAGAACAATTTAAGTGAGGATGAATATTAGGAATATATGAAACGAAATAAATACCAATTGTTGTTCAAAACAAGATAAGTCTTGTCTGATCTGCATACCACGCAGCTGAACACTGGAGTTCTACAATATGCTCAGGAGAGTTCATATGTTTTTTTTTTCGGGATTCCATGAGCGAAATTAACAGAATAAGAACCAATGAAATTCTTAGTAAATTTCCATAGTAATGGCGATTTTTTATAAGGGTCTGAAAATGTTTTGGTTATGAAGTTAGCGTGGAAGGATACGGTCTCCTTTATCTAAGGTGACCAGACGTCTCGCTTTTGGCGGGACAGTCCCGATTTTTAACAATTTGTCCCGCGTCCCACGGCGTTTTAAAAAAGTCCCGATTTTTGGAAAGAATGCACGACAAGGGCTTTATATTATTTTGAGCTTTATATTATTTTTGCTAATTTTATGATGTTAAACTTTAATAATGACAAATAATTATTGAAATGATTATCGAGAACTGCTTATGAAAGTTCGCATTGTTGATCAGTTGTTAGAATTCGAATTTTGAAACAACCCATGTTCCATACAATAATGCACTAAAAATTTTGGAATAAGCGCTGACTTTACCAGGAACTAATGCTACGACTGAACGCGTTTTTTCTACGGTAAATAAAGTGTAGACATAAGAAAAATAACAATTAAGTGCTGAGACTTTGAAAGCCATTTTATGTGTGAAATATAATTTAACAAATTCTTGTGAAAAATTTTATGGCCTTTTAAACAACGACAGCTATCTACTGAAAAAAATTCACGCAAATGAGAAATATGCCAAAGAATAAAATAATACTATACATAATTTTTTTATTTATTATATTTGTAAATTGTACTTATGTTTAAATTTAAAAATATATATTACAATACTATTTTTGCGTTCTATGAAAATTTTTGTTGCTCCATATAGACCAAATTTTTAATCAAGAACATCACCCCCACATCAAAAAAATCAAAACTGGGAACATCAAAAAAATCAGAATGTAATTCATTAAGATATTAATTAAAATCAGTTTGTCAATTACTGTATTTAAAAATGCTCCATGCGCATCCATTTTTGTGTCAGATATCTAATTTTCTCTCTTAAGCTAGCTTTATATAGTTATAATAAAAGTTACTAGCAATATTTGATTTACAGTCATATTTATAAAAACTAGAAAAGAAATCGATAAAAAAAGGTCATTTTATGCAAAATTTTATCAAAAATTTTTTTTATTGTAAAAATATTAAGTTGTTTTAAAATAGTATAATGAATTTATTAGTAAGTTTTATTGTAACATATATAAATAATCATTTGATGAAATTTTATGAAAATTCAAGAAAAATTAGGACGTATGGAACATTTTGAACTTACCGAAATGACATGAAAACTTGTTTTGAGAAAATAGCATTTAAAGTTTTAATTTGACTAACATTTCCATTGTTTACGTTTGAAAAAATACTTCTAACTCGGTTAATAATGATCGGATCAGCATATTTTTATTTATTTATTTAAAGCTGATGAGTTGCAGAATCATTTTCTGAAAGAAAGACAAATTGTTTCGGGAACATATTTTTGTCAATCTGAAGGTTCATTATCCCCTTAAGGTATCTTACCACGTTGAAATGGCCAATTTCGCTCAAAATTCGTGAATTTTTTATTTTATTTTATTGGATAGAACATACTTTTAGCTTTACAAAACAGTTTTTGTTTTGCTTTTACAATAATTAGAAGGAGAGTTATGAAGGATCTTGTAAAAGTCTTTAAATGCAGAAAAACCGGAAGTGGGCATTAAAAATGCTTTTTTTCTCAAAATGTGTTTTTTTACATAAGTTCCTTTTTTGAAAGTCCATAACTCAAAAATATTATTGATATATCCCGTTGAAATTTTGTCTGCATTGTTTTTATACTATTTTCTAGTGCATGAACTATGAGCAAAAGAAAAAGTTCAATACATTCTGAATTATGGCTGAATATTTGAATATTTACATCAACAATTTTTTAAAAATGACATATTATTCTGCGATTGTTTCTAAAATTTTTATTTATGCATATATGCCTTAAATTATAGTTCATGCACTAGAAAATATCATGTTAATTATATTAGCAATAAAAAATTTTAAATATATTTAATTTTAATTTTTTTTTATAATTTTTGAAAATGTTGCTATTTTCCTTCAAAATTTCACATATTTTATTGATTTTCATAAAATTATGTAAGTTTACTTGAAATATTAATAGGTAAATCTAAATTTGGATTGCAAAAGTATTCGAAAACTTAATATTTTTATGAAGTGAATATTAAAAAAAGTGCTCCGACCTTAATAAATCAAAGATACGATTTGTAGCCTTCCTGTATGGCAATGTGATTTGACTTTATGACAGACCACGTATTGCAACGGTGACAATTCTCTTGTAGGGATGAGACATCGATGTCAATGTTTTCAAAACATCGATGCTTTGATAAAAATATTGATGTTCTAAACATCGATTTATTGAAGCCGATTTTTTTAAACATCGATGTTTTGTGGTTTAAAACATCGATATGTAAATATATGTAATTTTCTTTTGTAATATTTAATTTGAAAATAAAATATTTGTGAATAAATTGTTCTTATTAATTTTTTTGATATCAAGCTCTGTTGAACCAACCTCAAAAATTCTTTTAAATAATTTTGCCTTAGGCTCAGTGCACACGAGCGATCCGGTGTCTGAGCGGCAGCGCAGTTGCGATCAGGAGTACAACAGAGTTGAACTAACCGACGACGCCTACGTTCATGACCTTCAGAATTTTTTTTTTACTACATTATTTAAACCCCCTGGAAGTAAATTATTCTCCAACTTGTAAATAAATATGACACGATATTTACAATATTTTTTTCACTTTCAACCAATTAAATTAGAAAACATCACGGATTTTTCTTTGTGGCTTTAGTCCTATCAATTGCTTTTGATAAAAAAAAATATCTTCCTCAATTTTCTGGTAAAAGTAATAAAATGTATCATGGAAATTCTGTGATATGCGTTGACTCTAGCAACCCAGTTTTTGTCATTTGTCTCAGCCCAATCAGAGGGTAAAATTAAATCATCCCCCCCCCCCCCCCCCCCAACGAGTAACCAAAGTAACATTAAAGTTAAAGGTTACTAAAGCAGTTTCAAAATACAGTCGAAACTCCATATATCGAACTTCTCTATATCGAAATTTTCTATATATCGAACTCTTAGCAAATCTCTATGTCCATTACATAGAAAAATTGTTTCTATATATCGAAAAAATCTCTATATATCGAAATTTTTTTCAAGACAAATTGGGAGATTTTATTCCACTTTAGAATAAAATCTACCAATTTTTGGCATTTGAAACAATACGTCGTGTACTTCAATTCGCGGAAAATGTCCTTGATGAAGTTTTTAGTGGACTGCATAAATACGAACATTTCTTTGAACTTTCCGCATAACTAACTGTTCAGCAAGATATTCGTAGTTTTTTTTTTTTTAAAGAATGTAACTATGATCATTGTAACCACTGTCTGCATTATTGTTTTTTTTTAAGATATGTAGTAATCAATAAATCTTTCATATTAATTCATTTTTTAGTTATTAACTTTCATTTAATGGGATTCGCATATAAATTAGAAATGGAGTTTCGTATGCGAAAATTAGCTTTAATTTTTTTTTAGGAGAATTATGATAAGACTAAGCTCAATTCTATATATCGAAATTTCTATATATCGAATTTTTTTCGCGCAATTTGCTACTTCGATATATGGAGGTTCGACTGTATGGATGTTCAAAAACATCGATGTTTCAAAATATCAATGTTCAAAAACATCGATGTTTCAAAATATCAATGTTCAAAAACATCGATGTTTCAAAATATCAATATTCAAAAACATCGATGTTTCAAAACATCGATGTTTTGTTGTCGATGTCGCATCCCTATTCTCTCGACCGGTGCGATCGCGACTTTCGTTCGACTATCGCCGAGTGGGAAGGGAATTCTCCCCAGTTCCCCCAACAACCGAGAGCACTGCCGCCCAGAATACTCGCCTTGTGTCTGGTCCTGCGTCGGCGGTCGGATGGGCTTCTCCCCGCACGCGTCGTCCCGGAAGGCGTGCGGCGGCTGCTGCTCCTCCTTGGCCGGCGAGCTGTCCTCGTCGGGCTCCCGCTTCGGCTGGTCTTCGTCGTGCGAGGACTCCGCCTTGTTGCGCGGCTCCCACGTCATCTTGTTCTCCTTCTTCAGGCGGCGGCGGGCGTTCGCGAACCACGTGGACACCTGCATACGACAACACATCATACACGCATAAACATACAGTTCATTCAAACTAAAGTAGCCCCTCACACACACACATAAGCATACTATATATAGTATGCTTATGTGCGCTTATGCTACGTAGTACATTCAAATTAAATACAACGGTCAATGTATGCAATTAATGCCAAAAAAATAAATATATATATTTATAATAAATACGACGATCAATATATACAGTTGATGTAGAAAAAAAAATATATATTTATAAAAAAATCGTAAGGGATATTTTTATAGACAAAATAATGTAGAAGAAAATATTCAAATTAAATCTAATATAAAGAATACTAAAGAATATACTACAGTTAATATAGTACAGTTTGAGGAACATAATATTTTTTATTGTAGTTTAATATTTTTTTTGGATAATGTCCAATTGTCTGCCGCATTAGCAAGAAAAAAAATGTTTTTTTTTGTCTATTTCGATGTTGTGCACGTGACGATAAATTAATTTAAAGCACCGGAAAAAGAAATCACGTGATCGGCATTTAATAAATTAAATTCTAAAAATGAATCTTTCAAAATTCAACAAAAATCGGAAAATGGAGGTAAAGATTCGAAAAAGATCTCATTTTAAAGGAATTTTTAGGATCTTTCTCGTGATATAAATTATATAATCCTCACATTATTATTTTAAATGCAAACTTAAAAAAAGTTACTAAATCAGCTTAAAAATTTAATTTTAAAAAAATCTAAGAAGAGTTTTTCAAAAATCTTTCTTAGTGCACCCCTACACTATAAGAAGAATCGCCATGCAATTTAGCCCTTTAGGTCCAGCAGTTAGGTCTGTGCGTTGTCTGTCAGTCAGTCAGTTACGGAACTGCTTTATGTATATATAGATTAATGCAGCATTACATCAGCTGTAACGCTCATATGAAGAACTTCTGTGATTAAAAAAAAAAGTATCGTTCCTATTTTAATGGATCGGCTTGATGAAAGTGGGCAACAAACAGTTTTCGTATATTTTGTTATTTTTCCTGACTTTATTTGTATTTTACATCATGCAGTCCAATGCACGCTTGAAAAATAATGATGGATGAAAGTTAATTAAAGATGTATTTTTGCTTTTTAAGATTGTGTCGTGTTTCTATCGTATACTAATGAAATAACCAAAATGCAAACTGAAATGATAACAGTCATTATACTTCAAAAAGGAAGTAATGCTCGAGAAATGTTATAATGTTGCATTTCGTCCATTTTTCAAAAAATGTTTGCATTTTCGGAACAATAGAGAAATTGTATGGTGGTTGTGCTTAAAAATTAGAAAATAAAATTAATCGGTATTCCTCCAAGGCTGTGCATAAATGGACAGAAACTTAGAAAAAAAATCACCTGTCAATTTCTTCAAAAAAGTTTCAGTTGCTTTCTATGACGCAACCGAGAAAACACAACTTCTTATATCCCGCAATGTAATGAAAGGGATAGCGACATGTTTCGGATTATCAAATAGTTCGTCGTCAGCATTTCATATGACATTGTACATAGAACATTCATATGAATTGTTCATGAAATATTGAACATTTCTTTGAAACATTTCTAAGAGCATTTTGGGAGTTGTTCACAGGGCCCTATTTAGAAAATTCTTGACTATAGGCACAACTCGGGATGGGGGCCCCTAACACTGATGTGGGCGTAACATTTCCAAAATTGACGCACACACAAAATAAATAATAATCATGAATCATCGTGAAAGTACCATTTTACCAAGAATTGGCTATTTGAAGCGTAGTAGAATAGAACATTATCAATTAACAAAAAGCAATACAACATATTAACTTCATCATTAAAGCACCAATACAATGCAACCAGAAAAACTTAATAATCCCTTATATACACTATAACATACATATGATGAACTATACATATAACTATACATATAATGAACCAATCAATCAATCAAATTTGAAAGGATATTATAAAAAATTGCTATTAAAAAATGTAAAATTAATAAAAATTGAATTGGGAATCTTTTCTTTTTTCCTTTTAAAATTAATATTTTTAGGGGGCCCGCAACATTTGGAGGCCCCTAGGCCCGGGCCTACTGAGCCTAATGGAAAATCAGGACCTGGTTGTTCATAGTGACAATCATACCTAATGTTTCTCGACCCGACGATGAACTATCCATTCATTTGGAACACTGAACATTTCAATGAACATTGAATGCCCATGAAACATTTCCATGAGTATTTGTGGATTGCTCTTTGTGACAATCATCCCCAATGCTTCCCGGCCCGACGATGAACTTGTCGCCACCCCTTTCATTACTTTGTCGAATACTGTTTTCCTTTTCCTTCACATGAGATCTGAAAAACAACTCTCCCCGTGTAACAAAAATCACACATGAATTTCAGGAGCCTTCTGACAAACTAAAATTACGAATCAAATTCTCCAACTTTCTGAATGGTAACTTTTATGTAAGGGGCCGTTCAAGTATTACCCAAGCATTTATGGGGTAGCGGCGATAAGGCTGAAGCTTTGTTGATTTTTGTTGAAAAGGGGGGGGGGGAAGAGTGGTGCTTACGTAACATGAACGCAAGAGAGTGCGCTGCGATGTACTGCTCACCACTGCACTGCCATCTTGTATATTTACTCACTTTTGTATTATACTATTTAGTTTCAAAGAATTAATAAAATCTTTAGAGCATTTCTATAATTCTGCTTCCATTTACCGTTCAATGTATTGAAGGATTTAACATCGAGATACTTTTACTTAGATATGTACAGTAAATTAGGGTTTATACAAAAACCTACTTTTTGAAAAACCGGTTTCCGAATTCCAGATTTCCAAAAAACCGGTTTTAGCCGGATTTCGAATTTTTGTCCAAAAAAAAAATAGAATAGGGAAAAATATTTTATTTAATTAATATAAAATAACAAAAAACGAAATCAATATAAAAGTCAAAATAAAAAAAAAATTAAGGATTACACATTACTTACACAAAATAGCGAAAACTCAAACAAAATTTTCAAATTTCAAATAATATTTATATTTATTTCACAAATTTTAATTTCTCCTAAGAAAATATGATTTTAAAAAACATAAAATATCCACTGAACGGTGGCTAAGTCTTGTTCTTATTTTGGACACAATACTGCCAGAAATTGAAAATACTCGTTCACTAGCTACTGAGCTTGGTTTTATAGTTTTCAGGGCATCAAATAACAAATCTAAGTTTTGGGTTATTTTATTCGTTGCCTCAAATAAGGAAAATTCAGCTTTCAGTGTCTTTGGATTTGTAAGTTTTTCTTCGGGGTCTTCAAGAAATCAAATAAGTTAAAAATTAATTTTTACATAATAATTTGAATTCTTTTAAACCGGTTTTCTTAATTTAAAAACCGGTTTTCAAGTGTAACAAATTTATTTTAAAAACAGGTTTTTAAAAACCGGGTTTGAAAAACCGTCAAACCCTACAGTAAATTGAATAATTGAAAAAAATCTTTTGGACTACGAAACAGCGCAAGAAATTTGCCAAATCTTACGTAATCAAAAGAGGTAAATCTACTTATTTTTGCTTAGAACGAGAGGGAAAGGGTGCTTATGTAATACTAGAACAGCCCCTAACCACTAAATATTTAAGTGTTTACCTGCGTGAGCGTCATTTTTGTGATGATGGCGAGCATTATCTTTTCGCCTTTCGTCGGGTACGGGTTCTTCCTGTGTTCGTTGAGCCACGCTTTGAGGGTGCTCGTGGAATCCCGGGTAACGTTTTTCCGGCGCGCCCCGTTGAAGTCAAGACCACCATATCTGTGAGGAAGAGAGGAGAAAAAAACACTGTACCGATCCTTACAACCTCAGAGGGTGGTACCAAAAACTTGGTCAATCCATAATAAAATTAAAACGATGTTCCCAAGTTCAAAACAGAAGTACACATATCCAGCGTACAGGTAGCAGCAAGACAAAACCCATGAGTACCGATGAGTACTCATCATGAGTCATCAATATTATGAGTACTACCGATGAGTACTCATCATGAGTCATCAATATAATGAGTACTACCGATGAGTACTCATCATGAGTCATCAATATCATGAGTACTACCAATGAGTACTCATCATGAGTCATCAATATCATGAGTACTACCGATGAGTACTCATCATGAGTACTACCGATGAGTACTCATTGCTGAGTCGGTTATACGCTGCTGAAGAGCACGTAACAAGGGCGAAATCAATGTCCTCTGGAGATGTATATTTTTGCTCTATAATACGACTCTTTGACACGTTTTATGTATTTCGAAACTAATTGTTCATCGTTAGGAACAAATGCATTTGTGAATAGCCTTCGGGCATTTGTGAATTGTTCATAGGAGCAATCACATCTAACGTTCTTGGACCTGACAATGAAGTACTCGTGAACATGAAGCCAGTTTTATGTGGATTCAAGATGTTTTTGATCCAGTTTTGTGTTCCTCAAGTGTCCTGTAAGTCATGACGAGAAGGGGACGTTTCTCGGTTAAAAAAAAAATCAGAATTAGACTCCACAAATCTTTTCCACAAACTATGTGAGCCTTCGTTACAGACCAGTCATGCATTTTATGACTTATTTTAAACTCATGGAAACGTAAAACAGGAAAACATAGCTCTTTAAATTCCTCAATGAAAAGTAAGAAGGGAAAATAAGTTAGAAACTAGTTGCCACTCTTTCCTTTTTTTTCAGATTGGGGATTTTAAGACATGGTGCGTTTCTGTTAGAGCCATACCATTTAGGCCGTCTGCACACGGGGCAACTCAAAAGAAACTGATAACTGACTCGAATCACAAACCAGTCCGTGTTGAGTCGTAACCTATGTAATTGAATGGAGCCACGCACACGACGCAACTGGTTACAAACCCGTCCGGATTCGAGTCAGTTATCAGTTTCTTTTGAGTTGCTCCGTGTGCAGACGTCCTTATTCAAACATTATGTAGTTTCCAATCAAAACGAAAGTGTAGTTTCACAGAAGCCAAAAAACACTTTATTATTTTCTCTCTCTGAATGTCATCTCTACATTGCCTTAAGTTTGGCGAGTCAGTCATTCCTCTAATTCTTGCAGTGAGGCTTTCAATCAAAAAGAAGGCCAACGTCTTGACAGAAAAAGAATTTGAAACCTTGTAAGGACGACGTTTCATCAATGCATGAAATCTGGGGAGCCTAGTAATTTTTTCTTTTGATATCTCCAGCAAAGACATTTTAATTTAAACACTCGAGGTGATGGCTCTCGAGGATAAAAAATAGACGCTGGATAGGAGCTCCCTAAATATCATTGCATGGATGTTCGGTAGTTCATGATATCCCCTGCAGCAAAGTGTTTAGCCAAAAAGAAAAGGAAGTAGTATCTAAAATAAAATAAGTTCGCACTTTGCCTGCTTCACAGCAAATATCAAACTACTAAAATATCATTTCAACTTTGCATGGGGAAGGGAGTACATCCTGATGAAGTTTTCAAATTCAGGAATGGAATTCTTTCTCTATTGCGAAATACAGCTTAAAGAAAATCCCTAAATCCAAGTCGACACTCATTGGGGAAAATGTTGACATTGAGGTGAGCGAAAGATGAGCGGCTGATGAATGGTAGCCCTTTTGGGCTACCATTCATCAGCCTGAAAGACGTGATTGTCTGCTTAATCTCAATATGCAGATACAAACACACACAACCATAACGAAGTAAGTGGTAGGAAATGCCCCTGAAGATTTGATACCGTAAAAGACGGGGTCCAACTATCGCGTGCAGTGCTTGCCACAGTCAAAACTCCAAAATGTTTGTAACTCCTGGGGTATCCTCTGAAGAGAATCTGTATTTTCAAATACATGCGACTGAATTTCATAATGTTTGTCCTTTCAGATATTTATTAACGTTGAGCTGCGTTCTACTTGGGTGGCCGAAATTAAATTTTAATCCGATATTCCACGATGCTTTTTAGCCTGAAAATTGAATGAATTATTCATATTTTTAAAACGTTGCCGGTTCGTGCGTCTTCAAGGAAACTCACTGTATGTTTTGCTAACGAACCGTTTCCCCCGTCTAGCGGTCCGAAGGCAAAATATTTCAGCACCCAAGCGAAGAATGACTGATGAATGCGGCAGACTTCGTTTGTTCTGCGCCCTCGTCACAATCCAAAGGATCGCATTTCCATCCCTTTCCCGAATGCCTAAAATGCAGTTGTAGTTGCTAAGTCTGAATGCCACTGCTCTTCAACTCATAAAAAGATAATCTCACGAATCTGTCAAGTTTGACATGAAAGAATGCAAATCATAACAATGCATAAAACTGGTGAGGAACCAATTTTGAAATTTCAGGACCACGTGATAATCATTTTAACCTACCCATGCTCAGATGAATTTGGGCAAGTCAGGCATGACTTCTTGTTTCTAGCCTTTATTTTCCACACTACTGGGTAACTGAGCATCCTCTTTTTATGATTTGGGGAACTTATGTTCTTGCGGCTCTCGAATCCGATACCTACAGGAACTCTCGTCTATTTTATAATTCTCCCCCACCTAAGAGAGTAACAAGGGTTCTTTGATCGCTTTCCCGGGAGTAGCTAACATGTTAGATACTGCAATCGACTTTCATTACTCTATAAAGCATCCGTAATCTGCCAGACAGCATACCAATTTATATACACCTTAAACTTAACAATTAACTTTAAACCTTAACAATTAAATTCGTACTTGTAATATAAATTTGCATAAAAATCGCTCGTTGACTGCATCCTCATTTTTATAGACAATTTTTTTTATTGCTTTAAACTCCTCTATTTTAAAAAGCATACTATATTCATTTTATTACTTCAACTTTCAAATGAAATATTTCGACTATTGATTTCTTTCGGCGGATCGGAGTAGAAAACTGCAGTTATTCGATGATTTAATCGATTTTTTCTTAAATCGAGTCTACTAAAATCGTTCCTACATACATATAGTAAGCTGAATGATGTTTAATTTTACGAACGTAATAACCCAGAGCGTAAAGAGAAAAGGGGTTATCTTTAATTTAAACACACACACGCACACACTAAAATCTGAAAGAGGTACTAAAAATTTTTTTATGCATATTACAAGTGCTAAAATTTTTTACCAAAGTTAGTTTGATGATAAATTATGTTGAGTATTTGAATATTTCCCGTGAATGTAATTTCATTTAGCGTATTTTATTTATAGTGCATTTATGAATATACTAGCGGCCCGTCCCGACTTTGTCCGGGTTGAACAAAATATTATACCAATAAATTTCCAGTTGATAGCCAATAAATTGTAAATCTTTTTTTACCTTAAAAATAACCTTAATAATACCTTAAATTAATATTACGTTAGTTAATAATTAAAGTTAATTTTTTAAAAGAAAAAGGCGTGCCGGAGAGCGGCTAGATTCTAACCGCTAACGTCAGAACAGAAGCCCACCGCGATAGCACCACGCTAAGGATCGTTGAAGACGTCGGCACAAAAAGCGGTAGAGGACAGTAGCGATAACAATGGAGATTGTCAGGATTAAGCCCCTAACTTTATTTCTACTGATCAGATATACATAATATATAGCCTATGTCCATCTGGAATAATGTACCTTTCAAACAGTGAAAGAATTTTTCAAATAGGTACAGTGGTTCTGAAGATTACCCTCCACGTACAAAATCGCTCTCTATTTATATATAAGTATAGATATCCAGGGTGGCGAAGCTCGCCGCCTTTTCCCAAATCAAGCATGCAAAGTAAAGTGATGAAGCATGTCGAATAACTCCCATTTTTGGTGCAACTCGAATTTTCTGCATTTAGGTCGATAAAGAAATGAACAACTCTCATTGTTGACAATCAACCCGAATGGCTACGAAATAAAAAAAATCGATATATGCCAGATTTGAATCATTTGGCAAAACAATTAAAAGAAAAATAATTATTATATCTATTAAAATTATTATTATTATTATTATTATGACAACTTTGATGTTTTTAACAAAAACATCAGAAAAATCAACGCTTAAAATTCCTTTCATACCCAAAATAAATATTTAAAATTCTCCTTTTGGTTCACCCAAGTAAGGAAACATTCTCATATGGCTCTCAGCATTGTTTACACTAGCCACCCACGGCATAGTGAACAAATTCGGATTAGCGTAAAGAGTTTTTTTAGTATCTACTTTTCAACTATACCATCTAATCTCTAAATGCATGGTTTACAGAAGTAGATAAATTTTACATTAATCCGAACGGAATGGGAACAACAAAACACATACATAGCTTTTTAAATAATAAATTTCAATCGTAATTATTCACTTTGGTTATTTCGGAAATTTTGAAACTTCTTATGCCCAATGACAAAACACTCTGCGTTAAACGAAAGTCAGTCATATGGGATCAGAAATTCAAAAGTGGATCATTGCAGCTAACCGCTGGTTTTCCTGGATTGCTTCATTGTCTCAAGTCTAGTCTCATTTAACTTAGTACTAAATTAATATATGCAAAGTGTTTATAAAACCTGCTCATACCTATGCTTTGATGATTTGGACCTTAAGGGGATGGTGGACTTTCAAATTACCAAAAATCGAACAAAAATTGGATATTTTTGGGATGTACTAATATTTAAAAAATATGTAAATATTGGAATAAAATGCATTTAAAATATGCAATGAAAAAATTAAAATAAAAATTTGAGGGCTTTAGAAAAGTAAATATTGAAGGTAGGTGAAAAAATATCTTCTAAATGGCTTTTTCTCAAAATGCGTAATTTCCAGATTTGCAAGTGTTTGAAATGCTCCTTGCGTCATAATTTTTGATGAAATTTTATGAAATTTATAATAAAGACTACTCTAATACAAAAAAAAGTTATGTATCTATTTCAGGTTTCGACATCATTCCCATTATCAAAGATTAACTTAAGTGGAGAAAAGTACAAAAATTTTCCGAAAATTCAGATTACAAGCATTAAAACATTTACTAAAAATTAACTCTTCAACGAAAGCACACAGTAATACATAACTCTGTTCAAAATGTATTTATAAGCAATATAAATGCAAAATTAAGAGGGAAAGTTAAAAATTGGATCACAAGGAGCATTTTAAAAACATAATAAAAATTTCATAAAAAAAAACATAATAAAAATAAAAATGAATATACAGTCGAACCTCCATATATCGAAGTAGCAAAATGCCGGAAAAAAATTTGATATATAGAAATTTTGATATATAGAATTGATCTTAGTTTTATCATAATTCTTCTAAAACATTAAAATTAAAGCAAATTTTCGTATACGAAACTCCATTTCCAATTTATATGCGAATCAGATTAAAGGAAAGCTAATAACTAAAAAATGAATTAAAATGAAAGATTTATTGACTATACCTTTGATACTATTGATTTATGTACTATATACCTTTAAAAAAACAATAATCGAGACAGTGGTTACAGTGATTACAGTTACATTCTTTAAAAAAAAACTACGAATATCTTTCTGAATAGCCAGTTTTGTTCATCAAAGAAATGCTCGCATTTATACCGTCCTTTTCAAACTTCCTTAGGGACATTTTCCACGAATTGAAGTCCACGAAGTATTGTTTCAAACCCCGAAAATTGGGAGATTTTATTCTAAAGTGGAATAAAATCTCCCAATAAGTCGTGAAAAAAAATTCGATATATAGAGATTTTTTCGATATATAGAAACAGTTTTTCTATGTAATGAACATGGAGATTTGCTAAGAGTTCGATATATAGAAAATTTCGATATGGGGAAGTTCGATATATGGAGGTTCGACTGTATATGCAAAATTTCATATCTGAGGTAAAAATTTCAAAAATCCGTTTGTAATGTCCACTATCCCCTTAATACATTCTTTTCTGCAATAACTGCTATTCATAGTGTTTACCTAAGACATTTTCAGAAAGTTGCATCCCCTGTCCTGTTTTTAAAAGCATTAAATGCTCCATATTGGTTTGTAAAATAATTTACTGTGCCCAATTTTTTTTCAGAAATTATTTTTCAACAGATTTTTTTTTACTTTTAGAGCCTATTCAGGCTACATTAATTTACCTAAAATCTAGTTTTAAAAACAACTTTGATTATTTCACGCTCATTTAAAATAAGTTTTGTAATAATTGGATAATTATATTTAAGAGATAACTTGTTACATTCAGAAGAAAAATTCTAAGAGGATTTTTAGTAGTGCCCAGGGAAATGGATTGTGAAGAAGGTTCCACCGCAAATTATATCATCTTTATGAAGACCTTGGCATTTCTAAGTTTACTAAAATAAAAAGAGCGAAACTGGCGGCTCATCTGATGTAACCTGAAGAGAGTTCCACCAAGACAATTTTTAGGCAATCGATCCAGAGATAGACCAAAGCAAAGATGCTCTGACTGTATTGATACCTTTCAAATTGTAAGCCCGTCTGCACACGAAGCAACTCAAAAGAAACTGATAACTGACTCAAATCACAAACCAGTCCGTGATGAGTCGCAACCTATGTAATTGAATGGAGCCACGCACACGACGCAACTGGTTACAAACCCGTCGACCGGGTTTGTAACCAGTTGCGTCGTGTGAGTGGCTCCATTCAATTACATAGGTTGCGACTCATCACGGACTGGTTTGTGATTTGAGTCAGTTATCAGTTTCTTTTGAGTTGCTCCGTGTGCAGACGGCCTAAGTTTACTAAAATAGAAAGAGCGAAACTGGCGGGTCATCTGATGTAACCTGAAGAGAGTTCCAGCAAGACAATTTTCAGGAAATCGATCCAGAGATAGACCAAAGCAAAGATGCTCTGACTGTATTGATACCTTTCAAATTGCAAGAGTTACTGCTGAGAACAAGGCAAGATGCTCCTTGAGATGGCCACTGAGCCAGTCATGATGACGTTAAATGGGGTACAATTCCGTACGCAGAGTCATAGATTGAGAAATATTTTTAAAGCACCTAGCCCCTGTCGAAGGAAGCGCGATAAAAGACAACATTTCCTTACCCGTAAGCTGCTAATGTGGGGTCATAGTAGTAGGATGCTGACTGAGATATGCTCCTCCACGGATCTGGACTTTCTTTCATTCCATACGTGGAGTTCTGGAAGGGAAAGTAGAAATTATACACGACAAAGCAAAATAAAACGAAAAGATAAAAAAAAGGATTATATACAATATATATTTAGCTTTGCGATTAGAAGTGGGCACATAACATCATTCGTATGTTAAACATTAATATAAGTTAAAAATGGCATCATTTACTTAAAACAGAACCTTAGACGTTGTGACGTAATTATCATAAGGCGAGTTCCTAAATATTAGGCTAGAATCCCTCTTAAAACCATTGACACCCAATGCCTTGGATCCATGTAACTTGCACAGGTAAGAAATATCTAGCAGGAAATTCTTCGACTTGGCGACGTTGTTTCGCTTTAAAAGCAAATATATTTTATTAATTGCTCATACATATCAGGGAATCTATTTTGTATTAATATATTATTTTTTTTCGTGTATAATTTATCTTAATAGTTTTGATGTATTTTTCTTTTTTATTCATAAATTTCGTAGATTATTTTCCTTCGCCTTAGTTGCTTATTGCTTCTCTTTTATTCCGTGTTATCTCCTTTCTTTTTCTCGCAACTGGCAACAAACCACGTTCAGTAAGAGAAAATGCATTGAAAAAAGTTTAAAATTGTCCTCAACAAGAGTTTATATTAGGCTTTAGATAGTGCCGCCAAACAAGGCTTAGATGAGCCAATTTACAGTAATATTCAGTAAAATTATCTTCATTTTAAACTAATCATTGGAAGTGGTTTTACATCAATGCTGAGCAGAGATTGATTGCAGTAAGAAAAACCATAAAGAATCCGCTTTTAAATCGCTATCTAGTGATTTATCTTAAAGCTCCACTGATCATGTATGCCTGATTTTTGGTTAAAAAGATTCTCTGGTGGAACTAACAGAGGCTGTCGGCGACGCCTGGAGACAGATTATAAGCATAAAAACGAGTCTACAGTCATTTCACACACGGAGGAAAATAACTTTCCTTGTTGAATTATCTATGGGGAAAAAAACAGTCCAAGAAATATTCAAGAGAAGATTAATTAGGAAACCCATTAAATAAACTAAATTAGGCAAACAATTTAGAAGAAATTTCATCTGGAATTGATCATAAAATACTTCCCTTTGAAAAAAAAAAGTACTTTCAAGCATTTAGTATTTATTTTTAACATCGAACTCCCACAAACAGAAAGGAATGCGGCAGAGCTACTATTAGCGCAAGGAAACACGTGGAATAAACGTTTTCCAGTGGACGGCTACGGATACATCTGAGATACATGCATCCCTGAAAACATTTCAATGTAGAATGTAGGGAAGGTATGCTTTGCGCTGCTTTGAAGCCCTCCTCATGCATCAAACTGCAAATGAAAACTACTCCCAAGTACGATCACAGTTACATCACAGTAACCACAGTATGAAAGAACAACAGGCTTGTAGACGATTTTCAGCTATGATGAATCACCTTGTAGTTTTTACCTTACATTCAGCTAAATTATCAATGGTGCGGACAGAAATTGTTTCTTAAGGTGATTCACATCAACACTGGAATTTCCTTTACCAATGGCTTGTTTGATTACTCGGAAACAAAAAGATGATCTCTTTTTTCAACCAACCAATCAACTTTTTCCTCCCAATTCCTCTATGTCGAAGGGATTATATTCCTTATCTTTTGCCAGCGCCACTGGCATATGTGCATGTGTTTATGTACATCACAGTACGTAAAGTGTATTAGGAATGCGTATTTACAGAGGAACTTTTTGCCTTAATGAAAACTGTATTTCACTGTTAAGAAAATCTTTTCGTTTTCCTTTCAGAGGGAGAAAGTTCTGCACATCCCCTGTACACATTTCTTTGTATATCTATATGAGGTGCTTTTTCTGATCTCTTTGTTAGATACGACTTACATAAATCATATAAAGTGGTGGATGTGAGAATACGAAATTTATTAGAAATTATTTTAGCAATATGTCAGAAAATACGTTTATCTGCTAAAAACAATTCGTATTCCTGTTGCCTCCGTACTATGTTTACTCTTACTCTGCATAAAGGATCTTTTAGGAATACCATGGAATTCGAAACATCCCACCTCCCTCGCCTTTCAGCTATAAGGCCAATATTTTGATGACATGTCGTCGCGATAGCAACCCGCCTGTTCCCATTGGAACACACAGGACAACCGCGCACCAACGAAACCATACCATTACTAACAAAAACAAATTAGTGGCAACGTTAAAAAAGAACCAAAATTTTGAATAAGAGCAAGGCACCAAAAAATGCCAACCTGTTGATATTTCCAACTGGAATGGTCCTACTTTTTTTTTACACTTTACAAATAATCATTGTACAGAGAGCAATCAACTTGTCTGCTTGATTACAATAACAGTACAATACAGATGAGCTCCAGACAATTGCTCTTGCTTTCAAACAATGATATACGTGGATTGATCGAGTATAATATACTTCTTAACAAATCTTAATAACATTAATTTAACAAATCAGCAAATGGAACAACTTGATTTTAAGTACATAAACAACATTAATAGTGAATTAGAGAATTTTTTTTAACAATGAAGCACTGTTTGATTTTCAATAAACTTAAGAATTTACTACGTGATTATTATTTATAAATTTTTAAATAATTACTTTATTTTAACATTTTTTATTAGTGACTTATATCCTACTTTGTTTCCAACTTTAAATATGCAACCGAATATTTTAAATTACCGTTACACAAAATTGGGATCTAATCCACTACCAGCACCATCCGGACCGAAAGCCCAAGTCAAGCTCCAACTTTTCTGCATTAGCCCGTTTGCACACGAAGCAATTCAAAAGAAACTGATTACCGACTCAAATCACTAACCAGTCCGTGATGAGTCGCAACCTATGTAATTGAGTGGAGCCACGCACACGGCGCAACTGGTTACAAACCCGTCGGACGGGTTTGAGTCGGTAATCAGTTTCTTTTGAGTTGCCCCGTGTGCAGACGGCCTTACAGTTTTTCTAACAAGCTAAAAATGCAACCCCAGACTAGTCCACAACCTCATTTAGCTAATTATAAACGTTTTAATTAAGTTCCTCTGCTGTTGCTACATAATCCTAAACAAAGTAAAATGATGATAAATTTTGAGTAAATGACCCTCAATTTAAATTGCCCTATTTCTTTTTTCAATACGGAGGCACTTGTCTGGAAGACATACGCCTATAATTCACCGCAATTTTGCAGGCCATTTTATTATGGGGGCGCCATATAGGCGGACCAGCATTGCTCCCTATGAAGGGACGACACAAACGGAGGCATTTTAGTGGCGCTTCGCCAGGATTCGATCCGAGCACCCTCAGCACCGAAAACCATCGCGCTGTACCACAAGGCCACCACGGCCCCTTAAATTGCACTATAATGCTTAAAATCTGAAACAACTAAATTAATGCGATTCAATTACTAGACCGCAGCAATTCTAAATAAGCAAGCCCATTGGGCAAGTTCACACCAATGCATCAAAAATCAAATTTTAGATACTCCAGCTCGTTGTATATCTTATGGTTCAACAGATTGATAATTCACAACCTGAACCACCGGAGTTTGCTCTAAGTACTTATTTATTCTTGTAATCATTTTATTGTAACCAGTAGTCCAGTTGCACTACCATTGTTGTTATTTATTCCTATCAGGACTAAAGCCCTTACTCAGATTTAGAATACGGGAATTATTTGTCATATTATTTACCATCTAAGACTGAATAAACCGTTTAATTTATTAGCTAAAAGTTTAATAGTGTGACTATACTTTTAATCTTTTTACTTTACGAGCAAATCACAATGCGTTAACTGATTTATTTGTATATGCGATCAGCGAATTATTCAGCTTCGTATGGGTACTAGTTGCCGTTCCTTAGCATTAGGTAATTCTTACAGTATATTCAATGTTTAGTACTTTAGTAGAAATACATTACATTTGCAAGACTTTTTAATAATCAAATTGCTTTTGTACATTGAAATTAAATAATATACTAAATACATAGACTATAGCATTAACTCTTAACACAATTCATTATACATTAGATTGTATACACACATGCTTTGGTTTAACTACCCAATATACACAATTACATTTACATAAATTTATATAAACACTTTTGCAATTGCTAACAATTAAAATTACTAATTAATAACAAGTTTAAATAAACATTTGCTATCAATTAAATTTACTAATAAATACAACATTTAAATAGCCCTTTGCAAGTGCTTGTTCTTAGATATACGCTTATCATTTCTTATTTTGCAAGTACACGGTGCTCTTAACCATCACATAAGCTATATTAATATACCATTAACTATATTTCTGCATATTTTAAATAAACACTTTATATTTAATCTATATGTACTTACATCCATTTTATATAATATAAACTTTGCAATTTTTGACCCCCATTTAATCGCTTTACAATTCTTACATTTTATGTGAACCCAACATTGAATATAACGCATTTATGCAATTTCGTATTTAATAACATTGCACAATTCTTCTTACAATGAATGCTGAACAACTGATTTCATTCAATGTTATTACATGCAATTCAATACCATTTCTAATCAAAAAGTACTTAAATAAATTTATTTATTTTATATTTTTTTATTATTATTATATCTATAAAATATAATTTTATTATACAACTCAGTGATAACCCTGAGTCTACTAACTACCCCTGAGTATTACTAACTACCATCTACGCTGTTTTTCACCTTGTTTAACGGACAGTATAGTTAAATTTTTTGTGTGCCTATAGCGTATGTTTAATCCATTCTAACCTACAAATTCAAATAGAAAACATGGAATTACAGTAATTTGTTAGGACCGTATTGTTAATGGATAATGTGGTGGAAATGAGAAAAAAATCGTTTTTCAGTGCAACTCCATAGCATCGATAATTTCTAGTGATACTTAATAACTGTTTAAATTTACGTTTCAAGCATGGCTACCAGCCCTTAAAGAAATTCGAGAACGACAATACGCGTTTAAGAGCAACCCTTATCTGTGCAGACCACATTAGTCATTTAACTTGACCATTTTAGAATAAATATATGAAATTACCGACACGAGAGACTGTAGAATAATGTAGTGGTACAGGTGAATCTTTATATACCAACAAAACCTCAACGCCCTGCTAAACTAGGGTGTAGGCAACAACATACTTAAAAGCCCATATAAATGAAACTGATGGGGTCTGATTTGGAAGCAAAAGTTGTACTCGCCTATTTGGTATTCAATAAACAGTTTTTCCCACTGCAGCTCAGAAAAGAAGTAAAAAGGAGCTTTTCAATAAAAATAGTGGTTATCTCTAAAACCATCCTTCCCTACCCTATTAGTTTCAATCACATGGTATTAGAGCCCAACTAAAAGTGATTTGAAAGATATCAATAACACCTCGTTGAGAAGACGCAAAAAAAGGTCCTTTTTTCCGCCCATAAGCGTGTCATCGATAAACCAATTATACTCCCTGATGATTTCATTTCAACAGCTCCGGGGACTGCACCTGCGATCCAGGGCTGTAATTTTTTACTCCTCCCTTCGTTTATCGGAGATAGATCTCTACAAGAACATGTTCTACAGCAGGTGTTTCGGAGGCCTCTCCGCAAACAGTTGACAACTGCTGCCGACTCTCCTGTGCAGGAGTACTCTGTACCACGGAACATCGCATAATCGATGACTTATCGGATAAAATTAAACTGCATTAATGATGAAAAATTGCCATTCGGAGGAAACCAGCTTTGTAAGTGCCATGTTCTCCAAAGTACTGTAATTTTATCTCTTAGGCTCGTCTGCAAAGGGGCGGAGGATTTTGTTTAAAACTGTCGTAATCCCGAAAGGCATGTGAATATTTATTTAGGTGTACATTTACATATGCGACCTAACATTACGATTGGACCGTCCATTATTCTAGCTTCTCCATTAAGCAAATGCGACTGTCTTTGGGTACACGCAGGGATATTAATATAAAACAACTGATTAGTCTTTCTTGTAGGCAGTAAATCAGACAAAGGAACAATTCTTAGAACCCTCCCCTCGAAATATCAGACATATAACTTCTATAAATATTCCGAAATCTTTTTCGGGAGAGTCTTGTACAGATAAACTGAGCTGATAATATTTGTGGCCCAAATGGGGCTAAGCCAATGCAGTTAAGGATTACTTTTACGTTTATGTACGAAACATTTTGATTTATTTTGATTACGAAACATTTCCTCCACACGTTAACATTGTGCTGAGCGCATCCAGTACGACTACTACCCAGTGACACGGAGTGTGTCTCTGGTTCAAGATTCAGGAATAAACCTTACACAAGTTACCATTTATCCCGATTTAATATCCCAATTAAATGACACTTCACAAAAGACAGACTTAAAACAACAGACAGACACTACACGGAGAAACAACAACACAAGACAGAGCACATACAAGTAATAAATATCACATCTTGTACACCGATAGTGTAACTGAAAAATTGGCATAAGATCACAAACAGTTTTTTCGCTACCTAGTAGCGTACGAAGCCTTTCAATTTTCAACACCCAGTAGCCTTAAACATTATGTTTAGTAGTTGTCTCGGAAGCGACAATAAGATGATTCATCGCGATTCTTACTATTTTTTTAAGTAACATTTTGGTTATTCAGGCTTAATCTCATATTACTAGAAATATTTTACATAATTAAATATAAAAATGTAGTGACTGAGTTTAGTAGTCAGTAAGATGCAGCATGACAACTCGTAAGCAGTGAAATTGAAAGGGAAATTGTCGTAAGATGCTATATAAATGGAAGGTATATGCGTGTCAGTAGTGTAGAGTTGAAGAATCCGAGATGAATACTGGCCGATGAGGAGATATTCCTGCAATACTTTTTTTTTTCCTAATGCGGAGGCACTTGTTGTGAGACATTCGCCTATACCACGCCGCAATTTTACTGCCCATTTTATTGTGGGGGCACCATATAGGCGGACAGCATCACCCCCCATGAAGGGACGACACGAACGGAGGCATATTTCGTGGCGCGACGCCAGGATTCGATCTGAGCACCCTCAGCACCGCAAACCAGCTCGCTGTACCACTGGGCCGCCACAAGCCCATTCCTGCAATACTAGCTTCAGAAAGCCTCCAGGTAGAAAGCCTAAACTGACGGAGGGCGCTTTTTAAAACATATAACCACATAAAACCATAGAACCTCGGCCGAAAACAACAATTCCAGAGCAGCACAGATACTTATGTCTGTATCAACATCTTAAAAAAACATGAATATCAAATCAGACTGGCCGCTTATCACAAAACCCAATACGATTAGCATGGTGCAAAGAGTGCCAAAACTGGTGGAAAACATCCTTATCGAGTAACGAATCAAGATTGACGTGTGTCCACTCAGATGGTACACTATGGGACTGGAGACAGCATGGAGGGCATCTACTACTGGGGAGTGTAGCACCAAATGGGAAGTGGTAGAGTTTTGATCTGGGGCTGTTTCTGCTGGTACGTCTTTGACCGCTGGTTGTTGTTACTTCTACCATGATCGGTGCAGCTTGACATTCTAGACATCCCGACCTTCCTGCACTGTGTCAGTAATACGGAACTGAAGATTGTCTCCGTCAGGATGACGCTACACAAGTGCAGCTGTTATGCAGTGGTACAGAGACTTGGGTGTGAAACGATTGTTGTGCTCCCGATATCAACCCAATAGAGCATGTGTGGAAGGAATTGGAAACAACTGAGGTTTAAACCAACACGTTTGAATTCAGATACTCCACTCGCATCGGCTTTGCAAGAGGACTGGAGAAAACTTCCACTTGATGTAATCCTGAAAAGTCTTCCTAAGGGGGTATTCTCTGTAATCACGGCCAAAGATGGACTTACCCCTTACTAAAATAATAAAACTCTCTTCACGTGCCTTTTTTCTCAAGTGTTCGGACAGTTTTTGGTATATATATATATAACAATTAAATTTTTTTCCTTATAACGATGAAACGAATACATTCATTAAAATTTAAATGAAACTGCAATGTGTTATTGTAACTTTATGTAGCCCTTTATTTTCTACTCATCGTCCTAATATATACACACATAGATAGATAGCATGGACTCTCCTCTTTTAAACGTAACTGTAAATGTGATTAAATTTCTACAAACTTTTTTTTTATCCTGCGAAATAAATTTTTCTAACACCCATGCTTATCGTGGGACTCGAACCCACAGAATCTGGACCGTACCCCTGTGTCCTAGTTATTCGGCCATCATCCGGCTACAAACTGGAGCCCTCCATTAAGTATTTTTTTATCGTTTCAATGGAAGATTTGAATACACTGCTATACGAATATTTTCCGGATGCTATATTATGAAAATAGTTTTGAATTTTCTACAGGTGTGTATTTAACCATAGTTTGTCTATCTGAAAATATGTATATTCCTCTTTTACACATCTTTTAATTTGGGCAAAAAATGAATAATTCGAATTTTACACACATGCACAATCACATTTTTTTAAAATCTATATATATAAAACAGTTCCGTAACTGACTCATTCATTCACTGACTGACTGACTGACTGACATACAACGCACAGACCAAACCGGTGGACCTAAAGGGCTGAAATTTTGCATGGCGATTCTTCTAATAGTGTAGGGGTGCACTAAGAAAGATTTTTCAAAAATTCTTCTTAGATTTTTTTAAATTAAATTTTTAAGCTGTTTTTTTAAACTTTTTTTACGTTTGCATTTAAAATAATACATTGAGGGTTATAAAATTTATATCACGAGAAAGATCATAAAAATTCCTTCAAAATGAAATTTTTTTCGAATTTTTACCTCCATTTCCTGATTTTTGGTGAATTTTTAAAGATTAATTTTTAGAATTTAATTTATTAAATGCTGATCACGTGATTTCTTTTTCTGGTACTTTCAATAAATTTATCGTCAAGTGCGTAACAACTAAATAGATAAAAAAAAACCTTTTTTCTTTCTAATGCAGCAGACGATTGGATATTATCCAAAAAATATAAATATTCCTTATGATTTTTTTATAAATATATATATATAAATATTTTTTTACATCAATTGTATATATTGATCGTCTCATTTATTATAAATATATATATATATATATATATATTTTTTGGCATTAATTGCATACATTTACCGTTGTATTTAATTTGAATGTACTCCGTAGCGAAGCGCGGGTTTTCAGCTAGTTTAAGATAAGTTGTTAGTGTTTGTTTTGAGATATGTTTACAGTTATCAGAGGAGAGAAGAGTACACTTAGTTATGTCAAATACAAGCACCACTTCGAATGTACCTCTCAGTTTCACCCTTCGTTCTAAACAAAAACCCGAATCAAAGCAGGTGCTGAGATTTTGAAGGAAGCTGGCCCAAGTTGAGTTCTCTGCCTGCAATCAGCAACAAACCGGCGCCTCATTAAACGAGATGCAACAACTACCCGACCGCAGCACAAAGTAGTGGAGACGTGATAGATGAATGTCATTACGTGTGTGTACTAAATGATCCTCGAAGTCTCTATGGAATTTATTTAATAAGGAGTTATTAAAGACATAAATATGTAAACAAGGGCGGTGACTGTACATTTTAGGACTGAAGGGAGGGGTTATTTCCTAGAAGGGCAAATTTTTTGCTCAAAATTCTGTATGCAATTTTGTTGCATAAAAATAAGCTTTGATTAAGATTCTTTCCGTCGAAAAAATAGAAATTTTCGTTTAGGATTGTACAAATTATCAGATGATTTCTTGGGAGGTTTATTTTATGGGGAAGTAAAGGTAGTTAAGGAAATTAATCTCCATTTGTATAGATTATAGCTCGCTATGATCTTATTTTTAGGTATAATGTATTGTTTTTGATTTACTGTTTGCATATACACTTTTATTATGTGCATAAAAGAAAATTATGGGTACATTTCTTTCTTATGCGTGTTTTAATCACAAACAATGCTAATTGCTGCAAGCTGAATTGAAAAAACTCTCGCATTTCTTGTTTTTTTTCCCTACATATTTTGAAATTGCTCATTTAAGTTTTGTTTATTTTTTCCATGACTTAAATGTATATATATATATAACTTTGAATTTTAACCTTTCCAGTAGCTACGTTTCTAAGCATTATTTATGCTTATTAGAACACATGACAAGCTCGGAAATCGGAACCTTCTGTTTTGTGGACGCATGCTCTTACCCCCTAGTCATGTATTAATTCATTCAAATTATCCTTAGAGTTTTGCTATAGTGTTGTCATCACAGAAAATATAGATTTATATCGACACCAGAGACACAAAGCTTTTAAATACCATTCTCTATGTAATCTTAAGATAAATAAACCTATTATTATTCTTTGCATTATTAACCTGGATATTTTATTTCTGCTTTGAACTGTAACGTCCCTAAACAATACGCTTAAATTACATACAAGGCCAGAACAGTAACGTCACCACTGTACAGTCCACTCCGTAATGTCACTGTCACCGCCCAATTTATAGAGTTGGCTACTTCTACCCTAACTTGGGTATATGTAAATTGAAGTGGCCCTCTAATGAATAAGAAGCAACACAGTTCTGAAGTAATAACAATGTTTATTTAAACTTGTAAACAACAATAACTAGCAGCAATATAGGCTGAGGTTTAATCACAGTTAAAGACAGTCAAGTTTTTATACTCCCAATATTCGACGCTAAAGTGGCACCACGATGAGACTCACGCCAGTGATGCGCTACAAAAGAAATTCGCTTGGACAGCTCCAAACTAACCAGACTCTAGACTCTCTTCTGTTATCTAGCTGCTCGGTATTTATACCAACGGCCTATGCTGAAATTAGCATATCTTAAGCGGCTTCTTTAAATTTATGCACTTAAAAGTTCGATTATTGTCAACTGAACCTTAGGTAAACCTTACAAATTTAAGCACGATAACACTCAAGTTCAATGGGGTATCGTCCGATAAGTCTCGATGATGTCATTTTCTAACGAAACTTGATAGCAATGTGTTATCTTCCTGAAATATAAATATCTAATCTATATACAGTGGAATCTCGATCTATCGTTTTTCAAGGGATCGATTGAAATGAACGATAAATGCGGGAAAACGATAGATGCGGAAACATAACAAAGCAATATGATCGTTGGGACTGGATGAAATAAACGACACATACGGAAAAACGATGGATCCGAAAACGATCGATCGAGATTCCACTGTACATATAAAGCACATCCGTAACTGACTGACTGACTGTCAAACAACGCACAGACCAAACCGCTGGACCTAAAAGGCTGAAAATTTTCATGGCGATTCTTCTTATAGTGTAGGGGTGCACTAAGAAAATTTTTTGAAAAATTCTTAGATTTTTTTAATTAAAAAGTTACTAAAACAGCTTCAAAATTTTTCAAGTTTGCATTTAAAATAATAATCTGAGAGTTATAAAATTTATATCACGAGAAAGATCATAAAAATTCCTTTAAAATGAAATCTTTGTCGAATCTTTACCTCCATTTTCAGATTTTTGGTTAATTTTTAAAGATTCATTTTTAGAATTTAATTTTTTAAATGCTGATCCCGTGATTTCTTTTTCTGGTACTTTAAATTAATTTATCGTCACGTGCATAACAACGAAATAGACAAAAAAAAATTTTTTTCTTGCTAATGCGGCAGACGATTGGACATTATCCAAAAAAAATTAAAATACAGTAAAAGATGTTCCTCAAACTGTACTATATTAACTGTACTATATTCTTTAGTATGTTCTATTAGATTTAATGTGAATATTTTCTTCTACAATATTTTGTCTGTAAAAATATCCGTTACGATTTTTTTTATGAATATATATATATATATTTTTTTTTACACCAATTGCATACATTGATCGTTGTATTTAATTTGAATGTATTCCGCAGCGAAGTACGGGTATTCAGCTAGTATTCTATCAGATGACTGCCAGATGACTTAAAGATAAACGTGATGTTGTCAAAAAAAGATCAATATTTAAGGGATATAGTATATTTTCAAAACTATTTGCTATGGATTTTCCAGAGCGACGGGGTTACGTCACTAGTAAAATAACCGTGATCAAAATCTGGTGTCAGAGCGTAAAGAATGTTCTCACTTTTTAAAATATTAATATTTTTATAGTTAAATAATTTTAAATGATTTCTTTTTTGCAATGTCGGAACTCTTTACATATTATAGAGTCTTAACATACTATAAATATTCACTGAGATTGGGATGAAAAACGAAGTGTTTTTTTTCTTTCCATCTAAGTTATAGCGATAACTTTTCAAAATATCAATATCTGTCCAACTTCAGGTAAAATTTAACACAAATTAAAAGCATTTCACAATTATATATGCTAATGTTTACTTAATATCAAGGTGAAGAATCAATTTGAAGTGGAAGTGACTGCTGGAAATGCGCGAGGAACATTTCAAACATATGAAGTGCCTGAAATTTGTCAGGGTTCAGAGAATTCAATGTAAAACATGTAAATAAGTTTTTCATTTGTTGACTAAGTTCCTATTCACATAGGAGTCCGGTAGCGGAGCGTTAAAGTATTGAAATATATTTAACCAATGACAAACCTCCAAACGATTAGCAACGAAATTTTTAACGCCTATGATTGGTTTATTTTCGTTTCAACGCCATCTTTCCTTTAACGCTCCGCTACAGGACTCCTATGTGAACAGGCCCTAAGGTTTGAAGAAACTCGTGAAAGTATCTCATAATGAATTCGAGTATGAGTCATTTTTATTTAGCATGATGAACATATTAATTTGCCCCTATCGCAGAAAAGGGACACAACTAAAAAATGCAGCATTTCAGAAAAATCAATTTAAAGAATGCTAGACAGCTTGAACAAGAGTTACCATAAAACTGACTCGACTTCCCTCGACGGACAAATTGCGAGATGTATCGCTTTCCGTGCACGATGACGGACTTCATACATATTTTTCAATGACATAACCTCAAAATTGCCATTTTTTGACTTGTGTCACTTTTCTTGGCCGGGTTGCGATAATACTTAGCTATGAGTTTTGAAATAACGCACTGTAACCTCGACACGCCATTACGTTCATTCAGTAACTTAACACCTAAAATCTCTAATACCTCCACAAGTTCTCGGCGGTATCACAGAGTAAATTAACAAGAAACGACTCACAATTGGACTAATATTACTAATTTTCAATGTGAGATATCTAATAAATTAAGTGCTAGAATAGCAATAATTCATAAAATGTTTAATGTAAAACGTTACGCAAATTCCATGCAGTAACATTTTGACATAACCATGATGAATCTTTGTTTCGGAGCTTTGTATAAGGCATAGCAACAGCAAGTATCCATGAGTTTGAGCTTTTATAAAGAAACTGTCAACACTTACTAGTGTGGGTGCATAGAAAGTAGTGGCTGTGGGGTCGAGGCTGGTGGGTTCTGGCTGGTACGTTGAGGCATAGGTGGGTAGCCTGGGGTAGAGCCTTGTGTCGTACTGTGACTCAGGACTGACTCCTGTGCGTTCGTAGCAGGGCGTCTGGCCGGAGGAACTGCCCAACACGAGCTGCAAATAGAACAAACAGAGGCTCTGTTAGAATTTTATTTTTAATTTACTACAACAGCATTTAATGAAATGAATGCCAAATAAGCACCACTTTTCGCAGGAAAATTATGGCCCTCATTTGTCTTTAGATATATATAAATACGTCGTATGATACCAGATTGTTTACTAAAGGGGTCGAGGGGCTGGGGGTGCTTTGAGTGGATTGCAGATCTGTACTGTATATCCGGCATCCTCCAGCCCCACAGCAATGGAAGCATCGGACCGCGGAAATTAACCTTCGGCTGCGTATACAGGTTTTGCTACGCAGCGGCCGGTCTGCAGGTGACTCATGGTTGATGGACAGCATTGTCCGGGGGACCGGTAAAGCTTTAGAATTACTAAAGGGGTCGCAATAATTTTTTAGGGGAACAAAAATTATTTTTATAATATAGAACAAGTTGGAAATCTGAAATTGAACACCTGAAGTCAGTTGACTTTAAAAAGAAAATTGTCTCAGAAGCAAAATATTTTTTTAGTAGACATTGAAATTGCATTATTCGGAAAATGATGTCTAATGATGTCTACTTTTCTTTGCCATTTTTTCTCACATTTACACACTGTTTGAAAAATCAAATGGAACTCTTAATCTAACGGTGAAAGTTAATCGATTTTCCAAAGGACCAACCTGTGACTTAACAGCCCACCCTCTCTTTCCCAAACAGACCGATGATGTTTAACCAGGTCGAAGAACTTTTTTCTTATTTATTGGACACAACCATAATGAGTGAAACCATAGTCTCTGTCAGTTGTAGTACTTGAAACTGGCTGGCCCGAGACCTCCGAGATCATAGTAAAAGCAATATTGCGGAAAAGCGTTCGTTACCAATACATCCCCAGAACTTGAATCGATTTTAAGTTAAAAAAAAACAACTCATTCAAACAACTGGGAAAAACGACTCTGAGTTACAAGGTTGTCTCTCGGAAAAAAATTTTGCTTATTAGAATTTCCAGACGATAAACGCGAGATCTCAACTTAATTTACAATATTTTAAATTGCTAGGATTCAGAACGTTTGGGAATTTGGAATTGATTAAAAAGGGGAATTTCCTAGCCATTAGAGAAGTATATATCTAAAATTTCTCACGTCTCTTTATTCTTGAAAGATTTGATATCTCATCCACAAAAGTATAGAACTATTCCCCGTACATTATGTCATAAGTTCTTAAAGAAAGAAAAAAAAATTATTTTCCTTTTCCGCTACGTATATCTGACTAGAAGGACTCCATCAAAATAAGATGAAAGTGGAAAATGTCGGATTTAATTCAAATTTAATGGACTGATAAATTCTTTTAATGATTCTGCTATATAAAACTTGACATCTTGACATTAACTTGGTTTAATTTTATGATGGCCACGTGATAATACTAAGTCCTCTCTTTATATTGAGATCTATTTATACTGAGTCCAATGTTTTACACTCGTGTGTACGACAGCCACTCAAAAATCGCAGAGTCCGAACAACGTAAATCTAAGAATACTGTAGGGATGCTATAAAAGCGATGGGGCATATTAGACTCCCTGGGTTCTGCAACCCAGTAGGAACCTTTTAATTTGAGGCTGATAGGTACCTTGCAAGTACAGCATAAAATTAAGATTTAAATAAAATTAACCACAGAATTAATCGGTTGTCATTCACCGAATTTGGAATTATTAGCTTAAACAGCAAAAGAATTTTGGTGAAAATAAACATGCTGTTTTGAATTTGCTGAACAAAATTTGAATTTAACGGTTTCTTTTGTTTTAGGCCGTCTGCACACGGGGCAACTCAAAAGAAACTGATAACTGACTCGAATCACAAACTTTCCGTGTTGAGTCGCAACCTATGTAATTGAATGGAGCCTTATCAGTTTCTTTTGAGTTGCCCCGTGTGCAGACGGCCTTAGACACGCAACATCAAGGCAATAAATACACTCAACAATCACTAACTACAATCTTGAGCATTACTAAAACCAACACCACATGCCAGTAGGACTTTCAAATCCTCAGACTCGTACCTAACTTTTGAACAGACTTCAGGATTTTTCGAATTTCGCTGTCATTGACAGGGAAAATATTTTAAATCTTGCACATAAAAGAATAACGGGCCGGTTAGTGCAGCACACGTCGTAAGATGTCTAAATTTTACTGCACAGTTGTTGCTGTCTGCTTCGATCATTGAACAAAAAACTCACTTGCGAATAAGAATTATATCTAAGAGAAGTGTTTTATTATGTGATAAAGAAGAAAACGAGATTTCAAACAAAAAGTTGACCTACAGTATTCAAAACGACATAGCCGTTTCTAAATTTCTTCCCTCTGCGTTCAGTTGCACCGGATATGCGATGTTCTCGCACCAAATCATAATTTAAGGTTTTAATTATAATTTACATTCAATCATGTTCAGTTAGGGCATAGCATATTACCTTTAAGTTTGGATAAAAATACAAGCATAAAGTTTATCAGGTGTTATTATTATAAAACTAGAAGGTAACCCGTCATTTTGACGTCATAATACTAATAATGACGTCATAATGGAAAAAGTATATAAAAGTGAAAAAAATATCCCGAATTATCTAACAATATTGCATTTAATCCACACCTTGTAAAAGCAAACCCTTTCATTATTTTTTATTTATTTAGTTTTTCATGCGATTGGAGTAGTAGACTGTCATCCAACCCGTCATTTTGACGTCATAATGCAAATAATGACGTGATAATGGAAAAATTATTTGAAAGTTAAAAAATATCCCGAATTATCTAACAATATTGCATTTAATCCACACCTTGTAAAAGCAAACCCTTTCATTATTTTTTATTTATTTAGTTTCTCATGCTATTGGAGTAGTAGACTGCCATCCAGTTTTTTACAGCTCACTACGCGATATGAATACTTGAGTTACTTGATTCATTCACATTCAAGTTTGTTTACTTTCAGAATTCATCGCAAAAGTAAACAGATTTTTAAAAACTGTTAAATATACAGCTAAAAACATCCAATGTTTTTTAGTTCTGAATGTTTTATAGAAAAATAGGCTGAACAAACGTGATTTGATGGAGAAGATATTAGTTTTTAGGTAAGAAAAAATTCTGATCCACATCTGAAATTGAAATGAAGCCTAACCGGCTGCTTGTTTACTGAGGGCTTCAATTGAAAGATGAGTACAGCCCGGAAGTGTTATACAGAGACAACGGCTATTATAGATATAATAATGAGAAATATTAATCGTTGTTTGTGCCAAAATTTATTGCAATAGGGCTAAATCGATATGCCGGGAAAACCCAAAACATGATGAAAAAACGAACGCCTAAATCAGTGCGATTTCTGCCATGAGAGGGAACTTGCGCATAAAGCGCTAACCATTGGGAATTTTAGTTAATGGTGACACGAAAAACCAGGTGCGCGGAGATAAATGGCTTGACACAGAGAGGAGGAAACAGTTGTGGCCATCTATTAATGTTCCTATATTTTTTTAACGCGCTTTAAAAAGGGGTGGCTTTCATACATAAATAAGTCGCAGATGCCGGCAAATTTCACATGCTTAGTATTAATTATATGTAGATCGATTTACCACGAATAAGCGAGGCTCATTAATACCTGGACGGATGCACCCCAGATATGCATGAGTCGGGTGACGAATGACTCCCGACGACAAGAGTCCAACCCTGCGACACAAGCAATCGTAATGTATTCACGGAATGGGTCGAACAAGTCCTGTATTTTGATAGCCCCGTATTTGCGGCTACTGTTGATTACGGCCGCAGATCGATTATTACGCAGAAACTGATGCGCCACGGAGATTACCCCTGGAAAAATAAACCGAGGAAAAATAATTACAGAGTCCGAGGCTGGAAAGTGACATTGCGTTTAATCGGTTACGATAGGGAATGACAAGTTGGCGCGGGAAAATCTAGGCTTGGTCCAAATTCGTATCAATTTTGCAGCCATTTGGCTGTCTAAGTTGTTCAGAGCGAAATAAAAGAAAGCCCCAACATCTAGTGACCTGAGGGGATAAGAAGAAGGAAAATTTTCGCATCCTCTTCATATTAAAATACTAGGATTTAGTTCATTTTCTTTCGGTAGAGAGCAGCACGAGATTTATTATCTGTCCAGATTTTCCTATTTTGACCCTCATCTATCGCCCTCCCCCTCCGGTACGTTGATTCTGACCCTAACCTTGGCATTTGGTCTGTAGGTGAGTCTTTTGAATGAGTCTGTGAGTCCCACCCTCAGTACAGATATTTGTTACCTTTCGGCTTGGGCCTCAAACTGTAGGCTTCGTTTAAGTTTACACTCTCAACCAGCCAATCCTCAGCCCGGTTGATAAGAGGAGCCTCTCCCAGAGCTGGTGGAGTAATTATCACAGTACACTTTAGACAGCAGAAATTTCTGGTACGTTCCTTCGCAAGAATAACCTGCAAAATATATCCTAAAGATTCGTGTTCAACAAGAAGGATGGGGTGCTATCCGCATCAAAAGAGGGGAGTTATCAGCTTTGTCAGATTACCACTTAACAATCGGAGATTCGTTACTTCTCGTGTTTTGACTAAAAGATTTAAATTTAATGTTTGTGTTATCGGAAAGAACCATGCAGCAGTTATCATTCAGGATTCTAAAGGGGGAGTCGAACCTCGCACCTCTGGACTTCGAAGTCGGCGTCTTTGCCCCTCGACCGCACTGTCAATCTACGGGGTTTGTTGTAGAGAAATACAGTTAACTGTTTCTATACAAAGACCGGGACCTACAACAGAAAGACGATTGAAAACAGCTATAAACAGTGGCACCCGAACCCACAGGCACTGGACCGAATGCGATCCCCTTAACCATTCGGTCATTGCCTGGTCCAGCAGTCTACGCAAATTTAAAAATCATTCCTCTTTTTCTTTGGATTTTTAAAAAATCCCTTTTGTCATAAAAATGAATCTCATTATATTTATAACTGTTGAATTTGCAGGCATTAGGTTGAAGATCTCAGTAATTTATTGCGTTAATTAAAGATACGTAAACCTCGTATTTTTTTCCCTCCTAGGTTTCAGAAATTGAATTTGACATACAGTGATTTCCGCTTATAAAAACCACGTTTGTTATTACTGTTTTTGATTCTTATAAGCGGTTGATTTTTATAGTCGAAATTTAGGTTTTTGGACAGGCACACACACACCTATATATACATATATCAGATAATGTACCATAAAATGCTCTTTAGTTTACGTTAATTATTTTTTCTTAAAATTATATTTCATAGTTTTAAAAATACAGCTTAATTTCTAGACCTATAAGTAGATACACATGATTATGATAAGAGGAGAAAAAAATCCAATATTTGTTACAACATACCTGCTTAACAGTTTAACATTTCAACTACAGGAAGGGTGCAAGAGAAAGTTTTCTGTGGTAGTTTGACGTAATAAAGTTTTCAGGAGGCTGTTTATACTTCTTTCAATACCCATAGTCTCAGACGAAGATTCCCCTTCTAGCTTACGTTTCACGTTTGATAACGTGCTGAATCTACTAATGTCACGTTTGCCTAAGTGATAGTGGACACTTCGCCGAATATTTATGTATTTCAGGGTCCAGGAAGCCGCAACCAGTATGTGGGAGGTGGGAAAAAAAGAGGTAAAGTAACTGTCTTTGTTTGTCAGTAGAGAAAAGTGAAATTGGACCCGGACGGGTAAAGATGCCCTTGGGTCAAGCTAATAGGACAGTGTTGTGCTAAAGTGTTTAAGGTGAAACTATTATGTTATGTCTAACAAAGAAAGGGATGCATTTTACGACTGTATTCCATCTCATCTTATCACTCTTTCTTAAAAAAAAAGAACTTTTGAGTGCCTTTTGAGGGTTTAAGTGGCTTTTTTGGAAAAATGAAAGGAAAGTGAAGAGTGTAAGCTGATTCCTAAAACCGGTGGATTGATTCTTTAAAGCGAAAATTTAAACATGGAAATAATACATTTGTTTTTGTTTTTGCGATATTGATTCTTATAAACAGTTGATTCTTATAACCACTGATCACTATAAGCGGTGGTTACTGTATTTGTATTTTTGCAATGAGGCCTTCCCGTCGAAAAGGAGGTAAGTGACAAAATTTCCGAAAAGTATTTTTTCACTCATACAACGGTTTGTTCCAAGGCTAATGGCTTGGAAAAGGAGGTAAATGCCTAGCTATTTCTGAGCTAGGCACTTACCTCCGTTTCCACGACATTAGCCTTGGAACAAACCCTTGTATCAGTGAAAAAATACTTTTCGAAAATTTTGTCACTTAGCTCCTTTTCGACGGGAAGGCTTATTTTTCTTGTGGTGAGAATGGTAATTCGTTAAACTTTTTATGTTATTCGCTGAAAAAAAAGGAGCTGATAGAGAAGAAATGGGATAAATCAAAATAGAAATTTGGAAAATAAAATTTCTTGTTATCGGTACTTACTGTCAAGCGTGAGCTTTAAGGAGACAAGAGACCTTCCACCCCTATTTTTTTATTTTTTTTTATTTTCAGTATTTACTCTTTATACAACATGAGAATAAGTATTACACTTTTTTACTATATTGAAGACTTTTAAGTTCAGAAATAGGTATTTTGTGGAACAATAAAAGTAGTGTTTCAAAATATTATTCAAAAATGCTGGAAATTTTCAAAATGCTCCATGCGCATTCATTTTCTTCTGATTTTTTCAAGATTTCCCAGGATTTTTAAGTGAAGAGTTTTTCATACATCTGTGCACAATTCTTTGAAAACTCAATTTTTTTCAAATTTATAGACCATGAAATAAAGTAAAAAATTTAAAAAAATAGCAGGTAGATGGGAAAAAAACTATTTATGACTTTTGATTCATAAAAAAATTACAAAAAATAAAATTCAATGCACAGTTATATTTATGTATGTATGGTAAATATACATTAAAAATTTTAAGGTTTTCAAATGACACAGAATACGCTTGGAGCATTTTGAAAAATGCTAGAATTTTTGAAATTTTTTTTGAAAGACAGGCATTTCTCTGCCAAAATATCCTTGTTTTGAACTCTAAGAGTCTCCGATGTAGTAAAAAAGAATATTTTTTATTCTGATTATGTCTTATAGAGTTGAAAATTGAAAATTAAAAAATTCGAGGTTGAAGGTTCATTGTACCCTTAAGCAGAAACATTTTTAAATTCCTTTTAGTATTCAGTTGTGACAACGTTAGAGATAAAGTCTTCATATGCATCATGAAATAAAATAATTTTGCTTGTATAGGTAGCTAAAAAATCTCTAATGCTAACTTTAATTTTAAAAAATATCCCTTTTTTTGCATTCCCATAATAGAAAAGGTCCTATATTATTATTATTTTTTTTTAATTAAAAAAAATACACATAAAATTCCCGTGTACCACAAAGTATCACACGGGACTTACAGAGGTAAGTATAAAACACTAAGAAAACAGAAGAAACAGACAAAACAAAACAAATAAAAGAAACTAAGAAGAATTACAAATATTTACAATAAATTTACAAAATAAGCCGAAAGCACACTTCCCAGAAACGAGCAGAAAGAAATTGGGAGGCCAGTTAATATTTAAGTCCTTAAGAGCCAATTTAAAAATATTTCTCTCCCTGCGGTACTTCGAACACAAAAACAGAACATGTTCAGCATTTTCCTCGCCACCAACGCTGCAGTCACAGGGGGTCGCCGAACACAATTTGAATCTACTCAAATAGCTCTTAAAATTTCCATGTCCTGTGAGGAACTGAGTCAATTTGTAGTTAGCAAAGAAGTGATGGCAAGAGAGTCTCATTCTAATGGACGGGAAAAATTTCTTGGTTAAACTACCATTATTTGAGCTGACGTATTCTTGGTTCCATGACTCCACCATACTCCATCCACCATACTCCTTCCTACATGACCTTCTTAAAAAGGTCATGTTTGAGAGTATATTATTGCCTGATAAAATATCGCCCTCCTTTAAATTTTCCCCGTAACTTTTTCTTTCTTCCTAGAGGATTTGAGCGTGTCGCATCTTCCTCTCCTGAGAGAGGATAAGAGAAAACGTGTCGTGTAGAGGAAATAGCAGTAATTGCTATATCTCAAATGGATGTTGCAAGTTTATCATTCGGACCCCGCACCAAAGAAACGAACACTAAACTCATTTAAAAATTATCTCAACACAGCTGGAGGATAATTACAGATTTACATGTTGTTCTCAAGCAGGAAAACGATGGGAGTATGTCTGCAGCCATTAGCTCTTCAAGGCCCCCCCGAACAAAGAAACAGCTTTTAATTAATAATCCCTGTAACGAAACTCTAGAGGAGACAGTACCTTTTCCCCAGAAGGCATTAGCATACGTGGAAACCACAAACTTTGAGAATTGACGCTGAGCACTTTTAATATGAATATTCCGTTTCCGTCCCATTATTACACCACGTAATAATAAATCAGATTCTTTAGAAAGGGCCAACTTCAGCAGAACTGTTTTCCTGGATGGCTCAACTCTTACTTAAAATTTGTTTCTTTAACCACTTCTAACTTGAATTATTAATGGGGAAAAAAATCCCCTTCCCTTTACTCGTGAGTCAGAGTTAAGTCTGCTATGTACTAACCCCACTGGATTCGCTCGCCACAATGTTAACCTATGGAGAAAATTTGTCCACGGATTGCCGACACGGATTGCAGAAAAGTTCGGGCTATCTGACAATACCAATTTTATAGGATTATCAGCATTTTTGTACTTGTAAATAGTTGACAAAAATATATTTTAAATAAAAGATTTTGGGGCAGCGCTTAACCCCTCTATAGAGAGAGAGAGCCATTACAATCCCTCAAAATGGGAATCCTAAAGGGGGTGGAATTCTCGAACTGTCAACTGGACTCCTCCCACCACAAGAGTCTGCAAGAAGAGGAAAAGGAAAATACGATTTTTTTCTTAGTACATAGCAGCCTTAAGATTGAACCTTTCGCCATAACGAGTCACCATTTAAACCCTTAGAGAGGAAGTTACTTTTGGATTATCGGCTTGCGCTCCAAAAATAAAAGGGAAAAAACTGCATAGTTCGGCTTCTTTTATTATTATTATTTTTGAAATAATGAGATTGTAAAATAAGATTTTTTAAAAAGATTTAGAATTCTGTGCATCCTTTTTTTCTTAAAATAAATTTTAAATTAAAATGTTATGCATACGTATAGCTTTAATCACCATTTCATTTATGGACATTCTATTTATGCTGCTAAAGTTCTATAAACGATATTTCAGAAACATACCAACTAATTAAGATGCTCGATGGTGCAGTCAAGAGAGTAGCCGAACATAGAAGAAAACGGGGAACAAGAATGTCTTACGGATACGCACACGGCGCAACTGGTTACAAACCCGTCGGACGGGTTTGTAACCAGTTGCGCCGTGTGCGTGGCTCCATTCAATTACATAGGTTACGACTCATCACAGACTGGTTTGTGATTTGAGTCGGTTATCAGTTTCTTTTGAGTTGCTCCGTGTGCAGACGGCCTAAGGCGATGAATCAGCATGTGATTCCCCACATTACGTGACAACTGGAGCCATATTTTTAGGTACATCTAAGGCCTTTGACATAGACTGGCTCAAAGGACTCCAATCAGCTCCAAACCGAAGGTGTTATCGTTTGGTATTCTCTTTCTTTAAAGGACGACTACTCTTTGTGCATAAGAATTCCTACAAAAAGTATTGTACTCTAATCTAGCAGTAAAAACGTGTTTTTTTTTCTTCTACAATTATTTAAATATTTTATCATATATTGCCGCGTGACTCTCTTCACGCGGCAGTAATGCTAGTGTCCCTCAGGTGTCTTTTGTTCCCTCCTTGTCGACTATTGGGGTTCATTCTCCATATTCTTGTTGAAATAGCTTTTAGATGCCAGTGACACATCTCCACCCTGTTCTTGTTTAAAAATATATTTTTTCCGATGATACAGACCCACAGATTCTCGTTGAAACAGCTTTCATATGCGAACGATACAACAACCTCCTATTCCCGTTGAAATTTTATATATATATATATGCCTATGACACAGCACCCGCATATTCTCGTTAAAATAGCCTTTATATGCAAACGATACAACAACCTCCTATTCCCGTTGAAATATTTTTATATATATGCCTATGACAAAGCACCCCCATATTCTCGTTAAAATAGCTTTAATATGCGAACGATACAACAACCTATTCCCGTTGAAATATTTTTATATATATGCCTATGACACAGCACCCCCATATTCTCGTTAAAATAGCTTTCATATGCGAACGATACAACAACCTCCTATTCCCGTTGAAATCTTTTTATATATATGCCTATATAAAACACAGCACCCCCATATTATCGTTAAAATAGCTTTCATATGCGAACGATACAACAACCTCCTACTCCCGTTGAAATATTTATATATATATGCCTATGACACAGCACCCCCATATTCTCGTTAAAATAGCTTTTATATGCGAACGATACAACAACCTCCTATTCCCGTTGAAATCTTTTTATATATATGCCTATGACACAGCACCCCCATATTATCGTTAAAATAGTTTTACATGCCGATGGGACAGCTCCCCCACATTCCCGTTAGAATAACTTTTGTTGTCTTTATGCATCCTATTCATATTTTAAAGTCGTGGTGAAAGATTAAAAATAATACCCTCCAAACTCGGTGGGTCACACACTGTTCGTTCAAGACACCTCTGTGGAAATTCCAATAAAATCCTTAGGGCCTGTTCACAAAGGAGTCCGTTGCGTTGCGTTAAGGAAATGATGACGTTGAGACGAAAATAAACCAATCATATGCCTCCAAACGATTAGCAATGAAATTTTTAACGCCTATGATTGGTTTATTTTCGTCTCAACGGCATCTTTTCCTTAACGCAACGCAACGGACTCCTATGTGAACAGACCCTTACTCTGTGAAATAGCCTTCTTTCTCCTCCCAGTTCTAACAGCACGCTAATGGCGCATGGACTTGGGGGTTCGAGCAGCGAGTAAAATCAACGTGGTGGAGCTTATAGCCACCACAACTCTGAAAATACTCACCATTGATTTATCATAAAATTGTTCGTATCCTAATATACTGGAGTCATTTCAATAAAGGAAGCTATTTTAAAATGATTTATCATTCCAGCGGATATTTGTTCGGAGGTTTAGCAGAATATAAATGTATCAAAATTCTTGCTTTCTTGACAAAGAGAACTCGCGAACGCTTTCTCTTGCCATTTTTCTTGCTCTCCTATTCCTAAAAGCGGAATACCTGTTGCTATGGTTACTAAACTAAACGCGATAAAAATAACTGTTTTCATGAGTACACCTGTTATCCAATCGAATATCCAGAATATTAATCTGGAGTTGAGAGAAAGATGAAGCTATTGGCCAAAAAGCGATGGCAACAGTCCAATAATAAACGCCCCCCAAAACGAGAGAAAAATACGTTGTCATAACAACAGTTCCCGAAAACCAAAACACGAAGACTTGTGCATCGTCATAGGACAGCGTTTTCGAAAGAATTACTTGCGCAGTCAAGATTCTGTAACAGATTTTGAGAGCGTATTTCACACGGAAAATTTGACAATAATTGAAACTTTGAGTAATCCGCCTTTTTTTTCCCCCACTTGGCTTGATTTAATATGTTTTTTCAGACAAATTTTTCAGAAATAGCGTGAATTTGGTAAAAGAAGAATAGAGGACAATTTTTTTTTTCGTGAATTGTAGACATAGATCACATTTATGAGCATTTTGTCCTTTCAATCAGTTTAAACTATTTCACAATTTTTTTTTCATTGCATCTGTTGGAGTATAATAATGGTATTATAACCATTAAAAGGTAAGTACGTGAAATATTTAAACTTCGAAACTGCATTTTTTTCTTTGCAAAATTAAACTTAAAAAAAAAAAATTATCACATAGATTGCCCTTGTAGTTGACCGGCAACTGAAAGGTTCACCGACGATGCATCACCAAGTTGACATGCGCATGATGTGTTAGGCAAATAGTCAATATGTTAGGCAAATGATGTGTTAGGCAAATAGTTAAAATCCATCCAGTATTCTTGTTTCGTTAGAATATGAACATCCTCACCAGCAGCTGTTCATTTTGTAACACGCAACCATGCTCATGCATTTATTTCTCTCAATATGTCTGAAGTTTTATTGTTCTTTTCTTATTGACGGGTTCTTTTCTTATTGACTTCGTGTCGGAATTCCACGCTGAGGGTTGGAATCCCGACAAGCAACTCAGCGGCATAGGAGCTTGGTAAAATCTGTTCGAAAGGGGATCTAGCGCCATCTTGCTCCAAGTTTCTAAATGCTTTGCATATAGTACTGCTGAATTAAGGCTGCTATGTACTAAGAAAAAAAACGTATTTCCCTTTTCCTCTTCTTGCGGACTCTTGTGGTGGGAGGAGTCCAGTTGACAGTTCGAGAATTCCACCCCCCCCCCTAGGATCGACATTTTGAGGGATTGTAATGGCTCTCTCTCTATAGGGGGGTTAAGCGCTGCCCCCAAATTTTTTATTTAAAATATATTTTTGTCAACTAGTTGCAGATTCAAAAATGCTGATAATCATATAAAATTGGCATTGTCAGATAGCCTGAACTTTTCTGCAAAGAGCTACATGATTCCTTTTATACATTTGGTCCACCGAAGGAATTTATGAGCGTTTAAAGCACACTATACCAGATTTTTCCCCGAATAATTTAAATTTTAAAATATTAATTGCATTTTAAAAAAAAACGAAAAATGTACGCAAATGTAAAATTTCTTTCTCTATGACGGAGTACAATTTTTTTTATAAAAATCTTTGAATCCAAGTCGGCAATCCGTGGACACATTTTCTCCATAGGTTAACATTGAGGTGAGCGAATCCAATGGGGTTATTACATAGCAGCCTTAACTGCGTTTTTGTTTTACATTCCATTTATTTACTTTTTTGTTATTTTTACTTTATATTTTATTTCGCGTTTTATTTATTTGCGTTACTCTATTTTAAATATGAAAATTTATCAAATTATTTTTTAAAAACTTGTATTTTATTGTAACATTTTTTTTATATTTAATTTCCCTTTTTTTTCAAATTTAATTTTTTTTTCCATTTTAATTCATTCCCATTTAATTTCCACGTTTACGCATTTTATTCGTTTTCTCTTCCAAACTTTCGAGCAGTGAGCCCGTAGACGAGGCAATCGATTGGTTGCTCAGAGTAGTTTTCTACGGCGCTGAAAGTGAAAAAAAAAAATCATCGGATCATTTGCCGATATCTCCCTTCGACACCGTCCTCCCTATCAGCGTGCACTTCGGGGACTCAGTGCACCGCGTCTCACCTACGTCACACCTCCCCCCACCCCACCCCACCCCCGTTCCCGATGATCAATCTTCATTCTTGGGGCAGTAGTTCTACAAGTGGCCCGGCGCTTTTAGCCGATGCACCGAGCCTCCGGTAGCTTTTAGACGCTTTATACTTCCAGACCATTTCTCTCCAGAGGGGAGAGCTTTCGAAGATTCGAACGTTTTACGCCGTCGCTCGTTCTGGCCGGGGGTGTGAGGAAAGAACGGGAGGAAAAAAAAAAAGGTAAAAGAGAGAGAGACACCACACAGTAGGGATAGAAAAAGGTAAACAAATATAAAGCGAAGTTCGTGAACATCCTGTTTCGTTAGCGGAGGAGTAAGAAGGAAATATAGAGACACGGGGATAAATAAAAGTGGGGGAGAGAAAAGAGGGGGGAGAGCACACGATATTTTCTCCTCTCGTCTTCCAGAAAGTTTTAGATTACTTTTCGTTTCTTTCCTTTCTTACTCGGGGAGTTTGAGAAAGACTGCATTTATAGATAAATGGGTCTTTTCCTATTTCGCGGTGACATACCGCTTCAGAAAAGCAAGCACTCTTTTGTTTGAATTCAATTGTCCGGGCTTGCTGTGCTATTTAATTGGGGTCGGAATCAATTGGGGGCTATAGAAACCAAGGGGTCGTTACCCTAAGATGCATTTACATAGCATGTAATTTTTTAATTCCTACCATTAGTTCACACTCTCCCTATATTTATATATCTTGCTCAAATTTTCAATCGTTAATAAAATACTTTTTATTCATCCACTCAAGTTCAAATACATTTTTTTAAACTTGTAGTGGATGACACTTGATGTTAATACAGTTTTTTTCAAATATTAATTCATTAATTAAATTTAATAAATTAATTTTAGTTTTATATGGGAGAAAAAAATTTCACGGCAATAATGGTGTTCACGGAATCGAGCGAATATCAGTGCAATTCCCCGCCAAAAAGTAACTAAAATAAAATTTTTCTTTGTTGACCTAAGTAGGAATTGACTTTAATTTTTTTTTTTTAATATTACTTGTTTTATATATATATAATATTTGAGAAAGCTGAAATATTATATATATATATATATATATATATATATATATATATATATATATATATATATATATATGTGTATATAAGCTGAAAAAAAATTGCTGGTATTTTAATAAGGTGAATGGCTCTATAATTATCACTCATGAATTTTTATTGAGGCTGCCTCACACCTATTGTTAGTAAGCGATATTTTCTTAAGTAAATATTTTCTTAAGTAAATCTTTTCTTAAGTAGATATTTTCTTAAGTAAAAATTCTAACCAATTGTGCCAGAAGGAACTGTATACTTTTACGTTTCTAATTATTTGCGACGAATTTAACTCATCTAAATATTTTTTGAGTAAAAATAATTTGAACGATGACATCAAAATGGTATTCACAATCAAAGGCGGGACCAGACAAACTCGCGTCCAAAACAAGAAACACAATTTACGCCTTTTATAAAGAAAATTGTATCCACAAAGAAACCAATCAGTTTTTTTTAACTGTAAAATAATAATGCATAAGTTTTTAACTATATTTTTATGAAGTACAATAAATATTTTATAAGTACAACAGAGATAGCTACACTTGCAGTGATTAAAAATTCTGTTTTCTTGCTTCCAAGGCTTCAAAATAATCAAAACTCGAAAATCAGAGGAAAACTTGTCAATACGCCCTAGGCATTGGCGACTCCAAGGGGGGTGGAAATAGGGGAAATTGCCCCTCCCAAAAAAGCCCGGCGTATTTTGTTTTCATAGCCTAAAATTATATAATCGTAGACCGAATACTAAATGAGTTTAAATTTAAAATGAGACGATGTTTATTTCTTATATATATATATGTGTGTGTGTATATATGTATACTAGCTGTACCCGTCCCGGCGTTGCTCGGGTAATGTAATTACCAATTTTTTAGTAGCCTTAACCCTTTGTTAATGGGCGTCGCTGTCATCCTTTTCCTCACCACGATACATTATTTTACCCATATAAATTTAATCCTTTCTGGCACATTTTGGCAAAATTTTTGACATAGGATTACTAATCGAATATCACGGCAATAGTAATCGATTTCCTTGAAAGCGAATATATCACATCCACCACATGCTGAAATTCTTTGAAATCTTCATTGATTTTTTCCACAAATACACCACAAATTATATGATATTAACTAAGTGCTGGCCAAAAAAATTACGGCATTACTAAATGTGATTTTTAATCGATTATCACTGCAATAGTAATCGATTTCCTTTAACCACCGAATCCCTCATCGAAAACAAACGCCCCAACACATCACGTGCATGACGTCGAAAAACTGGTTTTTCTCCTATTTTACCTTCGTCCGGAAATGAAGAACGAAATCTCCAAAATGAGATTTCTCGCAAGAGTTTCCGAATCATAAAATAAATTATTAAAAAATAACTACAATTTGTAAATTAATTTTGGTTCTGGCTTTCGAAACTGTGATGTCTAGGGTCTCTGAGATAAAAATTTCGTAAAAATGTAACGACATTTACGTATCGATTCGACAATTTGGAAAAAAGGGTGGCGGACAAAATCGCGTTTTTTTCCGAAAAACGGGTGCGTACAGGCGATCGAAAAAAAATCACAATTAATCGATAAATTAAGACAGACAATTTTAATTGTGATTTCCGTATAGTGTCATCTTTCCCGTATAGGCTCGTCCGAAAAAAAAAATTCTTGGACGGATACGTTAGGATTTACGGGGCTTTTACTCGTCCGGGAGCTCCAAATCGCGACTAAATATTTAATTACGGAAAATCTAATTAAAAAATCGAAAAAAGGGCTTCGAGGTGCATAATGAGACCTCGGGAGGCATCTTCGTGTCGAATCTCAAGACTGTCCGACCTACCGTCTTTGCGCTGCGCCGCGAGCAGACAAAAACTCGGTCACACACACACAGACTTTGCCTTTTATATATAAAGATATATATATATCCCCCCCCCCAAAAAAAAAAAAAAAAAAAAAACTCTCGGCTGGAGCCGCCCCTGGCCCTAGGCAGGAGCAGTGGTGCTCTACCCCTTGTAATGGGGCTACAAACGAGAAAATTTTAGCCCTGCACTCCCTATACACACAACAAACGATGACAATAAAAAGCTGTTTCCCAAAACGAAAAGCAACACACTGTCAGCCATTTTTTACATTATAATTTTAGTCAAGATGTTAAATGTCTTTTATGTAAATATTTACCCATAATAGTAAAATTGATTTACTGTCGATAATGGCATACAGAATATCTGAACACTTCATATTGTATACAATTTCACATAATACCATAGATAGAAAATATATATATATAACACCAAAATATTAGATAGTCATTCAGTTTAAGAATACATTACAAAACGAGCTCAAGTGATAATTCAGTATTCGGGCAACTGAGTACACCCTAAGAATGTGCAGTGTAACCTTTAGTATAAAAAGACAAACACTACGTAATTTCTCTGCATGTGCTATGAAAAAATGAAGCATTATTCTGAAACTTTTATACATGACACGTGAAATCTTAGAAATCCTTAAAAATGAAACATTGAAACTCATTACATATTGGGCATAATCAGGATCGTTCCCTTTCCTGTTAAAACAGTAATTGAACCTGCAGTCTGGAGAAGGGAACAAGCGCCAAAAAATTGGAATTCGTTTGTTTTTCCCCCGCCATACTGTTATTTACACATATACGCTCCTTGTAAGCTGTAAAAGGCTCTGGAATAGCGGCTGAATGTAAAGAATCTTATATAAAAGTTTAGCGAAGAAAAAATAATATTTATGAAAGTTTTTTAAAGTTTTTTTTTTTTAAATGTCCCAGAAAACAGTTTTTGGATTCGTTCCCTTCTTCAAACTGCCGATTCAATTTATTTAGGCCTGTAAAAGCGTTTTTCCCTTCACAGTTGGACTAAAACCTGGTCGCATAATTACGTATATTTTTCTGTTAAAAAAGTCATTTTTTCTCTGTTGATGTTATCAGGGCGTCATTTAATTGGTAAACAAGACATCCCAAAATGACTCAAGGGCTTCGCCAACTTTTTACCCTTGATTGGGAATTTGTGATTCCAATTCTGAAGGATGGTCATAGAGTCAAAATGCGTCGTAAAATTTACAATTTTACGTCTGAAATACATCATTCAATCTGAATAAGAAAGTGATTTAGTTAACTTCGACAGACCTATTTAATACACTGTGTAAATGTTGTTCTTCTATTCAGATTAGATACTTGGCAACTTATGAAAAAGTACGAATACGCAAAGCTGTTGTTGTTTTCTTCTCCACCCAAATGATCCATTTTCCCCATTATTCTTGAAACAAATACAGTCAAACCTCCATATATCGAACTTCCCCATATCGAAATTTTCTATATATCGAACTCTTAGCAAATCTCCATGTTCATTACATAGAAAAATTGTTTCTATATATCGAAAAAATCTCTATATATCGAAATTTTTTTCAAGACAAATTGGGAGATTTTATTCCACTTTAGAATAAAACCTTCCAATTTTTGGCATTTAAAACAATACGTCGTGGACTTCAATACGCGGAAAATGTCCCTGTTGAAGTTTTTAGTGGACTGAATAAATGCGAATATTTCTTTGAACTTTCCGCAAAACTGACTGTTCAGCAAGATATTCGTAGTTTTCTTTAAAAGAATGTAACTGGGATCATTGTAACTACTGTCTGCATTATTGATTTTTAAAGATAAGTAGTACTCAATAAATCTTTCATATTAATTCATTTTTTAGTTATTAACTTTCATTTAATGGGATTCGCATATAAATTAGAAATGGAGTTTCGTATACGGAAATTAACTTCTTTTAGGAGAATTATGATAAATTTAAGCTCAATTCTATAAATCGAAATTTCTATATATCGAATTTTTTTTTCAGCAATTTGCTACTTCGATATATGGAGATTAGACTGTATTTCTTTTTTTATCGCTTCAGCTAATATCGGGAGTTTTTATATCTGTCCTTTCGCCACGCGTTCTCAGATCTAAGTGACACTGACAGTTTCTCGTTCAGTTTGCACCTTTCCTAACTCTTTTTCTGCCCACCATCCCGAAATGCATGAACGGCTCAACCGAGTTAACAGATGAATGCGGATATGATGCATGATCCGTGACTCGTTCGTTTGTACCGAGAGTCACAGGTTAATTCTTTTTTATCATTATTATTATTACTCCTCTTCGAAATACCCTTCCCCATTCTCCGGACATTTCGGGCTACAGGAAGGAACGAACGAAAAAAAAAAGGGGGGGGGGGGAGAAAGAATATTAAATAAACCCTTTTGACAAGACAGATGACAAATTGGTACTTTTCGCCAACCTCGAAATTTCGGGATCAAAACCGGAGTCAAAAATTGATTCATCATTGGAAATCTGACAGGAGCTATCTGAAATAACTTTTGGAATTGAACTTTTCCCAAAAGAGCAAAAATTGTCATGAATCACGTAGAATTACGGCTGGAATTCCCAGAGGAGTGTTAAAAAAAAAACTTAACTTAGTTTTTACAAACACACACACACACACATATATATATATATATACAGTCGAACCTCCATATATCGAACTTCTCCATATCGAACTTTTCTATATATCGAACTCGTAGCAAATCTCCATGTTCATTACATAGAAAAACTATTTCTATATATAAAAAAAAATCTCTATATATCGAAATTTTTTTCACGACATATTGGGAGATTTTATTCCACTTTAGAATAAAATCTCTCAATTTTCGGCGTTTGAAACAATACGTCGTGGACTTCAATTCGCGGAAAATGTCCCCGATGAAGTTTTTAGTGGACTGAATAAATGCGAGCATTCTTTCATTTACTTTCCGCAAAACTGACTGTTCAGCAAGATATTCGTAGTTTTTTTTAAAAAGAATGTAACTGTGATCACTGTAACCACTGTCTGGATTGTTTTTTTAAAGGTATATAGTACTCACTGAATCTTTCATACAAATTCAATTTTAGGTTATTAACTTTCATTCAATGTGATTCACATATAAATTAGAAATGGAGCTTCGTATACGAAAATTAGCTTTAATTTTAATGTTTTAGGAGAATTATGATAAAACTAAGATCAATTCTATATATCGAAATGTCTATATATCGAATTTTTTTCCGGCATTTTGCCACTTCGATATATGGAGGTTCGACTGTATATATATATATATATATATATATATATATATATATATATAAGGTACATTTTTGGAACAGAGAAACAATTTACTTATTCATGCAGTATTGACTTCATATGACGGTAACTCATTTATGGGTGAATAGGACTGAACTGAGCAAATTTTTATTCAGGAAAGAGGGTGTGACTACAAATGAATGGATATAGTACAAAGCAATATTGTACGGAATGTCATAGAGACAACTTGAAATGGATTCTAAACACACCCTTTTAAAGATGGCAAGTGATGTAAAATTTCTTGCCCAACCAGAGCAGGACATGGTATGCTGCAAATGGCAGTGACAGACAGAACCAACGCTATTTTATCCTGAAAAATAGAATAAGATAAGGAAATATAACTCTACGCTTTCTGTCCCAAGGGCTTTCAGAAAAGTTTTATAGACCGATAATGTTCAGACACAGAAATCGAGGAAAATGGAGACGAGCAAAGAGGTTCATCTCTGCATAATGGAGCCGTTCATTTGCCAAATCGGTTAAGTCCATAAGGCAAACAGTGGAGAAAAGGGATTAAAATTATAGATATCGTTTCTTTTTTTTAAAAAAAATTCGTCTGAAAATATAAATTTCAACAATCATTGTAGAATGTATTATTGCGGATGTATCTTTTATCGGACGACTTGTAAAATCTGTAAGATAGAATATCCTTGGAGTCATCGTTATTTCTATGACAATTTTTGCGAGTCTAAGGCCGTCTGCACACGGAGCAACTCAAAAGGGCGACGCAACTGGTTACAAACCCGTCCGACGGGTTTGTAACCAGTTGCGTCGTGTGCGTGGCTCCATTCAATTACATAGGTTGCGACTCATCACGGACTGGTTTGTGATTTGAGTCAGTTATCAGTTTCTTTTGAGTTGCTGCGTGTGCAGACGGGCTTAGGGTTAAGGAAAAAATAAGTAATATCATCCCATCCAGTCTTCAAATTATTTTTTACTACAGAAACAATTGTTTAGTTATTCCCAAGTGCGACAATCCCTTTCTTTTACCTTTTTTTTGTGATCAATGATGGACCGTTATCAACAATAACTTGCCTCTGCGTTTGAATAGCATCATCTCATCGATTTATGTTACAGTGTGGACTTCCATTGGATTGGCTTCTGAAAAAAGTGACTTAAAATTTATAGCCGAAATTGTCATTGAGGGTTCTTCGTCCTTATTAGTTTGGAAATTTATTATGAATGTAAAAGTTCAAGTACTTTGACACTAAAATTCAAAAAATTTCAAAAGATGGACTTAACTGAGCCATTTACAAGCCAAATCGGTTTTGAAAAGCAAAAATGCTTTTATAACTGAACATTTTATGTACAGCATTGATGATGAAGTATCAAGCTGGGAAGAATTTCTTTTAACATATTCTAAATATGTGCCTCCGCATTCACAAAAAATTCCTCACGTCGAAAATTAAACTTATTCTAATGCTTCCTGCTAGGTGACACTCGGGCTGCAAGTGCTATGCTATGCTTTTCATCAGTTTTTGACTTCCTCTATCGACTAATTACAGACGGCCATCTCTGAAATTCCCATAGAATGAAATAAAGCACACACACTCCCACATACGCACATCAGGTCTAAAAGCTTACTTTGTAATATTTAAAGCAAAATAAATGGAGATGTTCCTGTATTGATGACTACCTGAAATACACCTTATAAAATTAGACATCATCGCGCGTGTATACAATGAAAAAATGGCGGAAAAAAAAACAGTACAATTTTATTATCGGAAAGTTGTGACTAGTAAAATTAAGCAATTCAAGCGAGAGTGTTGTGAAAAATTTCAGAAAAACATTTTCCTTCTATTAAATTCTATCCTATTTTCTTCCTTAAAATACGACTGGCTTCCCGGAAATTTATTCCAGATTGTAGCTTACTGAGCATGTGTGGTTAACCCTTACATGCATTCCTAAGCCTATTTCCTACTTACGGGTCCACAATCTAACAAAATATTAAGAGAAATTGAAAAATAAGGAAATTGTACGAGAGCTTGAAATACGAGAATTGAAATACGAGAGCTATAGCTGCAGTCTTATCTAATTTTTTTTCCTATCCCCCCCCCCCCCCCACACACACACATATTTTACTTAATCTATGAACGTCGCGAAATCGAGAAACTTTCCTGTATGCATGCATGACAAACATACTTTTTGAATTCAATTACTGTTTAATGACACGTTTCATCACATCTTTAAAAACAAATACGTACGTGTGAACTTTATTTCTAATATATTTTGTCATTTTGTATGTGCTTTTAGTTCCTATACTAGATGTTTGTCATTACCTTAATATATATAATCTGCACAAATATATACGTACTAGAAGGTAACCCGTCATTTTGACGTCATAATACTAATAATGACGTCATAATGGAAAAAGTATATGAAAGTTAAAAAATATCCCGAATTATCTAACAATATTGCATTTCATCCACAACTTGTAAAAGCAAACCCTTTCATTATTTTTTATTTAGTTAGTTTTTCATGCGATTGGAGTAGTAGACTGCCATCCAGTTTTTTACAGCTCACTACGTGATATGAATACTTGAGCTACTTGATTCATTCACATTCAAGTTTGTTTATTTTCAGAATCCATCGCAAAAGTAAACAGATTTTTAAAAACTGTTAAATATACAGCTAAAAGCATCCAATTTTATTTTAGTTCTGAATGTTTTATAGAAAAATAGGCTGAACAAACGTGATTTGATGGAGAAGATATTAGTTTTTAGGTAAGAAAAAATTCTGATCCACATCTGAAATTGAAATTAAGCCTAACCGGCCGTTTGTTTACTGAGGGCTTCAATTGAAAGATGAGTACAGCCCGGAAGTGTTATACACAGACAACGGCGATTATATATATAATTTATAAAATCTCCAATCTTTATATAGCAGAGAAAAACAATTAGAATTTAGTTAAATACGTACATTACTTAAATAGTTAAAAAAAATACCTAACTTACTCCCATACAAGAGCGCCAAAAATGCAGTACTAATCATCAAATGATATTTTATGTAGGTTTTTTTTTGGTATTTCTTTTATAGACTATTACCTGTCCGTTAATGGCTTATTTGTGTGTGTGTGTGTGTGTGTGTGTGTGTGTAGATAACAAACATAACCACTGGTACCCTTGACAAAATCCAAAATATTATGCAGCGTATGCAGAATGCACGACATGTAGCAAGAGAAACCAACAAAACTTAGACCGAAAAATGATAGAAATATGGGGTAGTATATATGAGAATATCTGTAATATATTGTCAAACATATTACTACCATAAATGTCACTACCAACATGGCTCTGAAAATCGATTCAAGAAAAATCTCGCATTCGGTGTAAACTGCCATTATATGAACGTACCATACATCCTTATGGATCCTACATTTTATGTATGCTCGTAAAACAATGAATTCGTTCGATTTGTGGCCGTCGCAGTCCCGCCACCCTCGCATCAACAAGCAAAGCTGGGACGTGTCTATTCGGCAGCTGCATTCGGTACACCGAGAAAAGCAATTTAGAAGAAGGTAATTGAAATGTTTGTTTTAATCTATATACTACGTATATAAAGCAGTTCCGTAACTGACTCACTGACTTACTGACTGACATACGACGCACAGACCAAACCGCTGGACCTAAAAGGCTGACATTTTGCATGGTGATTCTTCTTATAGTGTAGGGGTGCACTAAGAGAGATTTTTGAAAAATTCTTCTTAGATTTTTTCAAATTAAATTTTTAAGCTGTTTTAGTAACTTTTTTTAAGTTTGCTTTTAAAATAATAATTTGAGGGTTATGAAATTTACATCACGAGAAAGATCCTAAAAATTTCTTTAAAATGAGATCTTTTTCGAATCTTTACCTCCATTTTCTGATTTTTGGTGAATTTTTAAAAATTCATTTTTATAATTAAATTTATTAAATGCCGATCACGTGATTTCTTTTTCTGGTACTTTAAATAAATTTATCGCCACGTGCATAACAACTAAATTGACAAAAAAATATCTTTTTCCTTGCTAATGCGGCAGACGATTGGACATTATTTTGTCTATAAAAATATCCCTTACGATTTTTTATAAATATACATTTTTTTCTACATCAATTGTATACATTGATCGTCGCATTTATTATAAATATATATATTTATTTATTTTGGCATTAATTGCATACATTGACCGTTGTATTCAATTTGAATGTACTCCGTAGCGAAGTGCGGGTTTTCAGCTAGTTAGTAATAAAATATGTTGAAACGAGGGCGCTGAAATGTGCAGCAAACAGGGACCACAGATGTCCATCTGTAATCGGACGACAATTTATAGTTTGCGAGGTTTTGACGAATTTTACTCTGGGTGTTCCAAGCTGAGACAGATCATCTGGATGGCGTAATGGTTCGTACACCAATTTTGAAGGCTGGAGATCTGTGTTTGTTTCACATGCTAGAAGTTTAAAAGTAGGGGAAAAAAATTGGTAGTGAGGAAATGTGGCAGTGTCGTCATCGTAAAGAAAAATACATAAATTTTGACAGGGGATTGGGGTACCCCAATTCTCTGTCAGGCGGAAGAGATGGTCATCTACTTCTTCTTATTATAATTACTTATCATGCCATTTTATACTGCAGTATGGGACAGGGTACTTAGGTACTAATCAGTCCAAAATCAGAAGGCTCGAGTTCGTAGGCAAGGTAAATAACAAGAAAATATTCGAATTTGTCAATCGCAATGAGGCGAAAATCCCATACGATCTGTTTCCTAAACATTTTATATTTTAAAACGGCTGTTTGAAAATTATCGAAAGAATTCTCAGTCGAAACATTTCATATAAATTTCCAAAGAGAACACACAAATTCTGTCAACTGTAAATGAGATTTTCTGACATGAATTTGTATTTTATAACTTGAAATACATACTATACTTCTTATATGAAACCATGCAGGAACTAGACCTTGAACTTCTGTAAGGGGAAATATTTACTATGTTCAAATCGACGTATTTTGTTTCTGTGTAAGATGATAACGATTTAAGGAGTTTAACCTAGAAACCGGCCCATGAAGTTGTTGCCACTATCAGGACTATCGGTCAAATTGACCCCCAAGCCTAAAAAGCTGTTATTTTTGCGTTATTACGATGGAACTGCATGTTGATATTGGGCACAAGGTTGTTGGATTTATATTAGTGATGAATAGTGAGGGAAAAAATCATCTACATTTATTTATTCAATTTATTTTGATCTGGTATCTACATCATCAAATCGTAGGGATCTTAAAAGAATTGCACAATGTTTCTCAGACATAATTGCTCGAAAAATTAGCCTGCCAGTGATTGAGGTAGAGAAGAGTGGTGTCGAAGCTTCACAGGATACTTTAAAAATCGCACAGAACACTGAAATTCCTATCAGGACCGGTAGGCCTGTTATTGCTCAGCGGCAATAACAGGTCTACCGGTCATTTTGACTGCCATACTTTTACAAAATTGCAACTTACTGGCAAATGGCGAGCTTTTGTGAAACCCTTATGTGCTCTCCCTGATGTCCAGGAACTGACTGAGGGAGCTGTCCAGGAACTGACTGAGGGAGGACGCTTGGCTGTCAAAGCCAGCCAAGCGTTCACGCCTCTCCCCACTCCTGTTCCACCGCTGCCGGTCATAATGACCGGTGGGCCGGTTTGAGGGTTAAGCTACAAGTTTTTGTCATGAAACCCAAATTCGTTTCATTAACTGACTATATTGGACTGGGTCGAAATTCCCCTTTCTCCCGAAGTGCATTACCTACAGGGGGAAAGCGATATAGCTAACGCTTTGAATTGTTAATAATAAGTTGAGATTTTAAAATTCAAGTCATAAAATCCAGTAGCATGTAAATCATGCTGACACCAACTGAAACGAATTAGCGCCAGATAAACATATCTTCAAACACATGCGTTTAGTGTACACTTAAGTGACGACTAGACGTGCCTTGGTACCCAATGCGATAATATGTATAAGAACTTCCTTTGTTTTATAAAAGGGGGGGGGGGGAAGCGTTACCATGCATGACTGAACTCATGCTTTTATTGTAACAATGTTTTTTTCCAATTACCACCGAAACATCTGTTTTTACAATTGAGCATTGGTCATTTTTTTCATCAAATTATGAGATCAGTTTGATTTACATAAAGGCAATAACCCAATTTTGGTGTTCTCTTATTTTTAAGGTATCTTTACCTTATGGAAGTGAGGGGTCAGGTTTTCCGGTCTCGTCACTTGACCCAATTCTAAATGACGGAGCCGGCTTGTAGGGGTAATGCTGGCCCCTTAAAGGAATAGCCAGCAATCTCGCCTTTTACTGAGAACAAATGGCGTCATGGCCAATCTTCCGGACAATTGTAATAAATAAATAAATTTTTAAGGTATCTGCACAATAAGTGAATTAAGTAAATTTACCATACTCCGATTTGTCTAATTTTAGAAAACCTGCTTTCCTCTTGCTCATTCTTTTCGCGTTTATATATATATATATATATATATATATATGTGTGTGTGTGTGTGTATATATGTGTGTGTGTGTATATATGTGTGTGTGTGTGTATATATGTGTGTGTGTGTGTGTATATATGTGTGTGTGTGTGTGTATATGTGTGTGTGTGTGTGTATATATGTGTGTGTGTGTGTGTGTATATATGTATGTGTGTGTGTGTGTATGTATGTGTGTGTATATGTATATGTATATGTATGTATATGTATATGTATATATATATATATATATATATATATATATATATATATATATATATATATATATATATATACATGTGTGTGTGTGTGTGTGTGTGTGTGTGTAAATGTTATGAATTCATAGAAGTGTGGTATCTCTAATACTATTCTTTCCTGTTGTTTCATTCCCCAGGGAATATTGAGAGAATTGAATATCAAGAGAACAGAATTTTTCCCCTTTTAGGTAAGTTAAAATTTTGATAAAAACTATCACGGGTTTATTTCAAATGAATCGATACACGGATGTTTTATATTTTAATTATCCGCGATATGAATGTTCTTTATTTATCAGCTTCGACATTCCCCACGGAGTCTGGCGGAAAAAGTCACTTTCCTTACTAAATGGCAAATATACTACGCAGTTTCAGGGCGGACAGTATCTTCGACATAACTTAATTTTTTCCAGTGACTTCGTGCCTTTTAAGTTTGGTCCCGTTCATGCTGGCAAAATAAACAAGTCTTTGTTCTGAGTATGAGGCCAGGTTGAATTTATTACCTCTTGACTCTGTTGAGAACGTTCGCATTCATGTCCCAGCTACCTTTTTTTTTTTTTATTAGGTCGCGAAATGCCTGAGGTATTTGTTTTGCGCCGCTAATTGGCTTAATCCCCTCTGTATTTCGGATGCAATTGTGATTACATCGTAATCAATATCGAGCGAAGGCCTTTATTTCGACCTACGCAACTATCCAGCATCGCAAGTTATTAAAAAAAAAACGTTTATTCGTAGATATGAGAAGCATTTGACAAATTATATTCAGTAGCTGAGAAAAAGACTTTTAATGTTATTCAAAAGACAGTCTATAAATGATAGGAACACTTATCCAACTGAAGTTGTTAGTAAATCATTAGTAACTTAGGTTATTATAAATTGTATTCAACTGCAATAATTATTAAGATATTAGTAACTGGTAATTATGACTTTCATTCACCTGAAGCTATTAGTAACTGAAACTATTAGTTTAACTGAAGATGCGAGTCCTGTACAAAAAATGTCACAGATTCGGTAATCTCAGTTACAAAATGAAGAGTACGCAGTTCAGACAGAAAGCTTTATCCGTCATTTAAGCTATACAAATAGCTAAATTGTACATTTTAAAAATAAGAACACAATAAATAGAGTACAGATAAGTTTATGCACCACACACTCATAACAAAAACTTAAGATTTTAAAACTTCATTCATTAAAAAAAAATAGAACACATGAATGATATAAGGTACGCCTGAACCTCCAAATTCTCATAAATTCATCAGTTTTAAAGCGCTTTAAATTCCAGAAGACTTCATACCATGTGATGGCAAGCGACACTCTTTCCCTTGTTGATATCATTCAGTGTCACGGTTGGATGTAACACATAACATGGCTCAAATACTATCGTTTTGAAATAAATGAGATCCAAAGATCCATGGGGAAATAGTACAGTCTTAAACTTGGTAATCAATGTTACATAGATTAGTAAATAAACTGTGTAAAGAAATTCCCCTCCCTCTCTATCTATCTCTCTATATAACTGATAAAGAGTGATATTACAATTTACACATTTATTAACTTTAGAAACAAAAATATGTTTTACATTATAAATATTTTGACTCCTTATCAGGCCTTAATTTTCCATTAGGGCCCCCCAAAATTTTTATTTTAAAAGAAAAAAATTCCCAATTCTATATTTTTTAAAATTTTACCTTTTTTAATAGCAATTTTTTTAATATATCCTTTCAAATTTGATTGATTGATTGGTTCATCATATGTATAGTCATATGTATAGTTCATCATATGTATGTTATAGTGTATATAAGGGATTAATAAGGTTTTCTGGTTGCATTGTATTGGTGTTTTAATGATGAAGTTAGCATGTTGTATTGCTTTTAGTTATTTGATAATGTTCTAGGCTTTTACTTTTCAAATAGCCAGTTCTTGGTAAAATGGTACTTTCACAATGATTCATGATTATTTTTTTTTTGTGAGTCAATTTTGGAAATTTTACGCCCACATCAGTGTTAGGGGGCCCCCATTCCGAGTTGGGCCTATAGTCAAGAATTTTCTAAATCGGGCCCTGCTCCTTATAATAATAAAAAAATAATATGGGGAAATAACCACGAAAATTTCTCACAGGAAGTACACGGAATAGTCATAGCCACAATTCGAATTTTAAGTTTAAAAAATACAGCATAATTTGGTATAAAAATCTTGATTCATATGCCTTTGTCGGCATCCTTACGGCAATCAACACTGAAAGAATTATCTATGTTTTAATTTTTGTTAACAATCTGTTTAAGGCAAATGTTATAAGACACGTTTCTCTTTATCTGTTCATCCTAATTTGAGATGTTAAACTGTTAGGGTCATCCTAAAGATAACAACAACAAAAAAAGTAATATATAAAAGAAAATTTTTTAAGTCTACAAAGAAAAATTTGAGTGTGAACTAATAGTAGGAATTGAAAAAAAGGATTGCCTTCCAGAACCTTGCCTACTGTGCGAGATTAGGAGGGGGGAAAGAGAGAGAAAAAGTTTGTCAGGTTGGGGATTCGATCTCGCAACCTACAGGACGGGAGAAGCCCGCGATACCGCAGTGCTACCGTTTACACAGTAAAATGGGGGAAATTACTATTCAAGAGCAAGAGACGCTCTAGGTCTAAAATTAAATTGATTAATTAAATTTAATTAATGAATTAATATTTGAAAAAACTGTAGTAACATCAAGTGTCATTCACTACAAGTTTAAAAAAATGTATTTGAACTTGAGTGGATGAATAAAAAGTACTTTTATTAACGATTGAAAATTTGAACAAGATATATATAGAGAGAGTGTGAACTAATAGTAGGAATTGAAAAAAAAAAGACGTGGTATAAAGTCCCCACCCTACGCAATCGGTGTCTTTAGTGAAGGCGAAATTCTATGGACGTGGCTAATAGTCTTTCTTGATATGTCGCTAAGTACTGTAAATAATTGGTGTCAGTCGGAACAAAACAGCTTTCACAATCGGTTGCCATCGAGACTAAATGGCAGAAACTCTTTCCCCGATGAATTATTAATGAAAGTCTTCATGGGGGGCCCGCTTTATGGTATCTGGCAGTAGTTCGCAGCGCCGGAGATGTCCATTCCAAATGTCATTAACGGGCCTTAAAAACTGTCGCATGCCTGTTGGAGGGGGCTCGCAGTGAAGCGAGACCTTTTTTATCGAAAGAACCCTTTGATGAAAATTCGACGCCATCCATCCCATCGCATTAGCATTCGACGACGGCGCATCAGATAAAAACCGACAATTACGACAAATTTAATTTTCGGGGTGGCAGAGCGAGGGCAGGTGTCAAGACGTGTCCGGATTGCGGGTTGCCAGATAAGTGCCCGACTTGGGGGAACGATAATGGATTTAGATGGTAAAAGTTGCAGATTATACGAATTTGTTATGCACATAACATGCATATAATGCTGACTCTCGTGTAATCAATCGGTATTATCTGGGGTAATTAATAATTACGGCGACGATAGTAATTAAGACATGATATGTATCTATCCACATATAGGAAGGGGAAGCCGGACAGCTGGGCACGAATGACATCTGGTCACTGAAAAAGGGGAAGATTCTTGTCGTACAGCTCGCCATACTGTTATTATTCATGCAGCCAACACACACAATAGCAAATACGAAGGCTACTTTGGCTTCCAAAGGTCAGAATTGTACCACAAGCAGTAATACTGTATCTCTTTAGCGAAAGGAAAACAGTAGTGTAGAGGACAATTAACGTATACAGATCACACTTAAATATGAATGAAGGTGGAGCACCCAAGCTGAAATCCAAATTTCTTTATCGTCAACCTGACGTTACAAGTGGAAAATTTTCACTTATTTTTATTGTATTGATGATGTTGTAAGTATTTACGTTTGAATAAGAGCAAAACAAAATAGGGCTCGTCAAATTAGCTCAGGATTAGGAACTGATGGGAAGATTGTCTACATAGGTAACTGGTATTGTGACAACTCATTTTTCGTTGTACACATTAAATTTGTTGTTCAAAATTACTGAAAAGGTATTGTGTAAATAAATAGTAAACTATGAATAAACGGTGCTTATGGGGGGAAAATGAATTTTACGTATACATTTGGGCCCAAACACTCAAAAAGTATAATTCAAATGGTCCCCAAAATCCCTCTATGGTGAGGCATTTCGGTTAAGGAATACTAAATTACCTGACATTATACTGCGGTAATTAAGATTGTTAAAAAGCTTTTTTTTAGTAGAAGCAATTACGCTCTTTAAACAATTTCCAACTTTTTCCATTTCTTACACAGATGTTATTTTTCAGTGTATAACATGAGACTCATATGTTTTATCTTTGTTAAACGTCTTTTGAAATTAGGGTTCGAAATTCAAACTTAGCATAGGCACTAAAACTCTAACCGGATGTAATTAATGATAATATTGCATTCTCCCGAATTATGACACACCAGGTTGGCATTTTAAAAACCACTTTCCAAAAATAATAATACACTGGGATGGGATTGTTTACTACTCTAAAGATACGACTACTAGGATGTAAGCCTTACTTTATTGCAGAATTTTAATTAACGAGAGAATACCGCGTTGGCTTACTTAAACCACTTTCTAATGATAAGATTGTACTGAGAGATACGATGGTTTACTACTCGAAAGATACGATTACTATGATGTGAGCATTGCTGTATTACAGAATTGCAATTTACAATGATATTGCGTTTCCCCATACTATGAGAGACCGAGTTGGGTTTCTTAAAACCTCTTTCTGAAGATAATTCCGAACTGAGATGCGATTGTTTACTACTCGAAAGATATGACTACTATGTTCTGAGCATTACTGTATTACAGAATTGTAATTAACAATAATATTGCGTTCCCAAAATCTATGAGACGATCGAGTTGACTTTCTTAAAACCTCTTTTTGAAGACCGTAATGAGATTGTTTACTACCCTAAAGACAGAACTACTATGATGTGACTGTTACCTTCTCAACTATTTTCTTTGTGTTGATTATAACAACATCCAAAGCAAATCCTACTATTCCGATATAAATATTTCCAAATAAGTTCAATATGTTTCCAAATGAACAAGACTAAAATATAGACCACTACCTCTTAATTCGATATTTGAACTACGTATTTGAATTCTTAACTCCTCGATTAACAAACCCTCTCCTTATCAGAAAAGCCTTGAACCGAGGAAAATAATGGATCGTTGCATTCGAAACTTCACATGTTTAATTATATGAATGACCAAAGTCTCGTAAGTTTCAGCAAATCACCCCAAATCTTTCTAGTACTCCAGGAACATCAAGGCGATTCATTTACACAATGCGATTCATTTGAATAAATCTCCGAAATGTTTATCTTTAGACCTGAAATTTTATTAGCGTTCCTGTGAATTTGCAAATATTAATATTAATTTTTTCCTTGGTCTAAAAATGTTCGATAGCCTGTTTCGAAAATAATCAAGGTCTTGAAAATTGAATAAAATTTTTTATTTTATTGAATACTCGTAACGGGGCTGATTATGTTTAGAGTAGATGGTACTACATAATATAATGTAGAAACAGCTTTTAAAGAAATCAAAAGAAATAAAAGTTCCATAATTAAAATCTGTGAGAGAATTTAATCCAGAAACAGGGTTATTAAAGCAAATCCAACAGCCCCTGGCGGACACATCACTAAAATTATTGAGCAGCTGCATCGATTAATAATACTTCCTGTAAAATAACTGTTATATAACAAAATAGTAAATATTAATTTTAAAAAGCAAATTATTAAATGAATACTACATCCCTCCTGTGATGCACATTTGTGCAGAATATTCAAAAGCACCGTTTTAGACAATACTGTGACAAATTTCTTCAATTTAGCGTACCATTGCATTAGCACGAAATCCTGGGGGCAAACAAGCACGTATTTACCTGTGAATACTTGAAGCCTAGTACGCATAAGATGAAAAATTAATAAAGATTCATATTTCCAAACTGGCTTCAACAAGTTGGCAACATGACGTACGAGGGGACATTACAAAATGCATGTATGCATAGAATACATTGTCCTGAAATACTTAGGATATAACACACGAGGATTTCAAAACGTAGCCCACCCGCTAGTTAAAGTTTGAAATATTTTTATATTCAGACAGAATTCATACAGAAATTAATTAATCCTTTTTAAATCTTCCAATCGATTTTATGGGTCATGCTCTACTTCAAATCGATCTTCAACCAACTAATAAAATTGCAGATTCATTTTAGAAAATAGGTTCTATATGCAGGAAAATACAGAATGAATAAATGAATACTTACATGCCTATACGTAATGGTAATGTTTCCCGAAATAAAATCATTGAACATTAAATATGCAGTTAAATTAATCAAATTAAAGTGCAACGATTAGGTGACTAATTATCTAATCTTCGTTATGCATAATGTCAAAAGTAGGAGAAAGACTGTTTTGGTAATTATCCTAAAACTTGGTTACGGGATGGATTACTAGCAACGAAAAACAAAGGGTGCTACACGAAGCAAAGACTTCCCGATTTGATGGATGAACGCCATAGCACCTCGTCCGTTTAAATTATTCAGATCTCTTTGATTACTGACTTCTTGTGAATTAGTAAATGCCTCTCTTTCGCTTCTGGGGAAATAGAGCTCAAAGTATTCAATGAATTTTGTTTAGTTTTTCTTACAGATGGACTCGGTGAGGTAAGTATCACATACACATCTGTTGTGATGTGTCGCATAATTGATCTTAAATTCTTTTTAAAAAATTCATTTTAACATATTTTTTAAAACTAGTCTAATTTTTTTTTCGAAAAATTTAGTTTTTGAGATAATAACATAGTATTTAAAACTTTAAGTTGCTCCTTTCTTTCATTCGTTGGCATCATGCTTTTGTAATGAGTTGTGCAAATGAACGTCAAATAGTGAAGAACTTCATTGTACTGTATGCTTTCATAATGCCTCAAATTTTTGTTCGTTAAGTTCAGTTTCAAATAAAATAACATAGAATCAAGTATTGCAAGTAGTGTTGCTGAGAAGGGAATCTAGAGTCGTGGACTTTTGAAGCCGCAGCATTCTGACCAAGTCGATGTGAAGGACTCTTGTTAAGAATTCTTTCCCACTCATTCTCTCGCATTCTCTCGAGGCCAGTACCCAAGATACTGACTTTTTCACTGACATTTCAAGGTGTTCTCCGTATCAGTTCATCATGTTCATTTTACTCCTACAATGCTGATTTTTTTCTTCTCCAATTTTTCGCCTCCTAATGGACCACCGGTCGATGGGCGCTGGCATTCGGTTCAGAGCCTATGGGTTCGTGTCCCACTGTTGGCATGGATGTAGCTGTATGTATGTTGGTATGTGTCGAAATCGGCTTTAAACTGTAGCCCCCGATTCAATGAAACCTTGTTTAGCAAAATTTGGCAATAGCGCTCTAAACTAACCAACCTAATGGATCACCAGTGGTAAAGCATCACTGTAACGAACTTACCGCTGAGAGTGACTATCGAACCTCGTACCTCTTGTTTGCGAAGTGAACCAATAAACAATGTAAGAGAATCTCATTATCAGAATTTCCTTACCAAAGTGTAAAGTGGTCCCAAATTTAAGCTAGCTAACGTGCTGAACTAAATCTGTAATGATCTATTCAAAACGCATTTCTAACAGTGAAGAATTATTAAACTTAACTCTTCTTAATATATACGCAACAATAAAATTGTCTAAGATTATGGTCAAAAGATTAAGAATTCGATGAATGTGTTTTAAACAAATATTTGACAGCCGAAGTGAATGCATTTCCGTAACGAACTGGGACGAAGGGAACAAATCCTTCAGCGTGGTTAATTGGCTTCTATTAAAAACGCGCATTCACCACATACTTTAAATTTCCTCGGGGCAAAACACTATACGAGCTTTTGACTGGTCTCTAACTGACTTTCCATTTAACTATAGAACGTACAGGCCAAAGTCCTACTGGAAGGACCTTCCGGAAGCACTTTTGTACGTGGGCCTCTTTTGATCACTGTGTCCTGCCAGCAGGATGTCCGTTTTTTGTCTAAGGTCCTTCCAGCAGTACTTGGCTGGACTAACCAAAATCATCCCATTGTTTGGCCTCTATGCTTCTAATTTAGGTATATATTCTACATAAAGTTTAAAAAAAATTAATAATAAAAAATGTAGGTGTAGCTGAAATCTTGGTAAAATAGACGAAGTTAAAAGAGGCACGAAACACTATGTATGAGGAACAAAAGTAACTAGAGCATACTCAATTTTAGTATAAATCACAACGCCATAACACTTCGTGTTCAAGAAATTATAACCGAATTCACTTCTACTCCAAGCATTGTCGGTGTTTGGGCCATCAAAATATGCGGCCGCAACAAAAATGTGTACTCCTTGTACTATCGGCTGAGACACCGTAACTGGAAATGAAAAAACTTCAAGTGGGACTTCAAGTGGGTTTTACTAGCTATTTTTTAGGTAGCGAACTTCTAAATTTTCAAAGTTTCATAAAAACATGTTGGAATTAAATTTTTTTTTTAATTTTTATTTTCGCTAACTTAAAATGTTGGGCACTTTTTCGTGGTAGTACCATCCTAAACTCCTGTCAGAAGGATAGGGAATATTCTATAAGCTCGAGAATATGCGTCCTTCAGGAAGGCCCTTGTGCATTCTATCATTTACACGGGCTCTAGGCTCGACGAAGGACAGGATATTTCATCAAGAGAGGAAAGAAGGAAAATTCAGAAGTTCCCCTCTCTCGCCTAAAAGTTTCTTAACTTCGCAAACTGTTTTTTGGAGGGATTTGGGTTATAAAGACACGTGCGCACCTGCTCTGTACTAGCGAAATGCGAAAGTTTACACTGTAAAATCCTTTCTAATCTATCTACAAAAATAAAAAGAATCAGTAAATAAGATTGTGTTATATGAAACAACCACAGTGTATCGATAGTTCATTTATATTCGCCTGATTACGTAAATGAACTCATGAACTTATGGAACTCGTCTGACTTCGTCAGACACTGGAGGATAGGCAACAACAACACATAAATGAAAATATTCAGTTTTCAAACTCTAGTCAACCAATGGCGAAAGTTGACCGGAATGTTTCCGGAATGTTCTGGAATCTACAAGAATGGGAGAGATGCAATTCCCTTCAATCGTAAAAATGAGTCGCATACTTAATCACTTCTTAAATGGTTCGTTCCATCTCCCTCTCCTGTACCCACTTCTTTGGCCAGCCTTCTGTCTGGATTCCAAAATCGTAGAAGATTTTTGACGTTTCAGTTCGCTGCAGTAAAGGTAGGAAGAATGGAGAATGAAAAATTAGAATCCGTCCCATGGTATGGCCCTTTATAAGCGACGCCTCCTCACGCTTAATTGCAGGCAGAGATGATTTCCCAGCTATTGTAACAATGGCGAATATCCATTGTAATATTCCATGGATATTCGCCAGTAGCATGCAATGGCAAATATCCATGTTTGAGGGAAAAAAATCGGCATTGTCCTTAAAACTAATGGAAAATGAAAATGAAAATTATATGGATAGGACAAAATGCTGGGATTTAGATCTTAAAAAGGGAAGTGGAAATATGTGGAATTCGTTAAATGCGAGTTCTTCGCATAACCGGAAAAGTTCAATTGGTAGATTGCCTGCCGGGAGCTTTAGAGACAGCAGACCTGGTCTATTACCAATCCTGGCAGGTGGCTGTTACAGTGGAGCACGAACGGTTGGGAAAAAGAATGGTGGACACTTAGAAGCACACGGCAAATGGCGGAAAATGCTTCAGGAACCTCATTAAAAAATAGAATACATCTTTTGAAAAAAATATGTATTGGATGGTAACATACCATTTGCTGTAAAATAAATATATTGCCCTTCATTACATGAGAGGAGATATCTGAAGAACAAAATTCAAAATATAAAAACTCCTTACATCACTGGCATGGTTCAGTTTATTAGGATACCGGTCTCGAGGCCAGGAGACCCAGGTTCCATGCCGGTCCTATGCCGGTCCTATGCCAGGTTCCATGCCGGCAATCACACAATATTGTTTACTTTTTAAACGCAACGTAACTTTAAAAAAAATTATAACCCATTTTACTTCAAAGCATATGAATTTGTGATATCAAATTTTGAAAGTAAAACTGGTAATATTTTTTTAAAGTTAGGTTACGTTTAAAAAGTAAACAATATTGTGTGTCCCATTGCGCGTTTTCAAAAATAAAAATCCATACCGAAGTGTGATAGAACTTCAAAACTTGACCCATTTTAGGGAAAGAAAGCAGATTCTACGATAATAGACAACATTTTCATTTCTCCCTTCATTACATTTTCTGCTGCGTATAATATGCACGTGACCTCATCTCGTTGAGAGTTAACACAGTAGGTCTTAACGTCCTAATCAATATTACACTCTCAGACGGCAACTCTTGCTGAAAAAAAAATGCCTCTGCAACATACGGTGTCGGCCCTTTATAAGCGACGCCTCCTCACGCTTAATTGCAGGCAGAGATGATTTCCCAGCTATTGTAACAACATTGTAAAAATAAGACGGGACATGGTGGAACATCGTGTCGACAGACTAGCAGCAATGGAACAGGTTCCAACTTCTGTCAGACAAGATGTATTCACGAGAGAGCAAAAGACATACGGAACATATTCGAGCATAGGATATCTATGGGAGAAAAAAATTAATTTATGTTTTAAATGGCTGCGTACGGTGTAGTATTAGAGTCATTCCTCCTTATAACGACTTGAGATTAGAGTATTACTCCGCTGGAGAGTAGCTATTTTGTGATACATGTTCGATGCAAAACTTGTAGGAGAAAAAAAAACTGAAATTGGCGACTTTATAATCACTGGTGGACTTCGAGGTACATGATGTACGTAATATATTCAGTTTTGCTCTGCAAGATCTTATTACTTACACTCCAGAATAGTAAAAACATGTCTCAGACGGCATGACGTGTAAACTTATCTTGCTATAGAGATGTAAACACAGATAAAGAGATTTTATGAACAAAGTGTTTATGATAATGATATAACTAAAATTCAGAGAAAATTAGACATCTTTATTTTCTTCATGGAGCTGACTGTAAATATTCGATGACTGATTAATTCGAAACTTTTATGGCTATGCTTCATGTGTTTTCCAAGATATGGAAAACTAACAAAAGCCAAATTTGAATTTTTATTTTTTCTTCTGAAAGTATATTTTACATGCACTTAAAAAAAAATCTTTTTCAAAGTGAATGTCTAATTTGAAAGACGTCACTTGCATTCCGTGCAAAAGTGGCCAACAAACGTTTCCAAAATCTGAAAATCTATGTGACTTGCATTCAAACATGTACCATGGGGTTTTAAAATACCTATTACCAGCGTACGAAAAGGAGAAATCCTAACATCACTGACGGAGTTAAGTTGGGAAGGAGGTAACCTGGAGTTCAGAAGACTCGAGTTCAGCCGGACAGATACTAATTCCAAGTTTGAGCAATTAAATAGTCATAAGTCAATTTCCTGCTTTTTTCTGTCGGTTTTCTGTCATTTTACTTTTTCAAGTTATTAATCTACAAATGAGAGTTATATATTTCCTGCTTCAACAGAGGGATAGTTATAGTTTGGTGCGTTACTTTCAGCCTATTTTGACTACTTACAAAACATGCTCAACGCTCTTCTTTCACAGATCCTTATTTTGCACAACATTTGGTCAGTGAGCCGCGGCTGACCAGAGCGAAATAAAGCTTCGATATAAAAAAATGTGTTGCTAAAACTAGGAAAAAAATTGTCATAGCAGAAACGGTGAGAAATGAACAGGGATTTGAAGTAACAGAGTTTGAACTGCTACTCCGGTCATCAGAAAATCGGCATGTGGTTGGCTCGGTCGATGACACACTTACTAGGTCTTTCAAAAAAAGGAAAAAAAAAAGGTCCTTAATGACTTTTCTTCTCCACTTTATTTCACCTCAGATAATCGAATCTCAAGCATCCCACTGAAGTACAGGTATGTAGCGATAAATTAAAAGGAGATGTCGCATTGCAGGTAACTGTCTTTTCTTCGGGAAAGGGCAGGCTGAAAATTTAGTTTGGGATGCCCTAAATCCTTTTTTGTCTCTTACCTTTTAGTAAAACATAAAGAATGTGTAAATAATTAAACTTCAATATCACCTATATTAAATCAAAACCATGCATTACTTTCTGATACAAATAGTGGTTAGGTTAGGTTAGGTTTGGAGCGCTACGGTCAACTTTTTGCTACACGAGGGCTCATTAGACCGGGACGTACGGTTTAAAGCCGATTCCGAACGGCTACAAACATCCATGCCAACAGTGGGACTCGAATCCACTGACTTTGTACCGAATGCCAGCGCCCTAGTCATTCGGCCATCACCTGGCAATACAAATTATGAATTTGTTAATTATATTTTAAAGATATTATTATTTGATTTCCCCAAATGACGTTCTGGATCATTTGTGGAAATCGATCAATAGACCTGTCGCCTGAACAGAGTCGAGTGGTTAAAGCTAGTTGGTTGTTTTGTTAGATTTCTGTCTTTTGGAGGTGGCGACAGTTATATTTTGGTTAATTTCACTGTCCATAAAAACAAAGCTAGGTCATCATCCCCCACCAGCAAGCATCCAATAGATTTACATGAACTATTTCATTTTCTTAAACGATAGGCATGTCTGCTCAGGCCCTGATTTCCCATTAGGCCCAGTAGGCCCGGGCCTAGGGCCCCCAAAATTTTGATTTTAAAATAAAAAATTCCCAATTCATTTTTTTTAAATTTTACCCTTTTTTAATAGCAATTTTTTTATATATCCTAACAAATTTGATTGATAGGTTCGTCATATGTATAGTTATATGTATAGTTCATCATATGTATGTTATAGTGTATATAAGGGATTAATAGGGTTTTCTGGTTGCATTGTATTGGTGTTTTAATGATGAAGTTAATATGTTGTATTGCTTTTGGTTATTTGATAATGTTCTAGGCTTCTAAGTTTCAAATAGCCAATTCTTGGTAAAATGGTACTTTCACAATGATTCATGATTATTGTTTTTTTGTGTGTCAATTTTGGAAAATTTACACCCACATCAGTGTTAGGGGGGGGGGCATCCCGAATTGTGCCTATAGTCAAGAATTTTCTAAATCGGGCCTTGTGTCTGCTTGTCTAAATTTCGTCAAAGCAACACCTGCATTGTCTGCGAGATTTTGCGGTGTTCTGAAATGAGAGGAAGAATCCAAACACCCTTCTACTCAGGAGAATAATTTATCTTATCCAGTCCGGAGAAGAAAGGGCATTCTTTATTCACCAGTAGTCTTTTGTACCGTCCTCTGACTGAACTCACAAACTCGTGCTACAGTTACAACATACATAAATTTATTCACACATTATAACGCAAACATATCGTATAGTTGTCGACTTCTCTTCCCTAACTGAGACAAAACTCAACCTACAGTTCAACACCCCCCCCCCCGTCTACAAAGGGGAGCCCCCCCCCCCCCCTTATTCGCTTCTCGACCAGGAATGTGTCTCATTTGCAATTTCTACGTTACACCGCGTTCACGGGGAGATTTTTAAGCAAGTTTAGAACACATGAGAGAATCTAGCCAAAGAGCTCTCCGTGCTGAATACAAACGCAGGTGCCATTAGTTTGTTGGACCTTTGATTGAAAAATCGAACAAGCATCCGTAAGAAAACAAGCCTATTTAATACACTGTGGGACGTACATGCAAATTACGTGTCATTTAACAGCCCCGTGCAGGCTATTAACGATCTTGTAAATTACATATTACCTGCCTCAGCCTTCGGCTGTCGCAATTCTGAAAAGTAAATAAAAAAAAAAATCGAGGCGGCCTTTTCTTACAAAGAATCGCTTATGCACGCGCGTGCGATTCCGATAAACAGGCGCAAACGAAAACAAATGCATTTCTTCCGGTGAAGGAAGACATAAAAAGCAGAAAGCCTTTTCCAGAAGAAGATCCGAATTTGCGCTCTCGTTTTCCAAGTACCCGTTTGGGGTGTAGCTCGGAAAAGTCATCGATCGATGAGAGAGAGGAAGCGCCCCGGACCCGTTCTCGCATATTTTCCAGAACGCATGCGCCGATAATCATCCGATTTCTGCCCCTCATTACGAGAGGAAGATAGAAATTAGATCGCAATTACAAACAGTTTAATTGTCGCGCTTGATGTCACTTCGGGCGACGTTCGCAGAATGGGCAATGCCCCGCTCCTCGAACGTTCATTTCCAAGCAAACTCACACCCAGGACCGGAAACGCGAACACTCCCGAAGTGTTCAAATTTACATAGTATGATAAGTCTTTCTTTAATTTATAGTATAGGTACACCTTTAGAACATCCTTTTTTTCCACGTACTATCGAATTTTTTCTCTTCAGCATAGCAGCTCTGGGGCCCATTCAACTTCTTTCTCTTTCTATTTGAGTTTAGTGTCTGTCTTTCTTAGAAGACGAGCTACAGGTTCTTTTAATAATTCATGATTATAGTTAAAAAATTTGCTATCTTTAGCATCAGAATGAATTCAAACATCATTTGCCTCTAGGTAAAACAATCCACAGCTTTCCGAACGTTCGTTTTACTTCCTTTCCCTTTCACAAAAGACGCACTTACCTGTTTTCGTAAATTGAAAAAAGAAAAATATTGGTACAGGACATTTACTTCGACGAAAAAAGGAGAAGAAAAACCCGGAGAAAAGGCCATTACCTGAGCAAAGATGGCATAAGTTTCCCGTGACTGGAAATCTTATGCAGCTATGATGAATTGAAATTGATAACGAACAGATTGAAAGAAACAATTAGCTTATTTTCGTCATTAAACTCTTAGTCCGGATAACGCTCCACTGCGAACGAGATGACAAGAGATTTCAAATTCTCATAGGGGTGCATCAGCCACTATGAATATGGCTAATAATTTATGAACACAGTCTAATGAACTGACCATTAAATGAACCCGCGTCAGCGTATAAATACACTCGATCGCGAACTGAGCCCTAGCACCAATTTCCCCCAATGGGCTGTATAATGCTCCTAAATTGATTTCGTTTGACAGAGGATTTTTACTGCTAAAAATGAGTTAACCAACCCTTTCTTTCTTTCTTACTTGTTTTTTTTGCTAATACAAACAATATTTTACTAAGTAATGGTAAACTAAGTGATATGACCTAAGTGGATAAGTCCAAAATGTTCAGAATGGACTATTCTTGTAGTAGTTTGGCCCTTCACTTCTAGATAGAAGGGTGTCCCAAATGAAAGTGAGACTTTTCTGTAATGGTTTATTGCTTGTAATATGTGAACATTCCGGAAGTCATAATGATACATGAGCTACCCATCTGCTACACAAAGTCGCCTTGTCGGTCCAAGCAAGTGTACCAGCACTTGTTAGATTTTGGATACCCTGGGCGAAGAATGTCTGTGGTTGTCTGCAGAATCATTCTTGGACAGCGTCCGGGACCTCTGCATCGTTAGCGATTCGGCGACCTTTGAGAGCCTTTTTCGGTGGGCCCGAGGATGCAGTGGTCACATGGGAGACAGGTCGGGGTTAAAGTTGAGGACGTCCCAGAAGAAACAACGAAGCCAATGTTTTCCATTCAATCGATTCCATGGGAATGGCCAAGTGTGCTCGAGCAGGTATCACACGTCCTTTACAAAATTCTTCCAAACCATCTCAACACTGTACACTGCGGCAGACACTCAAGACTATGCATATCCTTCATACGACGATAAATTTCACTTAACACCTTCTGATGCCAAAATTTGAATAACGGCTCTCTGGCCCTGTTTGGACGAATCCATATCACGACCGTATGCAGTCACCAAACGTCCAAACATCCCACTGGCCCTTTCCGACGACACGCAGCTGTGCTTCGTAGCATACAACGCCTCTACTGGAGCAAACCCAAAGCTCCAAGTATTTAACCACTGCAACTCGTAGAAAAACTCTCCCTCTCATTTGGCTGTGCTTTTCGGATAGTGGGGAGAAACCTTTGTGGCAGAGTCATTTATTTTTCATTATCTCTGCTTCTCTTTTGCTGTCTTAATGGGAATACTTTTCTGTTTCGACTACTGGATACTTATAACGAAGTCACGTCATAAGAACTGCATAAGAGACAGATGAAGAACTAGGTGAATTCACAGTTTAGATCGCGTATAACAAGAGTTCTAATAGATGGCTGCATTGATTTGCCATTTGCTATCACTGATGAAGAAATGCGATAGTTAAAACTCGATGACAGCTTTCAGTTAAATTAAATTTGAGGAATCCGACCACGTTCAATACTTCCTTTTTAAAACAAAACAAGGTTAAGATATTATTTGTGATTTTCAATAGATTATAAAGGCATATAAAAAGGGATATTGAGTGGGAGAAGATCGGTTTCTGCGTAGATTCTTTCTATATTTAATTTTTTGGGTGGAAAATTATACGATATTTGATGTTTATCAAAAAGCTTTCAAAAGCAAGTCCCAAAACAAAGTTCCACAGAAATACCTTTTAAAATTCTATTTCAATGATTTTTAGAATATTTAATTTTTTCAATTTGTCACATCCATTGTACTTTAACAGAAAATGCCTTCATAACTAAACTTTTATTTCACTAGGTTTCTAGCACCCACAAGTGCATATGTAGTATGCAGTAAAAGTAATACGTAAACACTTTTACACAGTAACGTATTTAGTGCGTGTAAAGTACAATCTAATTTTTGCACGAGAAAATTGAAAAGAACTTAAACATGTTATCGTCCAATTCTATACACTCTTTTAAGTCTCACTGCAGATCATCAGTAAATAATATACTAAATTCGCACAGTTTAAAAAAAAATGGATTTTGAACAAATTTGGATACCGTAATTCGATTTTGCTGTAAAATAGTCGATAACTACGAATGCTGAACTGCAACCTTGAAATAAGAGGTGAAATTATAGTTCTCTGAATTTCGATCAGCCACGAATAAACTTACATGCTCCCAGCATGTGTTTTCTCCTAGCAATATGTTCTGAATACACTGACGTGCATTGAAAAACAATTAAAATAACACAGCACAGACAAATATAATACAACTGGAAAGCAAAACAACCAGTGCAGCTGAAACTGCCATGAACAGTGGTATAGAACCGTTAAAGAGAATAACATGATAAAAATAAATATCTATGTGAAATAAGATAGTTAAAAAGTAGAATTAATTTTTTCGGTTGAATTAATCACCCTAAAATATGCTACTACGTTCACTGACCCGTCATGTTGAACAGCTAATTTAAGAGATGGCAGACATTAAATAGAGATGAAACAAACACTCGGTTGTGTCCATTTTTAGGGAACCTTTCTAATAATACCTAGATATTTTTCGTTTGGCTTTCTAGAAAGTTCATTTTGTAAAGAGCATAGTGGTATATTTAATATGAGTAACTCGCAATTTTGTCTTGTCATCTTGACAGCAAGAAGCTTTTTCTCGCAGGCTCTAGAAAGTTCGGCCCGTAAAAAAAGTTGTTTCATCTAAAAAAAAAGTTTTTCCTTGAATTTTTCTAGACAGTTCTTTTCTAGACAGAAATTTTGAAGTTGAAGAGTGGATGGAATTTCTATGTATCCAATATAGTGTAATGAAAATCTCCACGCGATACAAATAAAGTAAGATTTTGGACATGGAATACAAATGTACGTCACGGACCACATACAGGCAGGGTGTAGAATCTGTATATATTAGTTCCTCAAGTTCCAGACCTTGCCCTGCGAGGTAACCCAAACTGTCTAGACTTGAATGGACGGAGATATTCGACAAAAACTAAAACCGAATAACACTCACTCTATCGATTTAAAAAGATCTTTCCTCTTGAAATAACACGAGAGCAGGGCCCGACTTAGCCTAATTGGGGCCCGGGGCAAAAACTTCTTTGGGGGCCCTCCTCTGCTTCACTACTTCAGTAATGAAAAACCGAACTTTATGGAGGTATTTAAATTTTTCACCTCATTATAGATATATAACAAGAAAATTGACTAGAACCTAAAATAGCTATAAAGTTCCCCCCTCCAATGGTCAGACGAAATATCGTTCTGTCCATTTTATTGATTTTCTGACAATTCTATGTCCATCATTAAAAGGGATATAGCACATCTTAAAAAACTTCATTAAAGAAGGAAACGTAAAATAAACTTTCTATTTTATTTGGGGGCCCCCCTCTAATGTGGGGGGCCCGGAGCAAGTACCCCGTATGCCCCTGCCTTAGTCAGGCTCTGCACGAGAGGCAAATTTGTCGAGACTCTGTTCTCAAAATCTGAAATGGAACAACTGAAATCCACTACCTATATCTCTTTTACTTTCAAGATATTTTGTCCTTTTATTCCATACAGACTTAGGTAAATAACTGCCAAATATACTTCTAGTAACATAAAAAGGACACCGGAAAACGTGACGTCAGAAATTTTTTCGAAAGTGGATGGCAATACTCTCCGAAGGGAGAAAAAAGAGTACGAAGAAACTCATAAAAGTTGGTGTGCAGGATACATTGTTTTTCCGGAACAAGATTTAGAAGAGCATTCGTTCAGATAGAAAAACAAATCCACTTTGTTTGAGATCTGGAGATCTATATGAGCTGAAGAAGCGCTTTCATAGAGTTTTTGGGGGAAAATTAAGAGGAGGAAAACTTTAATTAAAGTTTGCTATTACATTAGTAGGAAATCGTAAACAAACCTCTGAAATTATTTTCTTCAGCATAAAGAAGAATCCTTGTTTACTTATTATGAGGGGCTCGCATATTCATAACAAATTTAAAAGAAGTATATCCAAGGAAAAAAAATTATTAACTGTATACATGCTTATCCCAGTATGTGTAATGAATTCACTTAACTCCCTAAACTACAAATACTCATTGATGTCAGAACAGAAAGTAGATTCAAAACTTTCCTTAAGGTCCAGTCCACTTGCTCAACACACCCCTTATGCTTAAAGGGTTCTGAACATCCGCAATGTCATTTCATCAAAAGAAAAATGTGTGTAAAACTGAATTAGGGAAAACCCAAAATTTTTACCATTTAATAAACTGTGTGTGTGTGGAGGGCTT
>OU015491.1:234165983-234293483 GCA_907164885.2 Dolomedes plantarius | reverse complement strand
TTGTTACTTATAGGTCTAGAAATTGAGTTATAGTATTTGTTTAGAAATTGAGTATTTTTAAAATTATAAAAAATAATTTTAATAAATGATAAATAACGTAAATTAAAGAGTATTTAATGGTAAATTATGTATATATGTGCCTGTGTGTTTATATATATGTACAAGTATATATTTGTGTATGTGTGCCTGTCCAAAGAGAAGTTTCGGTTATAAGAATCAACCGCTTATAAGAATCAAAAACAGTAATAACAAACGTGATTCTTATAAGCGGAAATCACTGTATATACATATATATATATATATATGTATATATATACATATATATATGTATATATATATATATATGTATATATATATATATATATATATATATATATGTATATATATATATATATATACATGTATATATATATATATATATATATATATATATACATGTATATATATATATATATATATATATATATGTATATATATACATGTATATATATGTATATATACACACATATATATATATATATATATATATATATATATATATATATATACATATACATACATACACAGATACATTTATATAAAGCTGTTACAATTTATGTATATTTATCCGTATAATAATAATTCAATTAATAAATTAACTAAACAGATTGAATTAAACAAAACCATTGGTCACACTTGCATCCAGCATTGGATACCTAGTACATCAAATACGAATGATTAGTTTTTTCGTATATCATCCCCAGATTCCAGTATATGAATTTAAAAAAAGAAAAAGTACAATGTTTCCGAAGAGATTCCTGTGTAGCTATATATCGTGCTGAATAAAAACCTCAAATAGTTTTAGTGGATAAATAGAAATAAGCAGTCAACCACACCCAAACTTGACGAGATGAGATAACTTGACTACTGAATTAAGATAAAGATCCAGTAAATGATGGTGCAAAGTAAATCTACTACTCAGAGTTCGCCAACGTAGATACATGAGTAATTTTACGTATTGTTGTCGAGACAGACTGACGGCCACGATGGGTGTATAACGTATACAGTAAACTCCCATAAAATGTGATTGATATGCTACGAGTTGTGTGAAAATCTTGTCTAACGCGAATGGTTTTATGCCGCATGCGAATGTGTGAACACTGACTAACATCTGGCACCACTCGCCCCTTCGAACTGGTTACAAACCCGTCGGACTTGACTCTTCATTCTCTAAGGCCGTCTGCACACGGGGCAACTCAAAAGAAACTGATAACCGACTCGAATCACAAACCAGTCCGTGTTGAGTCGTAACCTATGTAATTGAATGGAGCCACGCACAAGGCGCAACTGGTTACAAACCGGTCCGACGGGTTTGTAACCAGTTGCGCCGTGTGCGTGGCTCCATTCAATTACATAGGTTACGACTCAACACGGACTGGTTTGTGATTCGAGTCGGTTATCAGTTTCTTTTGAGTTGCCCCGTGTGCAGACGGCCTTAGAGAATGAAGAGTCAAGTAGAATTTTTGACCCAAAATATCCGCTACAAATTTAAAGGTTTTTTTTTTTTTTTCTCTTTTTACCAACACAAATGATTGTATATAAGTATTTCCCCTCCCAAGCGACACTTCCGCTCTTGAACTCTCTTTTCTCTTGAATATCGCTTTCGACCAGATCCTAAATGACTTTTTGGAGGGCGCACGGCTCTTGTTCGTTCCTCATATATAGGCTATTTCCTTTGATAGGGCGGAATGACAAAGCATCGCTGGTGTTGCCCAATATACGCTCGACCGTCTCTAATAGGAAGTTTACATGCGAAGTTGAGATTGACAACGGCGAAATCCACGATATTACCGTTACCGTTTCCATACCTTTGTACGACATGGAATTACATGGCTCGCAATTTCATCACATAATTCATTCCTATCGTACAAAAAAAAAATCCATTCTCCTGAAGTTACCTGTGTCCTTTCAAGTAACGACCATTAAGGGGCTTGATTTAGCCCTCCATAATTTAAGTTTCGCTACTACCATTTATTTGTTAAATAATTTTACCCCAGTTTTTTGTTTTATATCCCCATCTTCGTTTCTATTTTTTTCTCGTGCTTTCATTCGGTATCCTTCACGTAACATCGCTTTATCGGTTATAGATCTATTGGGGAATCTTTTCTAAACCCGTTAATCATAAAAACTAGCTGAATAAAAGCGTCGCAGTAGTAAGAATCGCACAGCAACTTCCTCGGTCTAAAGGTACCACGAGTATATGCACACATTCAGTTATTCCCACGCTGTCACATACACACATATTTATTCATTCATATAAGCTTACATACACGAACTAGCGGAAAACCCGCACTTCGCTACGGAGTACATTCAAATTAAATTCAACGGTCAATGTATGCAATTAATGCAAAATATATATATATATATATATATATAATAAATACGACGATCAATATATGCAATTGATGTAGAAAAGAAAATATATATATATATATATTTATATATATATATATATATATATATATATATATATATATATATATATATATATATATATATATATATACAGTGGCTCCCAAAAGTGTTCGTACACTTACGATTTTCAATGAAATAGGGGTCTATCCATTGATTAAAATGAATATTTCAGAATGGGTATTTAATAATAAGGTCTATAATCTATTCTTAACAAAACTACATGAAATATTTTTAGTAAAACTTTATTTTTAAGAAACCAATAATCCAAAAGTAACAAAAACTTTATCTCACAAAAGTCATCGTACACTTGTAAAAAATCTCTACATATTAGTAAATATTCTAATTTTTCGTTAAATTAATATTTAGTAGGATATCCTTTAGCATCCACAACAGCTTTTAAACGTCTGGGAATAGATTGCTTTGGTTCTTTTGTAAATTTTGCATCAATGTTCATCCATTCTTCCATCATAATTGTTTTTAGTTCGCTTTTCGTGTGAATGTCGTGTTTTCGTACTCGAACGTCCAGTTCTCTCCAAATATGTTCTATTGGGTTTAAATCTGGCGATTGAGGTGGTGTTTTCAAAACTTGTGGACAATTATAGAGACACCAGATGCGAACGTTGGGAGCCGTGTGCTTAAGATCGTTATCTTGATAAAAAACAAAGTTGTTTCCAATACCCAAATTTTGAGCTGATAATTTTAAATTGTCTCTTAAAATATTTATAAAAAAGCATGATTCATTATGCCATCAATAAATACCAAATTTCCTAGTCCTGATGCTGACATGCACCCCCACACCAGAATACCTCCACCGGCATGCTTAACTGTTCCTACTAAGTTCTTGGGATTAAGTTCCTCATTTTTTTCTTCTCCATACAATTATACGCCCATCAGCACCAAAAATGTTCATCGGCAAATAAGACATTATTCCAATAGGTTTGGGGCTTAGTTATCATTGATAGTGCGAAGGGAAGCCTAAACTTTCAGTTTTTCTCACTCACAAAAAAATTTCTATGGGCAGAGCGCCCATGTAATCCAGCTGTTCTGAGAACTCGTCAAAAAATTTCAGGTGAAATTGAAGTAGAAAATGTTTCATTGAATTCTGCAGAAACTTTTACAGCACTCAAACGTGAATTTTTCACAAATTTTCTAATTATAAATCTCTGATCACGTTTTGTTAACTTTGCCGGACGGCCTTTTCTTACCTTGTTTTCGATCCAATTTTTTTCTTTAAAGCGTTTTTTTCACATACTGCACAGTAGAATGGGATAAATTAAGTAATTTAGCAATATTCCGAACTGATTTACCACTACTATGATGAAAAATAATCAATTTTCGAATGCTGTTTGTTGTTTCTTTACGACTACGAGCAATTTTTAAATAATAAATTGAATATTACGCAGTAGGCAAGCAAAAATGAAAGCCAAACGATATTTTAAATGCCACCACAATTCAAAAATAAAAATAAAGCGCCAGACGATAATTTTAATTATGAATTTATCCGAAAATATTTCAGTGTACGATGACTTTTGTGAGATACAGTTTTTGTTACTTTTTGATTACTGGCTTCTTAAAAATAAAGTTTTACTATGTTTTCAAAATATTTCATGTAGTTTTGTTAAGAATAGATTATAGATCTTATTATTAAATACCCATTCTGAAATATTCATTTTAATTAATGGATAGACCCCTATTTCATTTAAATTTGTAAGTGTACGAATACTTTTGGGAGCCACTGTATATATATATATATATATATATATATATATATATATATATATATATATATATATATATATATATATAAACACGTACATACATCCAGTTATTTATTGATAAATTTATACATGCATAAGCTATGTTTTTAGGAAAAATGTAGCAAAATCATATTGTTTTATGCCAGACTGCCTTGCGTTTAATATCAACTGCTCAAACCCCTCGGATAGACCCAAAGCCAATATGCTATCGGGACTCACCCACGTTTCCAGCTGACAGACCTCGTAGATTCAAGAACAAGGGAGTTTCGAATTAACCCAGTATATAAAACGGATCAAATGGGTTTATTCTTGAAAGTTCTATCATCTTGCATTTGTACTCCACGTGAACAAAAAATGAAGCTCCTTCTTTATTGTCTTTATCGGAATAACTCATAACAATTTTATTTGCTATAATCTGTTCCTATAAATATTCTGTTTGGTTTTCAATAAATTATTAAATCCTTCTTCATACGAAATTGCCATGTACACGTATGGGTGTGGGAATATTACTAGTTATGTAAAATTTAACTCAAGTGATGCCGTTTTATGCTATCATTTCAGGAATATCATAATCAACGGTTTGTGGTTTCTTTATAACCCTTACAGAAAGAAATATATACTGAATTGTGCATTTGATAATTTAGTTAGATACATTTTTTTAATTACTTTACAGACGACAATTTGTGATTTATTTTTGATGTCTCCAAGCCAGCTAGTATACTTAAGAATTTCCCCTCAACATCGGGTTTGTGTGGCAACTGAACTCTCCAACAATATTTATGTTTGGGAGAAAAAATTACTTTCGAAAAGAAAAAGATCCCAATTAAAAAAGTGGTTTTTCATATAAATATTTCTGACTCTTAACTGACAACAGAAGTATTCGAAATACTAGCTAGCCGATTAATATTTATCTAGACTGTAAAGTACTGGAATTGTTAAAACTCTCTCTTTGCTTCACTTCGAATAATTATTTGTTTTTTTAATGTTGGTTCCCTATCGGAATACATTTTCACTTATACACACAAACACGTACACTTTATTGAATCGCACTCACTGTATCTTGAACCAAGTCATACAGAGATTGAATTGTGCATTTTCTAATTACGCTTTGGACATTTTTTCATTTGCAATTACAGCAAAAATAAAATTCTTCATACACTTTTTATAGCAGTTTGAATTTCCGTAAAAGACAGCCATGAAATTTGCTGTTAGTAAAACCTTGAGTTAATTTACAAAAGTGATATTTACTTAACGTTAAAAAATACAACGAAACCTTGCCTACCTCACATCTTGCAGTAACGTGAACAATAATTTTTGCCACGTGTTCAGAATTACCTAGGGAAATTGAAGTCTACTGTCTGGAAAGATAATAAAAATTAAGGATAAAAAGTTATTTCTCTCCTACCATTTTTATTCTTATAAAGAATGTAAAAATTCTCATAGGTTTTGAGAAAATATCTCGCACTCATATATTTTTCACGATATAATTTTCATCTTATTACAATGTCAAATACAAAAATAAACCTTAAAACTCGCGAAATTATTTCCAGATATGTCTGGCATGTAAGTAGGCGGAGTTGCAGGTTCTAAAGTCTAGTTTGTTTGACATATTTGATGGATCTGTATTTCTTTTAAGAGCTAATTTCGCTCAATTTTTATTGATTATTATCTAAGTTTATAAATCGACTTTCGCGTGTATCAGGGGAATTTTTTGCTGGCATGTCTGGAAAATTTCTTATAGAACGTAATGAAATAATTCCATTTCAAAGATAAAACTCACGTCTACTCATTAGATTCCGTTTATTTCACGAAACGCATTAAAACGCAGACATCAAAATAGGATTAATAAATTGTTCCCAAATCAAGAGAAAAGCAAAATTCTTATTTTTAATCAGTCCTTTATTAAAAAGTTAAAAGGCAATTGATATTATGGACAATTTTTGCGAATATATTCAATCAATTTGACGATTTTGATATTGGCGATTGGTCGTAGCAAATTGGCACCATTATCCAGTTTCAATATATTCAATTGATTCGTCTATTATTGAGAGTAGAGTTTAGTCATAGGAAATGGCACCGTTTTCCTGTTTCATTTACAAAAATCTTGATCTCTATCGTATTCTACTGTTTCGTATATATATTAATGAAGTACACTTTAAATGACTCGCCGTGCATTTTTACACGAAATGAGAAGTAACATATGAAACATGAACTGGCATGTCTGGAAAATTTCTTATAGAACGTAATGAAATAATTCCATTTCAAAGATAAAACTCACGTCTACTCATTAGATTCCGTTTATTTCACGAAACGCATTAAAACGCAGACATCAAAATAGGATTAATAAATTGTTCCCAAATCAAGAGAAAAGCAAAATTCTTATTTTTAATCAGTCCTTTATTAAAAAGTTAAAAGGCAATTGATATTACGGACAATTTTTGCGAATATATTCAATCAATTTGACGATTTTGATATTGGCGATTGGTCATAGCAAATTGGCACCATTATCCAGTTTCAATATATTCAATTGATTCGTCTATTATTGAGAATAGAGTTTAGTCATAGGAAATGGCACCGTTTTCCAGTTTCATTTACAGAAATCTTGATCTCTATCGTATTCTACTGTTTCGTATATATATTAATGAAGTACACTTTAAATGACTCGCCGTGTATTTTTACACGAAATGAGAAGTAACATATGAAACATGAACTGGCATGTCTGGAAAATTTCTCATAGAACATAATGAAATAGTTCCATTTCAAAGAAAGCTCATTAGAGATGAGCACTCATTATAGATTCCGTTTATTTCACGAAACGCATTAAAACTCAGGCATCAAAATAGGATTAATAAATTGTTCCCAAATCAAGTTTCATTTCAAACTAAGATTCAGTCCTACGTTTAATAAAAAATTCAAGTAAATTTCTCGTAAAATTGAAAAAAAAAAAAACGCTTTCAAGAAACTTGCTTTAATAGAAAGAATTTATTTAGACCTGAACTGAAGGACTCTTCTGATTGCACTCTGGGTAATTCTGGACAATCAATGAACAGTGGGCATACTGGTTTCATTGCACTTAATAGTTTAAATTGTATTGCTCAGAAGTATTGGAAAACCAGAAAAAGGCTAAATTGTCCAATGCCTGGCATTAGCAAGTAAACGAATAAATAGCTCAGCAGAAATTTTTTGATAAATAATGATTTCAGACAATTATGCAAAATTTTGTTTTTCGATTAAAGTTTCTGCTAAAATTTTTCCCCCTAAAAGTTTTATATTTGTCTATCTAGAGCAAGGGTCGTCAACCTTTTAATTCCTATACCACCCACTTTTGTATCTTTGTTGATGGCAAGTTTCTTGACCGCCCCCCCCCCCCCGGCGCATATCCGCAGTGACTCAATTTATCGCAAGTGCGAAGTCAGTTTTAAAGGGGAGGGTTTGCAAAAATATGTACTTAAATTTATCCTTTTATTTACACTTTATGTTTATATATACATAAATAGCTACGGAGCTAATTCGCTGCTCCCTCGTCCACGAGTATACTTCGAGAAGTGTCCGAGGAATTATTTCCTGTAATCCAAGTTTAGAGATGCAATTAAAAAGTAAATTGCAAAAGCATATTTTAAAATGCCTAAGGCCGTCTGAACACGGGGCAACTCAAAAGAAACTGATAACGGACTCCAATCACAAATCAGTCCGTGATGAGTCGTAACCTATGTAATTGAATGGAGCCACGCACACGGCGCAACTGGTTACAAACCCGTCGGACATGTCAGCATCAGGACTAGGAAATTTGGTATTTATTGATGGCATAATGAATCATACTGTTTATATAAATATTTTAAGAAACAATTTAAAATTATCAACCCAAAATTTTAGTATTGGAAGCAACTTTGTTTTTTATCAAGATAACGATCCTAAGCTCACGGCTCTTGCACAGCGTTCGCCTCTGGTGTCTCTATAATTGTCCACAAGTTTTGTAAACACCACCTCAATCGCCAGATTTAAACCCAATTTGGAGAAAACTGGAGGTTCGAGTACGAAAACATGACATTCACACGAGAAGCGAACTAAAAATTATTATGATGGAAGAATGGATGAACATCGATGCAGAAATTACAAAAGAACTAGTGCAATCTATTCCCAGACGGTTAAAAGCTGTTGTGGATGCTAAAGGATATCCTACTAAATATTAATTTAACGAAAAATTAGAATATTTACTAATACGTAGAGATTTTTTACAAGTGCACGATGACTTTTGTGAGATAAAGTTTTTGTTACTTTTTGATTATTAGTTTCTTTAAAATAAAGTTTTAGTATGTTTTTAAAATATTTCCTGTAGTTTTGGGTTTCCTGTAGTTTGTAGTTAATTAATGGATAGACCCCTATTTCATGGAAAATCGGTAGGCCGTCTGCACACGGAGCAACTCAAAAGAAACTGATAACGGACTCAAATCACAAACCAGTCCGTGATGAGTCGCAACCTATGTAATTGAATGGAGCCACGCACACGGCGCAACTGGTTACAAACCCGTCGGACGGGTTTGTAACCAGTTGCGTCGTGTGCGTGGCTTCATTCAATTACATAGGTTGCGACTCATCACGGACTGGTTTGTGATTTGAGTCCGTTATCAGTTTCTTTTGAGTTGCTCCGTGCGCAGACGGCCTAAAGTGTACGAACACTTTTGGGAGCCACTGCAAATCGAACCAAAGCACGCGGCTGCAGGTAAAATGACGTCAAGAAATTCGGTAAAATTATACGTTTGAAAAAGACAAAACGAACCTTGTTGTAGTAGTATATCTCGATATTTAGTCTAAAGGGATTCGGGAAACAGAAGGTGGCACGGGAAAATAAGGCAAAACGAGAAACAAACATTGACAGCAAATTTAGTTTAAGTGGTTGGGGTTGGTTTGTTCGGGAGAGCTACAGTCATTCTTGGCAACACAGGGGGTTAAACAAACCGGAATTTACAATTACCAGGCCAATTTACTATATACTAAGCCAGTGATTCTCAACCTTTTTTTTGTCGCGGCACACTTTTAACGATTTCCAAATTTGGCGGCACACAAAGAAAAAGATAAGTTTAAAAATTGTTTACTTAAAACGGATAAAAACAGTTAAAAATATGGCATTTAACTGTAAAAACAACAGTTTTCTTTTACAGTGTACTTTTCTTTAATTTAAACAAACTTTACTCGTAATAAAAAAAAAGCATTATAATTTTTACTATATACATTTTTAAAATTTGGCGGCACACTTTAAGAATTTGGCGGCACACAAAAGTGCCGCGGCACAGTGGTTGAGAATCACTGTACTAAGCGAATCTCAGAATTTAAATGGCTCACTGTCATACCAAAGAACAATAAACACGCGTTCGGTCGTAGTATATCTTTTTGTCTTTTTTTTTTTTTGGGGGGGGGGGGGGTGACTCAGGACAAAATAAACTCTAAACTATTTTAAAGAAAACAAACTAAGTTGGACTCTGACCCCGAAAGTCTGACATCCAGAAGCCAGAGGGGCAGACAGGCTCGGCAGGAAATTTTATGTAGTTGCAAGAAAAACGCGTGTAAGAAAGTCTTACAAGCTATAATTTAGAAATAAATAAGCAGCAGTTTTAAAAAATCCTAGGTGAGATATTTGCACCCTTTTAACCCCACCCCTTCTCGAACGCAAGTCCGACCGCTGATCTATTTCACATGGCGATACTATCCGCTGCTCTCTATATTTAACTTCTCAGGGCCGTCTGCACACTCGGATATCACCATCCATCAAGAGCTCCCAGGGAGCCACCTCCCCTCCCGGCCTCAAAAACACACAACATATCTGTGAGCCTTTCGAAATCACACGCACGTTTATTAATTCCACCTAATGTACGAAAATAATCACTGGACGAAACGAAAAGCAAAAAAGAAAAAATCCACAATAACAAACTAAAAAAAAAAGTGCACTGGCAGAAGAAAGAATAAAAAAAAAAAGTCAATCTAAATCAAATAAAAATCGAAAAGCGGGTATGAGAATGAAAGAAAGATGACAACGCCAACTGGACGCCTCGCATCTCTCTGAGCCTCGTTGCGATCCCGGTCACGTTCCCTGAGTGGATTTTTCGATCCCTGCTGTCTGCGGCCGCAGTGTGTTCGGTTTAGCGGCATTACCGCGTGATTACGATCTGCTACGGCGTGGCCATAACGATTAGCTAACGGCAACCGTGATCGCTCAATCGGCAGCGCGACCACCAGAGCCCTTCGCTGTTGTCTCTCGTCCGAACAATATAAACAGTACGATCGGAAACACACAACTCCCTAAAATCCACAATATAGAGGTGTTTGTGTGCAAATGATATCCCAAGATTCCTGATATATATATATATAGGCAATTAATGCAAAAAAATATGTATATATATCCTATATATAATAGCCGTTGTCTCTGTATGACACTTCCGGGCTGTACTCATCTTTCAATTGAAGCCCTCAGTAAACAAACCGCCGGTTAGGCTTAATTTCAATTTCTGATGTGGATCAGAATTTTTTCTTACCTAAAAACAAATATCTTCTCCATCAAATCACGTTTGTTCAGCCTATTTTTCTATAAAACATTCAGAACTAAAAAAAAAAAAAATTGGATGTTTTTAGCTGTATATTTAACAGTTTTTAAAAATCTGTTTACTTTTGCGATGAATTCTGAAAGTAAACAAACTGGAATGTGAATGAATCGCGTAGTGAACTGTAAAAAAATGGATGGCAGTCTACTACTCCAATCGCATGAAAAACTAAATAAATAAAAAATAATGATAGGGTTTGCTTTTACAAGGTGTGGATTAAATGTAATATTGTTAGATAATTCGGGATATTTTTTAACTTTCATATACTTTTTCCATTATGACGTCATTTTTAGTATTATGACGCCAAAATGACGGGTTAGATGGCAGTCTACTACTCCAGTCGCATGAAAAACTAACTAAATAAAAAATAATGAAAGAGTTTGCTTTTACAAGGTGTGGATTAAATGCAATATTTTAGATAATTCGGGATATTTTTTAACTTTCATATACTTTTTCCATTATGACGTCAAAATGACGGGTTACCTACTAGCATTTATAATAAATACGACGATCAATGTATACAATTGATGCAAAAAATATATATAAAGATTGTAAGGGATCGTAAGAGATCGTAAGGGATATTTATTTTTTTGGGATAATATCCAATCGTCTGTTGCATTAGAAAGAGAAAAAAAAATTTATGTCTATTTAGTGACGATAAATTTATTTAAAGTACGAGACGATAAATTTATTTAAAGTACCAGAAAAATAAATCACGTGATCACCATTTAATAAATTAAATTTTAAAAATTAATCTTTATAAATTCACCGAAAATCAGAAAATGGAGGTAAAGGTTCGAAAAAGATTTCATTTTAAAGGACTTTTTAGGATCTTTCTCGTGATATAAATTTTATAACCCTCAAGTTATTATTTTAAATGCAAACTTAAAAAAAATTACAAAAACAGATTAAAATTTTAATTTTAAAAAATCTAAGAAGAATTTTTGGAAAATCTTTCTTAGTGCACCCCTACACCATAAGAAGAATCGCCATGCAAAATTTCAGCCCTTTAGGTCCAGCGGTTTGGTCTGTGCGTTGTATGTCAGTGAGTCAGTCAGTCACGGAACTGTTTTATATATATATATATATATATATATATATATATATATATATATATATATATATATATATATATATGTGTGTGTGTGTGTGTGTAGCTTAGAAATTTCAGGGTATAACTCTCAAGCAAACTTCTAGAGATGATATGAGGCAAAACCTCTGAGATATTTTTGTGTGACATAACAGAAGCACAAGTTTACATAGAAATACTGAGGCACAGATACAGGCATGCTTGCATATTATTGTATAAAGCATGCATTTGTGCACAAAGTGAGACATATTCACACAAACAGACATGTATGTTACCGTGTTCCGTGTGTATTTAAACCTAACACTCCTGCATATAGTGAATTGCAATGGGGATAAGCCAAAAAAATCGTAGAAGTATCTACATAAGTACACCTAGTACGTATTATTATGGTTGAGCCAAGTATTAAAACACAAACATGCATAAGATATTCTCAATGACACAACTACATATATATATATATATATATATATATATATATATATATATATATATATATATATATATATATATATATATATATATATAAATATTTTAAAACATACTGAAGCTCAGACATGTATTAATTTACTTACAAGAACAACGGAAACAACGAAACGAAAAATGCAGTGAAAAACAGCGATATAACAACGAAATGTAAAAATGCAGTCGTAGTAAACATAGTGATAAATTCGCACCTGGAGATTACAATATTATGCATAATGTAGTTAAGCATGTACTCTATAGACGAATATTGAAATGCGCCATTCACGTGACACCGAAGGGTAGCGTTGTAGAAGAACTCTACCCTTCTATTGAAGTTAAGTATACGATTATGCTATAAAAATCACAAATGCTTTTGATAGAGAGAGAACTCTCCTTCATTTAAACGTACAAGACTTCTAAAACTAAACTATGTAACATCTATTGTCAAGCGTCAACAGACGGAACTGGGACCTCCATTAATCATGCCTGCATAATATTGGCATTGTAAATGAATGCACAAAATCTCTTTTTTTTAAATTCATAACTTTTAAAGTCCTCCTTTTTTCAAGAAGTAAAAATTAAAACACAATAATAATATTTAGAAAGAGTCTCCATTGAAAACATATTGCCCACACTTTTGAGAAGTATCCAAATGAACGAAACTGGAAATGAAACCAAAGCCTAAAATAACAATAATTATACACTTATAACAATTAACAAGCACTTTTATATAAATTATAGTTATACTCAACCGATCGTATATATAAAGGCTTGCGTGTGCTTTTTGTGTGGTGTTAAAGTTGTTAATTTACGATACAAAGTAGAAGCTGTGTGATACCAAATACTTCCCAAAGCCCCTATCGGGTGCAACACGCATTACTTCAGGTCGGATACTGTTCTCGAAACAGGAAGAAAGGATCCTTCAAGTCAGGGCTGGCCAACCTTTTTTAGTTGGCGATCGACTTTTCTATAATTTTTTATTCGGCGATTGACTAGTTTTCATTTTTTTATATGGAAAATGAGCCGCTTATCAATAACATAGTCCGTATATTTATGAAATTATGGCTCACGATCGACTAAAATCATTTCGAAGATCGACCGGTCGATCGCGATCGGTTGACCACCCCCTTCTTCAAGTGATCTTCATCCTACTCAGCCCCGCTTGTTGTATTGAGCGATATTTTGCAGTCTGGCAGGAGCTTTGCAGTTCGAAAACAAAGTCATATGAATAAAAAAATTTCGACAGTTTAGAACAAAATTCAAAATAATTATGCCCTTGCAAAAAGCGGCCGCATATCGTTCATGCATAACTAAAGCAGTACCAAAGAAATTCGAATCTTCCAAGCAGAACAATTTTAATAAGCTTCGGAGATTTTATGTTAGCTAATTTGTCTGATGCCCGTACTCTTTCAGCGTCTGCAGTTCTGACAACATACAACATGGACGTAGTAGATAAGCGTGCAAGTTTAAATGAAAACGCTTTGTTTTTCTCATCTCCTCAAAACCAAAGCACGTGCCATTGGGTACTCGCAACCAAAAGAAAATAAATAATGAGAAATTAATTTCGCCGTTATCACGTAACCTATTAAGAAAAGACTGATAAAATTCATAGTCAGACGCCTTACAATAAGTGCTTACATTTTTACATAATACTTCTCATTAAGCGAGCAGCCTTCGCCACAAAGACCTATTGAAAGTTCTTAATTTTCCCATCCTATAGAATATGGTTCACTCATGCATTGTACTTCCACGAAGAGTGATAAGTTTTTCCCCCACGAGGTACCATTATTCATAGGCATCATAAAGACTTTTCCCTCACCGTGCATTCGCAGCTATAAATATATTCATGTAATAAAAATAATCAAGAAAGATTCGGGGAACAACACGCTTGCAAAAAATTCCCGAAACACGTTTGAGCATGAAAGGCCAGATCTGGAAACCTGCAGTCAATATACTATGAGTAAAAACAACACTTTCATTGAGAGAGATTGTTGCCCGACCCCCTGTTCAGCACCCCCAATAAGCCAAATGCTCGGTTTACAGAAAGTCGTCCAAAGCGTGGGTACAACGGAATCCAAACATCAGAAAACCACTGCATGCAATAGCACATTTACAAAGCAATTATCGATAAAAAGTGAATTTCGATGGAGTATACATTTAGCTTGATTTATTTTATATTTTCCATATCAAGCAAACAGATATTTCCCTGCAAAAGTGCTTCTTGCTCATAATGGTGTGTCGATATTTAAAACAATTACAGTACTCTAAAGCTGATTTTAAATAATACAGCAAGAATAATAATTGTAAAGATGCTGCCTGCAGTTATTAAGAGGGTTATCAATGGTTATAAAAATGATCCCTCTGAGCTCACATATCAGACAAACAGGAAAAACATATTCGATATATATATATATATATATATATATATATATATATATATATATATATATATATATATATATATATATACACAGTGGAATCTCCATCTATCGGTTTTCAAGGGGCCGACCTGAACGATAAATGCGGGAAAACGATAGATGCGTGAACATGACAAAGAAATATGATAGTCTTGACTGGGTGGAATAAACGACACTTACGGGAAAATGATGATTCTGGGAACGATCGAACGAGATTCCACTGTATATATATATATATATATATATATATATATATATATATATATATATATATATATATATATATATATATATATATATATATATATATACAGTGTCGTTTATTCCACCCAGTCAAGACTATCATCTTTCTTTGTCATGTTCACGCATCTATCGTTTTCCCGCATTTATCGCTCAGGTCGGCCCCTTGAAAAACGATAGATCGAGATTCCACTGTAATATATATATATATATATATATATATATATATATATGTTTTTCCTGTTTGTCTGATATGTAAGCTCAGAGGGATCATTTTATGACCATTGATAACCCTCTTAATTATTGCAGGCAGCATCTTTTAATTATTATTCTTGCAATTATTATTCTGACAATTATTATTATTGACAATTATTTGTCTTGAAAGTTTGGATAATTTTACTCTAATATAAAAAAGTATATAAAAAGTAAGATATACAGGAAGGTTTCGAATTGTAGATGCTATTGAGTGGGGTGTTTCTTTCCAGCAAAAAAGCACGATCAAGAACTTGCTGTGAAATTTAAGAGGGCTGTATACAAAATGATACGAAGCACGCCTATTGAAATCGCAAAATGCTGACATTGCCATACAATCTCCTTTTTAGGAATTTCCTTCGTATGATTATACTAGATCATTATGCAGCAGGTTGGTTTAAAAGCGAGCTCTCAGATATTATGAAGATTGAGGTAAGTGTTAGGTATATCAGAATAGTATAAGACAGGTTTCCTGAGAATGCAGACAAATAATAGAAAAGGAAAACTTTACGACCCCGATTCTTTAAATATCTCTTACAATTTTTATCAGGGCAAGTCAAAATTTATAATACGAAGTGATTTATTTGTCCTTTGCACGTCATATATACCCAAAATCTTATCATTTCTTCAGTTTTCCTTATCAAATACCTCTCCTGCTTTAGACAGAATATGTAAGTTTAAAATTTTCTCCTTCTAGGGCAAGGGACGGCAATAATTTTTACTAGGAGGGCATATTTTAGAAATGCGGGAGTTAATATTTAAACATGAAAATATTAATGCGATATAAATTTTTATACATAAATTCAAATTTTAATTTAAACAAAGCAATACAGTGATTTCCGCTTATAAGAATCACGTTTGTTATTACCGCTTTTGATTCTTATAAGCGGTTGATTCTTATCGCCGAAATTTAGGTTTTTGGATAGGCACACACACATCTATATATTCATATATTACATAATTTACCATAAAATACTCTTCCATAAAATTTACGTTAATTATCTTTTATTAAAATAAATTTTTATAATTTTAAAAATACAACTTAATTTCTAGACCTATAAGTAGATGCACATGATTATAGTAAGTGAAGAAAAGAATCCAATATTTGTTACAACATACCTGCTTAACAGTTTTAACATTTCAACTACAGGAATGGAGCAAGAAAAAGTTTTCTATGGCAGTTTGATGTAATGCAGTTTTCAGAAGGCTGTTTATGCCTCTTTCAATACTAATAGTCTCAGACGAAGATTCACCTTCTAGCTTACGTTTCACGGTTTGATAACGTGCTGAATCTACTAATGTCACGTTTGCGTAAGTGATAGTGGACACTTCGCCGAAGATTTATGTGTTTCAGGATCCAGGAAGCCGCGACCAGGATGTGGGAGGGGGAGAAAAAGAGTCCCTATTTTTGTTTGTCAGTGGAGAAAATGAAATCGGACCCGGACGGGTAAAGATGCCCCCGGGTCAAGCTAATAGGACAGTGTTGTGCTAAAGCGTTTAAAGAGAAATTATTATGTTATGTCTAACAAAGAAAGAGATGAATTTTACGACTATATTCCATCCCATCTTATCAATCTTTCTTTAAAAATAAAGAACGAAAGAAATTCGCGCCTTTTGAGGGTTTAAGTGGCTTTTTTGGAAAAATGAAAAGAAAGCGAAGAGTGTCAACTGATTCTTAAAACCGGTGGATTGATTCTTTAAAGCGAAAATTTTAACATGGAAATAATACATTGGTTTTTGTTTTCGCGATATTGATTCTTATAAACGGTTGATTCTTATAACCACTAATCACTATAAGCGGTGATTACTGTATTTAAATAGATAATGAATGCGATATTTGACATTGCAAATCTGCGGTCAACTCGTCGTAATGTGGCACATGAGTCGAATTCCCAGTTCTCAGGTATTGGTCCAAATGAGTGTGAGTGAGGCTTGATCGGTACTTTTGATTTCATATTGGAAATCAAAGATTCACAAGCATATGCCGACTCGCAAAGACAATTCAATTTCAGAGCACATTTTCTCGACAATGGGAAGCTATTTCTATTCACTCAGTTCCAGAATTTTTCTCCACCATGATGTTATTTTAATTCAATGTTATTTCTTATATTTATAATTTCCAATTCTAAGTCCTCCTTATTGGAAATATCAAACTATGCTGCTATTTTATAAGTCACATCTTCCTCTGTACGAGAGAAAGGATTCATAAAAAACGTCAAGAATGCCTCCAGTTCGTGGAACTCTTCAAATCTGGTATTAAATTCTTCCAATGAGGAGTCAAAATGTTTGGCAAACTAATAGGTGGTAGCATTTCCATCGCAATAATTTTCTATCGCCATTTTTAAATTTGGGAAATGTGATGCGATTTCTAGAGCGGCAATTTATCTTTTAATGCATTGATCGTACTTATCATAGAAGCAAGGGGAAAGCGACGCTGTCGAGAGATTAGAATGCCGAGTTTTTGATTTTTTTATGGTTTTTACAATTATTAATTTTTTTTTACTAAAATTATTCATTACAACTACGAGCGTTTGTCGTTCAAATATCTAAAATTTTTCGAAATTTGAAAGGGCGGGCACTGCGTTGCCGACCCCTGTACACGATTATCTCCTTTCCCTTCTCTCTAAGGCCGTCTGCACACGGGGCAACTCAAAAGAAACTGATATCTGACTCCAGTCACAAACCAGTCCGTGATGAGTCGTAACCTATGTAATTGAATGGAGCCACGCACACGGCGCAACTGATTACAAACTCGTCGTACGAGTTTGTAACCAGTTGCGCCGTGTGCGTGGCTCCATCCAATTACATAGGTTACGACTCATCACGGACTGGTTTGTGACTGGAGTCAGATATCAGTTTCTTTTGAGTTGCTCCGTGTGCAGACGGCCTTAATTTATATTTTTATGTATTAAACTATGTTAAATGTTATAAAAGTATTTCGATGAGTCTGAAGATAAGTTAGATAATCCTCTAACTCTTTCTCCAACAAGAATGTTTTAAAGTGTGAACCTTTAAAATATATGTTTTAATAAACAGATTTGTGTTCGTATGAAAATAAAAATAATCACATAAAGTTATTTAACAACTGTCAAACAAGTTCCTTTTCCAAAGCTATACGGGACTTAAACAATATTTTAATGCAAAACTGTTCTTTCGCTTTATGACTTTCAGAGAAGTTTATCCAGAGTGAAAAAGGTCTGCAATATTTACTAACTACCCCTGTGTTATTTACTATTGTAAATGCAATGCCACGATGTGAAAAGTTATGAACTTATATACAGGGTTTGTCCTTTTAAAAGAGGACAAACCGTCGGCGAATGCAGGACGTGCTGAGAATATTCCATGTGGTGATTCTCAACACTTAGAATATTGAATCTCTGATATTGCCAGATGATGTTTCATAATTGAGGTTTAATATTAATAACCCGTTGGCAACAGAGCTGACGGGGGATCGTTTCAACAACAGCGGACAACATTTCAGACTTTACAGCAAAAGGAACAAGAATAAATCCCGTCAATTGACTTCGTAGAATACCGAAAATCCCTCAAAGTCAGTGATACATCTCACAAAAATAGCTTAATAAAAGACTGAAATAATTTAGTGCGTGAAACAATTTAAACAGTTTAGTAGTAAAAATGAGTAATGGTCATCTGACAGTTTTGATACATTGATAATCAACTGTTGTTAAAAACCTTAATAATAAAAGTTGTAAAACGTGTTTGACAGTTGTTAATAAAATCTTAAATAGTTTGGAATAGCTTTATTCCGGTTTGGCTTAATGTTACATGATGAAATAAAACAATTAGACAATTTGTGGTATGATGCTGGTTTTATCTTCATTTATATACACGCCCTTTTTCGTGGTGAAATTGCAGTGCTATTAATTTGATCGTATAATAGCGGAAGATGCGTGTATTTTCCCAAGACAAATAATTGTTTATTTTTATTCTGGCTTATTAGCTATAGACTAACAACCAACAGCTTAAGTCCTTCAAGATATTCCTTTCCCAGATGAGATGCTTAAGTTACTTAAGTATCGGAAGAAGAAATAAACTAATATAGAGTAATCAAATGAAATAATTTTTTCATGTTACCACACATCAAAGTTTACTATTCGTTCATTCCTGTGCTATTCACAATATCCTTTTGAGCTTTCTGCCTCTTATTATCGTCAAAAATGTTCCCTTCCAAAGATAGATTATCTTAAAACAGAACATTTTGTACTAGTCTACAGGGAACTGAGAGCAGTTTCCTTGTTTGCGATACGGGGAATGACAGAGGAATGTATTTGTACCAGGAATATCATCATACTCACATTCTAATCACTAAAATTTTCTAGAAATAAAATGTATTCTAGATGTTATTCAATGACAGAGGAATGTATTTGTGTACCAGGAATATAATCATACTCACATTCTAATCACTAAAATTTTCTAGAAATAAAATGTATTCTAGATGTTATTCAATGACAGAGGAATGTATTTGTGTACCAGGAATATCATCATACTCACATTCTAATCACTAAAATTTTCTAGAAATAAAATGTATTCTAGATGTTATTCAATGACAGAGGAATGTATTTGTGTACCAGGAATATCATCATACTCACATTCTAATCACTAAAATTTTCTAGAAATAAAATGTATTCTAGATGTTATTCAATGACAGAGGAATGTATTTGTACCAGGAATATCATCATACTCACATTCTAATCACTAAAATTTTCTAGAAATAAAATGTATTCTAGATGTTATTCAATGACAGAGGAATGTATTTGTACCAGGAATATCATCATACTCACATTCTAATCACTAAAATTTTCTAGAAATAAAATGTATTCTAGATGTTATTCAATGACAGAGGAATGTATTTGTACCAGGAATATCATCATACTCACATTCTAATTACTAAAATTTTCTAGAAATGAAATGTAAACATTGTTAAAATATTTTAGCCAATAAACTTGGATCTGTCATTTTCCCATACCATTTCAAAATCGTTTTCTGTGGATTGAAATTTTCAACGAGCAAAGCAATGAATTTTTGCTTTCAGTGGAAAAAGGAAAAGTTTCCAATAAAAATTCAAAAAATAGAAAATTCGAAAAAGAAACTTTTTCGAATTTCCTATGTGTTTCGAAATTTTTTTCTCAAATTTCCTGAGAGTAAGCAGAAACTTTTTCGAATAAAAATTCAAAATATAGAAAATGCGAAATATAGAAATATGAGACATCATTTTACCAGGGATTGAAATTTTCAGCGAACAAAGCAGTGCATTGGTTGCTTTGAATGGTAAAACAAACTTTTTCGAATGAAATTTCCAATTACAGCAAACTCGAAAAAGAAACTTTTTCGAATTTTCCATAGCATAATTTTGTTGATTCTATAGGATATTAAGAATAATAGATTGAGTGGTAGTTAGGGAAGCTATTCGTGAAGTATCAATTGAAGGGTCTTTCCTATGAATTTTCTTCAACCCTTCTTTGTCAGAGAATAGAAGTTCTTGGGGTTAATAAGAAAGGGACCTCATTACTCGAATGAGGGGGCAATATCCCCTTAGCAGTATTGGCAACGTTATAGTACAGTCCATTTTTGCATGTACATCCCTTGTTTAGCTGATATATATATATATATATATATATATATATATATATATATATATATATATATATATATATATATATATATATTTTTATATATATATATATATATATTTATATATATACATATATATATATATATATATATATATATATATATATATATATATATATATATATATATATATGTGTGTGTGTGTGTGTGTGTGTGTGTAGACTTATAAATTCTGCAGTCTGACTATAGGCAAGATATAGGATGATATGAGGTGATGTGATGTGATATATCGAGGCGACGTGTTAGTTCCTGAAGACGTTCTAACTTTTTAATTCTTAATGTGTTTAATTTTAATTCTATGTAACTTTTAATTCTTAATGTTTGCGTTTCGTTATTAAATGTAATTAAATGTCAGCTGTGTTTTTCTTCACTACTATCCACCAACGGCCATTCTGACAGCGCCCACATATATGTATATATATGAACCGAAATTGAACCCGTTATTTTTTCTATCGCGAGCCAACATGCCATGTCGTTGAAAAAGCTATATTTCCCATGACGATAAAGATACCGTGGAGCCCCATGTTTTGATCGAATCACTGTAATGGCCCCCCTCTCTTAAATCGAACTCATTCATTCATTAAAAGCGAAGAGAAATCCTCCATCGTCGACATCGTGTTCGATATTGAAAATGGCATGATTATCTTGTTGCATTATGGGTTAACCTCCCAACCTTTCGTAAGGGGTTGGTATCATCGTACACTGGAAGTGACGTGAGGGTCTTTACCACGTATAGTTTTCACCTGCAGAACAGCGTAACTAAATCCATGACATGTTCTGAATGCTTATGTCAGACTTTTTTTTGGAACGAAGTTCTTTTACGTGGCTTATACGAGGCTTTTACGCGGCGTGAACTGGCAGGAATCGTCACGTAACGAAAAAGCGTTATGCCCCCTTCATAAGAGCTTTTTCTCGAGGACTCTGTGGCTGAATGGTTATCGCATTGGACTACGGAGTATCGGACTATCGTACTACGGAGCGAGAGGTCCCTGGTTCAAATCCCCGCACAAGCGCTGGCCCTTTTCATTCCCACTCATTCTTGGAATAGCGCAGTATATATATATATATTATATGATATATATATTATATATATATTATATAATATATATATCATATATATATATTATATGATATATATATTATATATATATTATATATATATATATTATATATATATTATATATATATATATATATATATATATATATTATAATATATATATATATATATATATATATATATATATATATATATATATATATATATATATATATACATATATATAATCAATAGAAATCTACATATTAAATCACGTTTAGAGTTGAAAAAATTACGTAAGGAACTTCGCTGTCAGTTTTATGCGCTGAATTCTATTATAACTAAATAATATCTTGTTTTAACACTCATAGGCTATTTATACATTAAACTCAAAATGCAAGATTTTAAATAAATTACTTACACATCTTTGTTATCCCTTCATTAAGAATATGTAGTCCATTCTAATCTCCAAGTGTATGGAATATCTTATCACTTTACATAATCAGTTAAATATATTGCTTTTCTGTATATACATTTACGTGATACGGCATCTTAACATCTGTGTCATCACTTTTGTGACACCTATAATGTCTCATAAGTGACCTGTAAATATTATCAACGTGCTTACGTACGTAAATTAAAGAAATGGCCAAACTGCGGCACTCCCGTAGTATTCGGGCCAAAATGCGCCAAATTAATATGAACAGCATGTCGAATCACCTCCATTTTTATTGGTACAACTTATAGCTGTGAATCCTTGTGTTCCGCATCTCGGTTGATAAAAAATGAAGTTCGGTTTTGATAATTTAACCTTTAGCTCAATAGCTACGAACTGAAGGAACCCAATATATGCCACATTCGAATCTTTTGGCAAAACAATACAAATAAAAATAATTATTAAAGTTATTAAAACGACTTAAGGGAACAGTGGACCTTGAAACCTAACTTTTTTTGTTTTGAATGTATTTACTTGAAATTTGAATATGTGATTAGTATCATAGATATGTAAAAGTGGTTAAAATTTAAAGATGAAATATTAATAATTTAGGAATTAATTATTAATTATATCAAAAGTTGGCCTCATTAAAAATGTTCCATGCACATTTCTTTTGAGTATAATATGGTAATTTTTATTTACAGGATACCTTATAGAACTAACAATGAAACTTATTGCTTATTTTAAGAATTCATTAAAAATATAAAGAGAAAAAATAATAATAGCGAAAACACCCTTTTTATTACGCAAAATACCTATAAATCATCTTTTCAAGTACAAAATTTAGAAATTCTGAGCTACAAAGCATAATTTTTTTCAATAAGATTTATTTGATATACAGTTAAGTATATAAAACTTAAATTTCAAAGCAATACGATAGTTAGAAATGCGCCCGGAGCAGTTTGAATATTCGTAGGACATGAAAATTTTCATTTTGAGAAAAACACATTTAAAGTTATTGCTATTAGTAACCACATAATATCTAAATTAAATACAAATGCCTATAACTAGAAAATTAATCACAGAAATTAAAAATTCTTTCTGAAACACATTCCTACTCGTCCGTAGTTTCACAATTCAATAAATTTAAAAAATCGAATTTTTGGACAAATTTCACAATTTTGAAAGTCCACTGTCCCCTTATGAACTGAGAAATCGTAATTTTTTTCTAACCATTTGAGAATCCTATATTTAATTCAAACACTATAAAAAAGCGGCGCTTAAAATTTCTGCCGTATCAAATATAACCTGTTTTGGGCTCATCTAAGTATGTATAGATATTTCCAAATGGCTCTTAACACTGTCCTCCCCTGGTATATTACACGAGAGAATTCCAAAGTGTGAAATTCGGATAAAATATACCAATGAGAAAGGCGATTTTCGTTTCTCCAGCCCAAAATGCGGACAGCAGATAACAGGAACTAAACGGTTGTTGGGAACTAAACGGTTATAACAAAACGGTTGTTGTATAAGCGAAAACTGCTTGCTTCTCACTCCGCTTCAATATCACGGCCCCCGGATTAAATGCGACACACATTTATTTCAGCGTGGCAGTTTTTGCCGAGCTATGTTCTTTATTAGTACATTTATTTTTTAAGCAATTTTCTAAACGGAAAATGGGGGAGATCATCATTCTATTCCGAACATTAGGGTGCGGTAGTCTTTCAAATTAGGTTGAACACTAACTCAAGAGTATGTACGAAGAAACCAATCGCATTTCATTTTCCACGCAATACCCTCGTTTCGCCGAAAATTTCCCTTTTTTTCCTTTCCCTGAAACGCTATTTTCAAAAAAGTCATGCATTTTTTATCGAAAAGGATCTTTTAGTATCGCTGTTTTACCATTTAGATGAAACAAAATGTCAAATGACTATAATGCAGAGGTTTCCACGCAAAAAAATATGGCCTATAATTGCTTTTCCTTTTCTCTCTAAAAAAAAAATTCTTTTTTTCTCTATATATTATTTTTTTATCCCTCAGTTAAAACAGTTGACCTCCTAGACTGGAAAGCTTGACTTAAACTAACCCACCACAACCACAAAAAATTTAAAACCCTTACATCCCCAGTCATAGTGGGACTAAAATAGTGTTCAACCACGTATAGACAGTCTGTTTAATGGTCCATTCCATACAGCTATAATTGAACAGCAATCATGCAAATGCCTTTGAAACTTTACGGATCTTTACGGCTATATATCCCTGTGCCGGGAAATTTTGACAGGAAATACTGTTTCACCCAGTACGGCCAGTCTATTTAATGTTCCACTGAGTCCTTGAAACTGTCATCTTTGTGACTCTATAGTCTCGTGCCAGTAATTATTAAAGGGAAATATTGTTTCATTCCGAATAGTCAGTTTAATGTTCCATTCAATACAGGTATCATTCAATAGCAATCATGCAAAATGCCTCTTAAACTGCTACCTTAGTTGCCCCATATCCCCGCGCCAGTAATTATGGGCAGAAAATATTGTTTCATCCCTAGTCTAATGTTTCATTCAGTACAGGTGTCATTCAACAGCAATCGTGTAAATTCCTTTGAGAATGCTACCTTTGGAGCTCTATAGCCCCGTGACAGTAATTCTTGACAGGAATTCCCCACAAACCATGTCAGAGTTGTGTTTTAACCAACCGAACTGTTAAATGATGGACGAGGTTAATATAATATAGTCATTACTGTACAGTTTTTACTGCCGTTTTACTTTTTATATTTGGAAGAGCACAAAACCTTCATCAGTCATCACGGGAAGTTTAAAAGAACAAACGGACATCGAAACAGAGCCTCCGCTTTTTCATTTTGTATGCTCACGAAAACATACCATCCGTTTATTGCAAAAATTTCCTTCCCCTATAGACCCTTCCTCAGTTTATTTATTTATTCTTTTAAGGCCGTCTGCACACGGAGCAACTCAAAAGAAACTGATAACTGACTCGAATCACAAACCAGTCCGTGTTGAGTCGTAACCTATGTAATTGAATGGAGCCACGCACACGGCGCAACTGGTTACAAACCCGGTCGACCGGGTTTATCAGTTTCTTTTAAGTTGCCCCGTGTGCAGACGGCCTAGCGTTAGACGACCATGCGGTCGCAAAATCCCAAGATAGGCAGTGAACCAGGCAGGTTAAAAGGAAAATACGTTTAAATAAGTTTTAAGCTATTTTTTACCAGCTCTGAAAAGGATTCATATTTCATGGTTGGTATTTTTTAGTTTGATTAGATCAATTACTTTGTAAATAAAGCTCGCCATCTTTATGCGAAACACTTCAAAATGAAATTTTTTCCTGTAATTGGTTTCTTCGGGGTTGATTGCGCTTGCTTCAGTCGACTGGTATGCAGCAAGTCAATAAGATTAATAAATCAAGGTAGTCTGTGAATACTTCTGAATACTTAAAACACGTATTTTTGTGTTGAAATTCCATCTAGAATGTCATCTCGATGTCTCGTTTCTGAGTAATATAATAAAGAATTTTTCAGTAATCTAATGCAACAAAAAGCTAGAAAACGTTTAATAGTATAATAAAATAGCAATTCCGCTCCTTTCTTGATTCCCTCACTAATACACAAATAAATTGACGTTTGCATAAATCCCCATTTTTTTTTTCATTCTAGTTGCTTCTAAGGATCTGCTTTATTTTTGTCAATATCAAAAACATGTATATGTCATTCGATGATGCGTATAGATATTCTCTTCTACTTTTTTCAATGAATAGCATTTCAAAATAAAATCCTTAAAATTGAATGTCATCGATTAAACGCCTACGCAAAAATGTGCGCATTTTTAACGAAAACAAGACAATAGAAAAGAGCGAAGGAAACGGAATGAAGAGTTGAGGAAAAGCAGTATGTGCTTCTTATCATTTTTTCACAGTCCTTTTATGAGAACTTTTAATATTTCTTATAATTTAAAAAAGATTTATGAAAAATTCAAAGTTGGATAGAAATATTTTTTATTTCCAATACAGTGGGCGCAAGGGACTTGACCAATGATAGAAATATGAAAATTATGCATTTATAAATTAAACTGTCTCAGGGTGAGGGATGCAGTATTTATACTAGTGAATAGGAAATTTCGTGGAATATTGTCCGAAGATGTCGATACTTTGATAATGATCTTTTCAACAAAGCATTTTATAAATCCTAGAAACTAGAGAGTAGAAACAATCATGCATTCCCATCGTACAACAAGCTGATAATAGTTAATAAACCCATCTACTGAGTATTTCAACCCACGTAGACAAGTAACTTTACTTGCTTTCGGATTTCGAATGGGTTGCACAGCGAGCCTAAATGAGTTCCACTATACAGTGAATTTCAAATCGGCGAAATAAGTTCACCAACCCAATTTATTTTTCTGCGTGAATATAGAAATGGGGGAATTCGATTAAATAGGGGTGTATCCAACAATTAAAATTAATATTTCAGAATGGGTATTTAATAATAAGATCTATAGTCTATTCTCAACAAAATTACATGAAATATTTTTAAAACATAGTAAAACTTCATTTTTAAGAACCCAGTAATCAAAAAGTAACAAAAACTTTATCTCACAAAAGTCATCGTACAACGAAATATTTTCGGATAAATTCATAATTAAAATTATCGTCTGGTGCTTTATTTTTATTTTTGAATTATGGTGGCATTTGAAATATCGTTTGGCTTTAATTTTTGCTTGCCTACTCCGTAGTATTCTATTTATTATTTAAAAATGGCTCGTAGTCGTAAAGAAACAACAAACAGCACTCGAAAATTGATTATTTTTCATAATAGTAGTGGTAAATCAGTTCGGAATATTGCTAAATTACTTAATTTATCCCATTCTACTGTGCAGTATGTGATAAAATACTTTAAAGAAGAAAATCAGATCGAAAAAAGGTAAGAAAAGGTCTCCCGGCAAAGTTAACAAAACGTGATCAGAAATTTATAATTAGAAAATTTGTGAAAAATCCACGTTTCAGTGCTGTAAAAGTTTCTGCAGAATTTAATGAAACATTTTCTACTTCAATTTCACCTGAAACTGTTCGACGAGTTCTCAGAGCAGCTGGATTACATGGGCGTTCTGCCCGTAGAAAATTTTTTGAGAGTATGAGAAAAACAGAAAGCTTAGAAACAACAAACAGCATTCAAAAATTGATTATTTTTCATAATATTAGTGGTAAATCAGTTCGGAATATTGCTAAATATTCCTTCGCACTATCTATGATAAATAAGCCCCAAACGTATTGGAATAATGTCTTATTTGCCGATGAAAGCAAGTTTAACATTATTGGTTCCGATGGGCGTATAATTATACGAAGAAGAAAAAATGAGGAACTTAATCCCAAGAACTTAGTAGGAACAGTTAAGCATGGTGGTGGAGGTGTCCTTGTGTGGGGGTGCATGTCAGCATCAGGTAATTTGATATTTATTGATGGCATAATGAATCATGCTGTTTTTATAAATATTCTAAGAGACAATTTAAAATTATCAGCTCAAAATTTGGGTATTGGAAACAACTTTGTTTTTTATCAAGATAACGATCCTAAGCACACGGCTCTCAACGTTCACTTTTGGTGTCTCTATAATTGTCCACAAGTTTTGAAAACACCACTTCAATCGCCAGATTTAAACCCATATAGAACATATTTGGAGAGAGCTGGAGGTTCGAGTACGAAAACACGACATTCACACGAAAAGCGAACTAAAAACAATTATGATGGAAGAATGGATGAACATTGATGCAGAAATTTCAAAAGAACTAGTGCAATCTATTCCCAGACGTTTAAAAGCTGTTGTGGATGCTAAAGGATATCCTACTAAATATTAATTTAACGAAAAATTAGAATATTTACTAACATGTAGAGATATTTTAGAAGTGTACGATGACTTTTGTGAGATAAAGTTTTTGTTACTTTTTGATTATTGGTTTCTCAAAAATAAAGTTTTACTATGTTTTTAAAATATTTCATGTAGTTTTGTTAAGAATAGATTAGAGATCTTGTTATTAAATACCCATTCTGAAATATTTAATTTAATTAATGTATAGACCCCTATATCATTGAAAATCGTAAGTGTACGAACACTTTTGGGAGCCACTGTACATGAGTTGAATAAGTTGAAAGAAAAATTGTATGAATAAACTGCAAATTTAATTAAAATGCTTTTAAAATAAAAACTACAAATCCTTGTTTCTCGTAATTTCTTGAATTTTATTTATTTTCCTCGTCTAAGAGAGTTCCATTTAGTTGAGTCAATACATATTGTGCAAAATACATGCATTGATAGAATATGAGTTACATTACATTTTATTTAATAATCGCTTTGACTTTTCAGTTATTCTTGATAACTCCGAAATGAAGACTTAAAGTTAGTTTGAATAACTTATCACATTAACTGTTACATTTCAGGGTTTTCAAGGGGTGACCTTTTTAAAATTAGTGTTTTTATACATTAGTTTTTACTGTTTCTATAGATCTCATATCACCCTAGCGAATCAATCATTGTAAAGCTGTGTTAAAATTAGTTTGTCCAATGCTTTTAACTATCTCCAGGACTGCCTTATTTGACGGTAAAAATAAACCCTCTACAATTAGAATGATCTCATTTTTATGAGAAAAAAATTAATATTATTTGGCCTTTGTAATTACTAAAAAAAGTTTTCACGAAAAATATCTGCACTTTAAGTATTAAAGATTTTTTGTAAATTAAATTTGATATTCCCCTTTGGGTGAGATTTCTACAGAATGCACTTTTACCACGTTTCCATGAATCAAGCAAGCATCAAAAATTTCCCTTCGCCATCAACATAGCGAAAGGAGGTAATAATATCAGTTGATTATTATAATTCAATTTCCTTGTAAGTGATATATCTTGAATCATTTCCTCTAACATAAAGGATTAAAATTAATGTTGGATTCCGCAGCTAGTTTTTTTTTACATCCCTTACTCTGTGTTCTATACTATGCTTCCCGTTCAAACACCATAAGAGAAGTGTTCGTAAATAGTATCACCCCATCAGAAATTGTGACACGAAGTTATGCAATATCCTCGGCCAACGTATAAATACAAATTTAAAATGCGGCAATACATATTTGATTGAAATCCGAAGTATTATTGATTGAGATGCTTAATTGAGATTTTTCTCTTTTCTTTTATTTTTTTATTGGAAAATCACTGATATCTAAGAGGTATTATTTGTACTTTCTTGAGTGCATCTATATCCTTGTATACAGTTATGTCTCTATGAAATGAAAATTAGGAAAATTCATTAGTTTTAGGTATTTATAACAAATCATCAATATGGCAGCACTAAGAAGAAATGGTGAGTTAAAATTATATCGAATAAGAAGAGCCCGAATAAAACAATGCAAGAACAATTAAAAGAAGATCCTAGCACATTATTCAAGCCAATGTAATGAAGATGCTGATTTCTTCATCTTTGGATGAGCATTGATGCAAAAATTACTAAAGAACTAAAGCAATCTATTCCCAGACGTTTAAAAGATGTTGTGGATGCTAAAGGATATCCTACTAAATATTAATTTAACGAAAAATTAGAATATTTACTAATATGTAGAGATTTTTTACAAGTGTACGATGACTTTACGGTGAGATAAATTTTTTGTTACTTTTGGATTATTACAATTTCTCGTTATTGATAATCTAAAGTTGTAAAACGATATCTGCCTTTACCTCATATTTTCCCTAGTAGTGAAGACAAGAGCTGATATAATTTCAGGTTGTTTGTTGCCATTGAGCGATATACCCTTATAAGACCTCAACAACTGTTTGTATGTTCATTACAGTTAGTACTTGCCGTGCTACGCCCTCCTCTGCACTGCGACTGATCTCAAATTTCAGGTCACGGATAAATATTTTCCTCAAGCCATGGAGATGCTTCGGGACTCCTAAACAAGCTTCTCCGTCAGCGAAATCAATTCTTCACGTTTATCGGGTCCCGATGCCTATCGTGGCAAATGAGCGTGATAGACAGGCATCGCTTAACCCCCCTGTCAACCGCAGATAACCTCCCGAAATGGAAGAGAGCGGGGAGGGGATTGTTTTTGCTGGAGGGGGCGACTCACGCAGCGAGGTGCTTGGGTAAGGTCTCCTCGGTTCTTGGGTAAGTTTGCTTCGGAGCACGCGCAAGTCTCTCCACTTCCTCGGTGCCACGTTTGGTGCAAATTGGGATGTTTTGAAGGTGGCTCGTTATGAAATCTACAGCATCCGAAATAATGCATGAAATTTCGAAAAAGGAATAATCTCTTGCTAGTGCTAACTTATAATATTGCGTTCTAAATACCTCCAATAGTAGGCCCGAAATTTCTCCCTAAACGTCATGTATAGATGGTAGTCTATGACACAAAAATTTCAAATTTTGAAGACAAAATTACGTTCTCAATTTCTACCACACTCATCCCATAAAGGTGGCGTAAATCGTCTTCTATTTTACAGAAATATTTCGAATTTTACTTCCCCGTAAAAGCTGCTCGGATTTCAAAATTAGGAGAAATATGAATCGAAATTTTGAACAGAAAAAAAAAGGTGTGTGTCTGCGCTTTACACTTTTTCTAATATCTGACGTCGATTTAACTTCTTCGTCCTTATGGATGAAGCGAACGATTACGCTATTCGGTATAGCGAGGGAAAAATTCATTATAAAAAAAGAAGAAGGAAATTGGATGATGTCCTTTAAATGATATAAGCAATCAGACAGGAGAATTCATGTTTACCTGGCGAGAACTACACTGTTAAAGAATCTCTTCGAACTCAAATACCAAGTCCAAATTTCCCGTCGGGTTTTATTTTCGTTTGCGTATGACAAAATGGTCTAGCAGATCCACCTCTTAACTTCGGAATTAAATAAGCACGGAATGCTGTAGCTCTTAAAGATTTTTATTTATTTATTTTTTTTTTTTTAAAGTAAGCGAGAGTATGTAAGGATGTAAACGTGCCGTCAGTGCATACTCTCGCCCCTCTATTTTCTTCAGGTCCATGACTGGCCACAATAGAGAAGTTTTTCACTGTTAGATTTTCTAGAGGTTTGATGCATGTAGCTTTCCCAAATACTGTCAGGATAGCGGTTACAAATTTGTGCCCAAAGTTAAAATGAGCGGTGTGTCGAATTACCTCCACTTTAGCTACAACTTATAGCTGCGAATCTGCTTTAGGTTGATATACAGTAACAAACGCTCCCAATCAACATTTCACGGAATGGCTACGAACTGCAACGATTCAATATGGGCCACATTTGAATCAATAGACAAAACAATTGAAAGAAATATAAAATAAAGCTATTTAAGAATTGATATATATATTCTTACATCCGGATGATACTTTTAACCTTTTCTGTACGGGGTGGGATAGCATGTACCCCAAGAATACGGGCCCATGAATGAATATATATATATATATATATATATATATATAATATTCATTCATAGACCCGTATTCTTGGAATAAATGCTATCCCACCCCGTAGGGAAAAAGTTAATAGAAAAAAACAACGCTTAAAATTTCTTTCGTATCCAGCATAAAATTTTTCTATTTTTGCCTGACGTAGTATAACAGGAGAAGGATGGAGAGCCGTTTAGGTTTCGTGTTAAAAAGTCGAAAATTAATATTTGAATATACGACACCCTCGTAAACATCCCCTCCCTTTACTGAGTGGGCCATATCGACACTACTGGCGGGGAAAATGTTACATTATTTAGTTGAAAGGGGATGGAGGTCCGTTTTTAAAAAAATTTTGATCTCACTTATTTGCATTGATGAAACGTTTTTTGATTTTGTTCCCAGGCCCTCGGGTTAAAGCAGCCTTTCAAACTGCTCATTCAATCTTTGTTGGTTCCACAACATGATATGAAGGGATAAAATAGAAAGGGAATAAAGGGGACACGTAAAAAATGGTGGTCTAATACGAGCAATATTTTAGGATTCCTTTGATAGAGATGGAAAAACTTATTGTCTAATAGAGAAAATATTATAAATAAATAAATTCTTCTTCATATACCACCAGCTTCTTCGTAAAACATTAAACCATTAGATAAATATTACATTATAAGAACACTTAAACAATGAAGTTTATACATGCACATACACACTCATATATATATATATATATATATATATATATATATATATATATATATATATATACAGAGAGAGAGAGTTAGAGTTAGTTAGATAGATAGATAGATAGTTATAGTGTAATTTCTCTAGCTGGCAACTCGACGGCCTTATTTTGTTCAGAACCGATTCCAGACTCAATAGAGCCAATGTTATGGAAGAAACCTCTTTTCGATGGACGTCCTTCAAAATGGCCACTTTTCGGAATTATGGCTGGCTGCCATAGAGAAGTTTCACTGTATATATATATATATATATATATATATATATAGTTGCCTCTCTGTTTAACGAAGCTCTACTTAAACGACGATCTCTATTTAAAGACGATATTTCCCAGTCCCGGCCCCTCCGACGTTATGGGAAGTGGTACTTTTTCACAAATTCTGTTTAAGGGCGATCTCTACTTAAGGACGATTTTTCACGGTCCCTTGAAAGTCGTTAAACCGAGAACCAATTGTATATAACTTTGTCTAATATATATATATATATATATATATATATATATATATATATATATATATATATATATATATATATATACAGTGGAATCTCGATCTATCGGTTTCCAAGGGACCGACTGAACTGAACGATAAATGCGGGAAAACGATAGATGCGAGAACATAACAAAGCAATATGATCGTCGGGACTGAGTGAAATAAACGATACATACGGGAAAACGATGATTCGGGGAACGATCGATCGACATTCCTATATATATATATATATATTTCTGTGTGTGTCCCCTTTACGTACTAACAACATATAATCTAACTCATCGGATCAGTGTTATTTACATATTCAAATGAACCTATCTCTTGTTGTTTCTAAGTGAGTGATCATGATAGGTTCTTTTTCCAGAAGTCTCTAACACAAATCAAATTTACAAAGAGTATAGGGACTAGCATACTCGGCATGGATCTGGGAAGTAATTATTATCGAAAAAGATTCATTCACTCTACTCTTTTTCTATAAAACAGTGGTTTCGAAATTTGCAGGTCCAAAGTTTTTCGCCCAGAAACTCCAATATATTATTTCGATGCATATTTTAAATTGAATGGTCATATTTCGGGCTGAAATACATTAAAATTTAATTTTACCTAATAAACGAGTCATTAAAAATTATTTAAGCAATAAAAAAGTCATTTATAAAAAAGTCATTTAAGTAATAAATAAGTCTAAAATTTGAAAAGTATTTAAGGTCGATACTTCTTGTTTCATTGAATCAAATTGAAGTTTATGAATATTAGTAAGACGGTAAATTCAGATTTTTTTTTTTAACTGCTTTTGGAGAAAATTTTGTATAAATATAGGTCCAATTAAGACGGCATTTTTTATTTAGTATACTGGTGATGCCAACTGATAAATAAAAATTTGCTCTGTTTGAGAAAACTCAAAATTTTTATCGCAAAAATTACCATTGCAAACTACTGAGAATTTGATTGATAACTCTAAAAATATATTCGTATAGTTTAACAGGAGTTTATTTTTTTTATCTAATTAATTTTGATCTCGTCAAACAATGTAAGTGCTAAAATGAAAAAAATAAAGGAAAATAGGCAATCTTATAACTCACACTTACAGTGGGTCATAATAATAAATGACTGATATAAAAATATCAAAAGATTTGTATGATGCTTGAAGTAGAGGAGAAATGACCATCTTACATTCATAATATTTATTGTGTTTTCTTTTGCTTATATATAGTGATACTGAAACATAGCAGCAGTTTTAGACAATTACTAACAGTTAAATTAGTTCATCAAATTAGAAAACAGAAACTAATTCCACAGTTTGTGCATAAAGGAAGTGATGTTATATAGGGCTGAACAGTCAATAGTTTTAAGATTGTTTGGTGTTGCCATTTCTCTTTTTGAAGATGTCATAATTTAAGTATACCTCAATATGAAACGATTAAAAAATAACCTAACGTCTATTTTCACAGTCGAATTTAGACAAATCAGGGAAGGCGAGTACATAATTTTTTTTTTAATTGTCCTCTTCTATACAATTGTCCGAATTGTATCTATTTGTCCTCTTCAAACCACACACTCTTGTGTGTGTGTGTTGATAAGGCAAATAGGCCTAAAAAGGGTTTTTAATAGCTCATTAGCAAGTTATGGATATACTGTAAAACTTGTTTAGAGTCTGTTTGATAAGTGTTTATTGATCAAAGACGAAAGCAGACTGGGGTCAAAGGGGAACGGACCCACCTTAAAAATTGAACCCTTCATATGTATTGTCCAGAAGCTTACCTTAATTATGTTTTGGTCTAAAGTAGTGCTCCTCCCCCCCCCCCATCCCCTTGCCCGACATCAGGTGGTCCTCTAAAGCCGATGGCCTTTAGGTATTAAGTACGGAAAGTCTACCTTTCTCTAGACCAGACCAACTTTAAAATTCCTATCGAAAAATATGTCAAGTTGTGCTCATCAAGGAGAACATTCAATTTAGACATGGTCCAGAAATCGAATAAAATCCATTATATTAAACATATCGTCCTCAAATGAGTTAAATTTTTCAAGTCTGAATTACAGTTAAATTTAAAAACTAAATTGAAAAATCTGAACTGGAAAAATGAAACATAAATTTTTGACTTAAAATCAGCTTCATTAGACAGAAACAAACGTTAATATTTAACCGCTAAGGACACACATTTTTATACAGAGCAGATATTTCTATCAAATTCCTCTTCCCTTGTTTGGCTCAGTAATTGATATCTTACGGAATTTATTTTCAACCGAAGCAATATTCTTCTCAGCTAAACCTAATGTGAAAACGGTATAAGTGATATGCTTTTCATCTATCATTATTAATTTTGCAAACTACATTTGTCAGCGAACAGTCCAACTGATAAGCACATCTGTTCAATAAGTCATAACTCATCAGAACTCTTTTCAAGTTTAAATAGAGCATTTAAACTATTTATATACTGGATGGAGTTATAAGCTCGTAATTCTGAAATGAATCAATGCAGCCTTCCGAAACAAGAGGCAACCACTTACTGCATAATAAAGTTGTGTCTAGATTGAATTTCAACTCTTTATGGTGTAATAGGGTCAATATTTGACTTCTTCGCAATTAAAATAAATAAATAAATTATTTCCACTTTCAGAGACTGTCCTATTGATTCGAAATACGGTCGGCTGGTAATTGATTAATCTTTTAATTATATCTCTTTGGTAATGAATATGATATATATGTGTACGTAATGCGATGTACAATTCCTAGATACACGTAGATGAGATCCATTAGCTGTATCTAATTTTAGGGTAAGTTAAAAAGGCTCCTAGAAATACATTTAACAAGATTTTAGAAAATTAATGCAAATGTCTCGCTTTGTATCTACTTTAAGGCTCCAATTTGAATAAAACTGAGCGACTCTAAACACTGACGAATGATCTTTTAATTAAAATTTTTTTTTCAACTTTAATTCATTGAAGAGTAGGGTGCACTGGTTAACTAAAGGCTGAACTGTATCTCAAAAAAAAAAAAATTTTTATACAAGGAGCATAATTTTTCCCGAAATAAAGGAAACGAAGTAATAAATTAACTTTAAACAATGAGAAAGAAAACAATAGCACGTGTTACATAAATAGGAAGTGCAAAGGTGTCACAGTAACAAATTTGAGATGGCAATTCATCGAAATCTAGGAATTTCAGTATTTAGTTTCAAAGATTATATGCATTAAAGGTCCTCAAAAAATCAGAGTCTTAAGCCTCTTATGAAGACATGGATTTCCAGAAAATATAAGCCACTTTAACACAATTTTGACTATTAACCAGCTTATCCAATTTAGAAATTTTTTTTTAAATATTACAACGTTTTGCGAAATCTTCCTAACGTTTGATTAAAATATACAGCCGAATTCTGCCGAATCGTGTATATATAAGACTGATTATTCTATGAAAGGGCTGTTCGAAGCCCACTGTTCGCGCTCCTTACCACCTTTTAAGGGGAATTAATCAGATTTTGCTGCATCGGACACTGATATACCTTCTTTTTTTTTTTTTTTTTTCTTTTTTTTTTTTTTTGGGGGGGGGGGGGAATATATCAAGGAACTTTAAATACTTTCGGACTAATGTAGACGGGAGTAGATAATCAAAGAAGCATTTTTAGATGAACTTAGGTCAGGTTAAGCAGGATTCTGAACTGCGTATAAACTGAAAGGGCTCCAAAGAACGAAATTTTTTACGCCTCACTGCAGAACCACTGGCTCTAACAGCCATCCATATGTATCGAAGAATTTTTAATTTAAGAAGTGTTTTCTTTCTGTGTTGTCTGAGTGGCGACACTACATTAAAATATCTGAAAGCGACTCACTATTGGATATTTTAATCCCCAATGGCAAAACCTGCTTCGGTTTACTCTATTGACGAAGCAGGAAATGGGATGTTTTATTAACCTTTTGCTTACGGGGCATATATATATATATATATATATATATATATATATATATATATATATATATATATATATATATATAAATATATATATATATATATATATATATATATATATATATATATAAATATATATATATATATATATATATATATATAAATATATATATATATATATATATATATATATATATATATATATATATATATATATATATATATATATATATATATAAATATAATATATATATATATAAATATATATATATAAATGTATATATATATATATATATATATATATATATATATATATATATATATATATATATATATATATATATATATATATATGTATGTATGTATGTATATATATATTCATTCTTGGGCCCGTATTCCTGGGATACATACTATCCCACCCCGTAAGGAAAAGGTTAAAGAGGGTGGCAATTTTAATGAAGTTCGAACTCTTCGAATTTCCTCTTTTAAGGTCTTATTATATCGTCTCTGAACATATGCCTTGTAAAAAAATGAATTCATTAAGCTAAAAAAAATGTTCGGTTCAAGGTTACAGTTTTATTTCACTTCAATTTTGTATTTTAGTTATTTTCTGGGATTTCCTCCTAAAAGAGGTAAAATAGGGCATCAAAATAAACCCGTTATTTAAAAAAATTAGTTTTCAAATGCTAACGACACAGACAAACAAATCGCACTCACCGGGGACGAAGTGGTGTAGGACGAGTATCCAAACTGCGTGTAGGACATGGTTATCGTCTCGGTGCGTCTCCCCCTAAACAAAACAACAGGTCCCTGTGCGTTGTCGGAGAACACCAAAACCCCCCTATGCAGGCACAGTCACTTTACATCGTAAAAAACACACACAACCGAGAAAAAAAACACAGTCCACGGCGAACAAAAACCCTGCGTCAGTCGACGTTAGCTGGATGCGAGCAGTTCCGAGTGGCCGAGTGTCGCCGAAAACAATCTTCGGAATTCGCGGAGGACAGCCAGCGCAATACGGGATGTGGGTGACGGGGGCGTGCCGAGGGGAACCCCATTGGTCGTCGCGGGCCCGCCCCGACCCGGAGTGGCTCCGCCTCGATTGGGATGGTGTGCCGAGCGGAGAGAGAAATGTGGAAGCGTCAAAGGAGCCACGGGATCCGAGCCGCTGTGGTGAATGTTGGCAACGGTATTTGGCAGTGCGGAATAAGAATACTTTTTTCTGTGTGTGTGTGGGGGGGGGGGGGCTGAGGGGAATGATTAGCGACCGATTTTCAGGACTAGCATGCAAAGTTGGTATTTTCCTGTCAATACTGCGTGGGTTCAATCCTCCAAGTCGAAAAATTTCGATATTTCACTATATTCATCGAAAAAAAAACGACTTCTTTCTTTGTCTACCTGATCGTGTCACTGCACGGTTATGGTTAGTGATCGAAGCTTTGCTCCTCGCGCGATTACGGGATCAACATGACGAAACTGCAGAATGCAGTTGTGAAAACGCAGTTGATTGGTTTGGGGCACTACAATCATCATTTGTAACGTCGAGGCTTTAACTGGACGAGAACAAAAGCCTAAGAACCGATTCCAGGCATCTACGAACACCCATGCCTACAGCAGGATTCGATACCGCGGAAGGCATGACATACAGAAACGTTAGTCAAATGCGTAACCGCAACGAATCCTTTCCCCAGAGTCAGCTTACGGATTCCTTTCAACTGCATATATTCCCGTCATTCGAGTCATTTCACGTGTATAACTAAACTGCATTTATGGCTTTAAATTAAATTTGGCGGCGCCCCATGGAAGCTGCATCTGCCTAGCTTTTTCAGGTCTGCATCAGAATGGATGCGATTCTGTGAAAAGGCCGGTTCCCATCATCGTGTTCGTGCCTTATTCATTTGCCCCTTATTCCGACAACACGTCCGGTAGCTTTTATATTCGCGAAATCATCGCCACTGTCATATGGAGGCATGTACCTATATCCTGGTCGATACAAATTTTGCAGTACTCTTTCATTAAAAAAAACTATGGACCAGTGGAAAAGGTACGGAGGCTTTATAGAGGTGGGAGGGTGATAGATTGATTCTGTGATAGCGGGTCGTTGTCCAGAGACCCAAAATTTATAGTTTCAAATCATGTGTCTATACCAGGGCCGCCCAGAGAGGGGGTCAACTGGGGCACCCAAGCCCCTAACTGCTGGAGGGGCCCCAAAAATTTTTGACAAATTAATTTATTAGATTTCATCTGAAAAAAATTCTGAAACTTGTACCGTACTTCAAAATTCAAAATAATCTTCTGAAAAAAGCCCCCCCCCCCCCCCCCCGCCAAAAAAAAAAAAAAAAAAAAATTCGATTAATTAGATTTCTCATATTCCAAAATAGTCTTCTGAAGAATACGCGATTTAGTTTTAATGAAAAATATAACTGTTTAGTTCTAATTGCTATAAAATTACATTCTCCCGAATAAATTGAAGACAGTAGTTAGTATACTAACTACTAAAATAGATAGTTAAAAAGCTTCGCGGATGGAATATGTCATATTTATTGGAGAATATAACAATCCATCTCGTCAATATTCCATACTTACGAGAGCAGTACAATAAAGCATAATAACTATGTTAATCATTCACTAAAAAAAATTTAAAGGATGAGTAACTTAATTTGAATGTGTGTTTTCGTCTCTTTCCATTTTTTATTTTTTTTGGGGCCCCCAACAGAAGTTTGTCCCAGGCCCTGTAAAGTCTCTGGGCAGCCCTGGTCTATACTTCGAAATAATTTTACAAGTTTGAAAACGGTTTTCAGTTCTCCTGATCTCTAAGAGAGGCAGAGCTTCCCATGAGACATAGGAATTAATTTTCGCTCGGACACTTTTCATTGCTTCAATACTTTCCTACGGAGATCAAGTCTATAGGAATTCCGGAATTTTAGGAATATACCTGGGGAAAATGACAGTTAAATGTGTTAAGATAAAACTTTAAAGTATAAGTTTTATGAATTTAAGGTTAAAAAGCATTATTTATTTAAAAGAGTACTATATAATCTGAGACGGAGCATAAAATCCTCCTTGAAGATTTAAAGAAAAACAGGGAAATGTTGGAAATACACTGTATTTTCTTTTTCACAAAACTTTGTGAATTGTTTTGTGTTAATTGTTACCCTAGAGTTAACCTAGGTATATGGAGTCACAAGTTGACTAATTGAGAATAGTTCCTTCCTGACTTTGACTGAAGATTGTCCCCAAAAATTAGTAATCTATTGGGAAGAATGAGGGCACAAATTTCTACAGTTCTCACTTTTTTCCTAATTTTATAAAGGAAACAATTTCATTCGAATCTTTAAGTACTGGTGTTATTCAAAGCTATTTAAATTTAAGGAATTAATTTTCACAATTTTTAAAAGAGGGATAAAAGTAAGATTCTTTTATCCATAATTGCGGGTGCAAATATTTTTGGGTAAAATCTTAGGATCAACAATATGAAACAAACCTTTCTCTCCCGCAAATATCAACATGCGGACACAACTATAACTGTGTGCCATTTAGATATACCTAAACGGCACGGCTTGCGGAATGGTCCTCATTCATGTTAGAATCGGAAACAATCATGTAAGCAAAGGAATCACTGGGATCTTTTTTGACTACTCCGGCTAAAGCTGCGTGAGTTACAATTAAAGTAAAAATTAACATAGGATTCAAGTATAGCGGAGTTCCATTTAAATAATATATCTGATAGCCTGAATGCCCGTTAGACTCAGAAATAATCATGTAAGCAAAGAAATCACAGGGAACTTTTTTGACTACTCTAGCTAAAGCCGCGTAAACTATCTTTACATAAGTTTACATTCAAAAGTTCTGGATACAAGCGCTTGTGCAGGGGGTTATCACCCCTCAAAATATCGATGGTGGACCGCATCAAAGTAAACTACCGCACCTTCACCACTGGTAATGTATCTGCAAGCATAAATTTTGTCAGATAGGTAACGGAAGAAAAAAAAATTCTCCAAACCACGAGTTTCATATATTCCAAGTTTAAAATCTAATAATAACTTTAATTACTAGCATCTCAAAACTACGTTAACAGGTGTAATAAAATGATTTAGAAAATCAATTATGTTGCCATAAACTAAAAAATGAGCAATCAATTAATGATATTTTCTTGAATGAGTTAGTATATAAGACGTGTATTCCTCTGCCACACACAGAGACAAAAAAGTCGTTCGGTGAACCTACTTCTCCGAGTTCAAATCCACTGCACAGGGGAACTCGCTTTTGGTGAGTCGTACAACCCATCTGGGAAAGTGGGTTCTAGAACCCAGATCCCGATCAGGTTGATTTACCCACCACCAACTCATTAAAATGGGTTATACAACTCACTTTAAAGTGTGTCGAAAATCACACCAACTTGAGCAGACGAACTCTTCTTTAAAGTTCAATATCTCACTTTATTTCGGGTTATAAAACCCATGTCTAATGAGTTATTTTAAGTAAATGAGTTTACACTATATTATTCGAAAGGTTGCCTATTTTCCCTGTAATTCATTATTCATTGTCTATGTATTTATTATCTCAATTCTCTCATTCTTTCTCGTGAAAAGAAAAAACACCCTGCGATATACACCCATATTTGGAATATAATTGATATTTTTTCAAAGTCACATAAAAACAAAGCTAAATATCTGTTATAAAATCTTGCAAACTTATATCATAAGTGATGAAAGGCTGTCTAAAAGTTGTAAGGATATCAGAAATTTAAAATGTTAATGAAGCATCCATTATTTTTTAAAATCAGTTTCCTTCACAGGAGTAACAGAAAGGAACAAAAAACTCCCAAATTAAAAAAAAAAATTTGAAAAAACTTTTAACTGAATTTTATGCTGAGAATTAGTGGTGGGGCTTCTATATACCAGTGAAATAAAATTTACAGGCAACTTATGAATATTATAATGTATAAATCCTTAAAATTTCGTAGGGCAAAAAGTTTTCCTTACAACTTTTAGTTTGATTAAACTGAGATACAAATATTTGATCAAGAAAGTTTCAGATCCTAGCTTTAACATAGTAGAGATATTAACATTTTTTAAATGAAACAAAAAAAAATTAATTACATTGATTTCAGCAATAAATATTTCTAATTGGTACAGATACCATAATTCCACACAACTAGTTCAGAAACAATTGCAATTTCTCAAACTGCAACAACAAAGATTTCAGGAAATATAGATAATTATTTTCTAAGAACTTGTTGACTAAACAAAATAGCTCCAGGCACATGGTCTGAAAATTTTATAATGTACTAATAGATATTTACTATAAATATACTTTTCTACATAGAAATGAAATAACTCATGTAAAATGCATGCTAAGCATTTTTTTTTTTTTTTGAGAAACCGAGATCTAATATTTAATGGGAATATATATAACAAATTGATTGCATATGTTAGACATTTGAAATTAGTAGTAGATAAAAAAAACGACTGGAATCGTCAGTACGTCCAACATTTGTAAATTAAGCAAAGACTCGCTTTGTAGAGTAGGGAGTTCAGAGGCTTTTGAATTCTACCACTCTACAACTCAGCATACATAGAAAAATCTTAAAATGATAATTTACTGATTTGCATGATAATTTTTTTTTTAACCTTGAGGCACGTCCTTTATTCTTGACGTGTAACTACTATGTTAATGTGACCACACGTGTGTCCAATTACAGAGTTGTTGGGAAAATGTGTTTTCAGATTCCTAAACTTCCATCCACCTTGTTGCTAACAAAACTGTATCGGGAATTCCTTATTCTTGTTGACGATAATGTTTAAGAGACTTTTATTTAACTCCCAGGCATCTCTTCTAATGAGCTCGATGATGATTTGCATGAAAAAGGAAAATCACTCACTCCATGTTATAAGGTAGGAAGCAATATGTACTCACTCACAGACAATGTACATGCACACACACACACATGTGTTGGATTTCAGTTGCTGGAGGTTGTGGTGTTTAATATTCCTAGGTTGCTCCAAATAGAAAAACTTTTATTGCTTTACTAAACATGCAAAAGAACCATCAGTTTTTTTTTTTTTTTTTTTTTTTTTTTTGGGGGGGGGGGGGAGATAGCATCGAAATCCTTCCATCGCTACTCCATCACGCTCGTGCGTGCGCCTGTGTGTATATATATTGACTAGCTGAAAACCCGTACTTCGCTACGGAGTACATTCAAATTAAATACAACGGTCAATGTATGCAATTCATGCCAAATATATATATAGATATATATATTATATGATAAATACGACGATCAATGTATACAATTGATGTAAAATATATATATATATATATTTATAAGAAAATCGTAAAGGATAATTTTATAGATAAAATAATGTAGAAGAAAATATTCAAATTAAATCTAATATTAAGAATACTAAAGAATATAGTACAGTTAATATAGTACAGTTTGTAGAACATTTCTTTTACTGCATCTTAATATTTTTTTGGATAATGTCCAATCGTCTGTCGCATTAGCAAGGAAAAAAATATTTTTTGTTTATTTAGTTGTTATGCACGTGACGATAAATTTATTTAAAGTACCAGAAAGAAATCACGTGATCAGCATTTAATAAATTAAATTCTAAAAATTAATCTTTAAAAATTCCCCCAAAATCAGGAAATGGAGGTAAAAATTCGAAAAAAATTTCATTTTGAAGGAATTTTTATGATCTTTCTCGTGATATAAATTTTATAACCCTCATGTATTATTTTAAATGCAAACGTACAAAAAGTTTAAAAAACAGCTTAAAAATTTAATTTAAAAAAATCTAAGAAGAATTTTTGAAAAATCTTTCTTAGTGCACCCCTACACTATTAGAAGAATCGCCATGCAAAATTTCAGCCCTTTAGGTCCAGCGGTTTGGTCTGTGCGTTGTATGTCAGTCAGTCAGTCAGTCAGTGAATGAATGAGTCAGTTACGGAACTGTGTTATATATATAGATTAACATATTTTGTGTAGCACATATTTTGTGTTAACATATTTTGTGTGAACATATTGTGTTAACATATATTGTGATTAACATATTTTGTGTTAGAGTGATCACTTTAACAAGATTCATAGCGAAATACCTGAAATTTCTTTCATAAATTTCTCTGAAATCTACGGTAAAAACATCTGAAAAGTTATTAAATCCTTTCACTTAAATCCACAGAAAAAAAAAACATCTTCATATTTCTATGTCTAAATTCACAACACGAAAATTCCTTCTGAAACGATTTCACATTCATTGTTATAGCAATATGAGGCAAAATTTTCACAACAATTCAGGGGTAAAAGGGAAATCGTTCATAATTATTTTATGGCGTTGGTAATTTTAAGAGGAAGTTGACAGTTTTTTCACTTGTTTTTTCCTTTGCTCCTTTCATAACAAGAATAAACTTTGTGACGATTCAGTCATTTGTCTTTTTAAAATGTGATAGAATGAAATGCTACGAATCGCGATGGATTGTTAACCCTTCGTTAACTTATTCCGACTGAAAGGCGTTCGTTATTCTGTCATCTTCATATACTAGCACGTTTTTAGACATTCCGGCCGCTCTTCTGTTTTAAAATGTCGGTGCGCACGGGGCGTATTGGCTTCCAGGCTATTACAGTGGTAAGGCCGTGAAAACAATTTTACAGGCGAAGGATTGTTGCGAGTTGAGGAAAACTTGGGTAATGCACAGAATAGGAAAAAAATACTTCATTTTACTCTTTTATGCTCACACTAGCTGAAAACCCGCACTTCGCTACGGAGTACATTCAAATTAAATACAACGGTCAATGTATGCAATTAATGCCCCAAAAATTAAATAAATAAATAAATAAATAAATAAATATATATATATATATATATATATATATATATATATATATATATATATATATATATATATATATATATATATATAATAAATACGACGATCAATGTATAAAATTGATGTAAAAAAAAATATATATTTATAAAAAAATCGTAAGGGATATTTTTATAGACAAAATAATGTAGAAGAAAATATTCAAATTAAATGTAATACGACATACTAAAGAATATAGTACAGTTAATATAGTACAATTGGAGGAACATGATATTTTTTATTGTATTTTAATATTTTTTTGGATAATGTCCAATCGTCTGCCGCATTAGCAAGAAATTTTTTTTTGTCTATTTAGTTGTATGCTCGTGAAGATAAATTTATATTTAAAGTACCAGAAAAAGAAATCACGTGATCAGCATTTAATATATTAAATTGCAAAAATTAATCTTTAGAAATTCACCAAAAATAAGAAAATGGAGGTAAAGATTTGAAAAAGATCTAATTTTAAAGGAATTTTTATGATATTTCTCGTGATATAAATTTTATAACCTTCAAATTATTATTTTAAATGCAAACTTAAAAAAAGTTACTAAAACAGCTTAAAAATTTAATTTCAAAAAATCTAAGAAGAATTTTTCAAAAATCTTTCTTAGTGCACCCCTACACATTAAGAAGAATCGCCATGCAAAATTTCAGCCCTTTATGTCCAGCGGTTTGGTCTGTGCGTTGTATGTCAGTCAGTGAGTCAGTCAGTTACGGAACTGTTTTATATATGTAGATTATATTCTTATTTACTCAGAGTTTATATATATATATATATATATATATATATTCATTTTTCCCCAGTTAAAAAATAAATCAAAACTGCATTAAAAAAATTATGTATGGAAACTATCTGAATACCAGGACTTCGCTACGGAATACATTTTAAGATAATTACAATGGAAAAATAATGAAATTGCTTTTTAGAGGATCTCCTTATAAACAATATTTTTTGTTTCTGCATTGGGCGGAACTCATATTACCAGGCTCGTCCGCGAAATTACGCGTGAGCAAACTACGTAAAACTGACCGTGGGAAAAACAATTTTCTCGTAAATCTACGCCAGCGCATTTTAATGATTGGCCTTGAGACTTACTTATGGTCATGGCGAAGCATACTTTTAGGGGAAATTGCAGTCTATTAAAGTCATAGGGGAGGTCATTCGGTAGTAGAGAAATGCGTGGCACGAACACTTTTTCTCCTTGAGCACACCCGGTTAAAATATTGGCTTTGATTAAATTTTCCTGCGGGGCTTGTAGTCTAGTGCTATTACACAAATTAAATTCCGAAGGAGCATTACGGGTGTGCTGTTCCGCAAAAGAGCTTATGGTATGGAAGACCCGGTGGTTTAAGGGAATTTAAAAGCTATACTGGATAGTTAACGGCATCATCTGAATTACAGACAGTGTCTATCGACTTGTAACCCATTTCTTTCCTGTCAAGGGACTTTAGCAACATGTCATTAATGAACGCAGCTTGATTGTTTTTCGAAGTCAAAATAGCCCTTTCGCAAAACCATTCTACAGGCTTATTCTGTATTTGAGCAATGCCTGGATAAATGTGATCAATCAGTAGTCACTAATTTGAATTAAATTCTTTAAAAACTTCCATCTCAGTTAGTCTAGTGGTAAAATTTTATCTTTTACCGTATTTTAATGTGTTTTTTTTATTTATTTCGTTGTTATGCACGCGATGATAAATAAATTTAAAGTATCACAAAAAGAAAAGAAATCACGTGATCAGCATTTAATAAATAAAGTTCTAAAAATTAATCTTTCAAAATTCACCAAAAATCAGAAAATGGAGGTAAAGATTTGAAAAAGATATCATTTTAAAGGAATTTGTATGATATTTCTCGTGATATAAATTTTATAAATCTCAGTTTATTATTTTAAATGCAAACTTAAAAAAAGTTACAAAAACAGCTTAAAAATTTAATTTTAAAAAAATCTAAGACGAATTTTTCAAAAACATTTCTTAGTGCACCCCTACACCATAAGAAGAATCGCCATGCAAAATTTCAACCCTTTATGTCCAGTGGTTTAGTCTGAGCGTTATCTGTCAGTCAGTTACGAAACTGTTATATATATATATATATATATATATATATATATATATATATAGAGAGAGAGAGAGAGAGAGAGAGAGAGAGAGAGAGAGATAGAGATAAGCAATAGCAAAAATATATGAAGTTGTTTTATAGTATCTAAATTATGTTAATCAATATTTACACCATTATAAGTATTTTCAGTTTTTAATCTTCAGTTTCATCCTTGATTTTGTCACTGTTTATACCGTCACGTCACTTTTCAGATATTTTGGCCAATACAGTCACCAGTCCACTAGCAGATTTATGCTGAGGAGCCTAAAATATGGGCTACTGAGATTCATATCATTTGGCAAATAGTTAGCAAAGGTGGAAATTTTGGAAGATAATTATCAATTATTGGGCGTCAGTAACCTACAATTATCCCCAAAGAAAGTTCTTGGTTTTTTCATACTGTTCCCAGTATTATAGTTTTTTTTATAGTATGATTAATAGTCCATATTATTTCTTTCATGCAAATATAATATATATATATATATATATATATATATATATATATATATATATATATATATATATATATATATATATATATATATACCGGGTGGCCATAATTAAACTGACAGTGCTCACAGTGTTCTGTAGCGCGATCTATTTGCGAGAATGACGCCACATTTTGTAGGAAGATTAAACAAGACGGGGGACGAAGGATTCCGCGAAAAAATAAATTAGTTCCAAAAGTCACCGCTAGGGGAATATTTGGCGCTGTGTAATAGAAAATAGAGTGTTAACAAATGCAAATTAATACGGAATAAAATTACCTTTTACTATGCACATTTTCTTATTTAGTTCAAGTGCAATATGGCAACACTTTTTATGGATATGCCTTACAGTACGGTTTGGAAAATCTTACGAAAGATTATCAACTTGTATCCGAACAAGATCAGCCGTGTACAGGAGTTACTGTACCCCGACCATGATAAGCGATTGACTTTTGCTCTCACCTTTTTTGCCAGAATGGAGGTGGATGATGCTTGGCCGTGGAAAATCTTATGGGGAGACGAGGCCCACTTTTACCTGCATGGAACTGTGAATACCCAGAACTACCGAATTTGGGATGACAAATCACCACATGCAGTCACAGAAATTCCCTTACATTCACCAAAGGTAACTGTTTGGTGTGGGTTCACAGCGGAATTTATCGTAGGTCCATTCTTCTATGAGAACATTACCCCGACAGGACCGGAAACCTGTTCTGTTACCGGAGAGAAATATCGCCACATGTTGAACAACTTTGTCATTCCGGCAGTTCAGCAAAGACAATGCCTGGGGGAAATAATTTTCATGCAAGATGGAGCCCCTCCACACGTTGCTGTACGGGTGCAACAGCTGCTACGACAGAAATTCACAACAGAAAGAGTCATTAGCCGCTACTTTCCAACTGCATGGCCACCTCGGTCGCCTGATCTTACCCCATGCGACTTCTGGCTATGGGGTTACCTTAAGTCCAAGGTCTATCAAGGAGTGGTCCAGGACCTGGCTACGTTGAAGGATAACATATCACGGACTGTACGGGAGATTCCTGCAGACATGTTACTTTCTGCTGTTGTGCATACTGTGCACAGAATGCAATATGTGGTCCACAACAACGGCAGCCACATTGGACCTCATTTGAATGCAAAATAAAAGGTAATTTCCGTATTGATTTGCATTTGTTAACACTCTATTTTCTATTACACAGCGCCAAATATTCCCCTAGCGGTGACTTTTGGAACTAATTTATTTTTTCACGGAATCCTTCGTCCCCCGTCTTGTTTAATCTTCCTACAAAATGTGGCGTCATTCTCGCAAATAGATCGCGCTACAGAACACTGTGAGCACTGTCAGTTTAATTATGGCCACCCGGTATATATATATATATATATATATATATATATATATATATATATATATATATATATACATACACTGCAGGCCACTGTAAATGCAACACCCTGAAGGAAACATGCAAATAACATGAAATTTCTAACATGCATTAGCGGAGGTGAGATATGCAAATGATTAGAATTTCAGCGCAGAAGCACATCACGCGCGCCTGTGGCGCCACTTCAAAGCGCTATTTAAGGCTTGGAGATTTCTACGATTTCAAGTTCGGCAATTGTGTTTTTCTTGTGGTTTTTTCAAAAAAAACGATCAATTATGCCTCGTCGAAAACAGCGATCATCTTTTGATCAAGTATCCGAGTTCGACAGAGGAAGGATAGTGGCTTACCGAGATTGTGGATTATCTTTCAGAGAAATCGGTAGTCGTGTTGGACGAAGCCAAACAACTGTAATGCGGATATGTGATCGTTGGATGCAGGAGGGTACGACGGACCGGCGTGTTCGATCGCATCCACCTCAGCGCACCACTTCACGTGATGACAGGCAAATTGTGCGCATGGCAGTGACGGATCGCTCAGTCACATCACGAACCATAGCACAGCACATGCAGTCTGTAACGCATCATCCAGTGTCTGCGCGTACCATTCGACGCCGTTTACATCAGAGTGGTCTGTCCGTAAGACGTCCATTGCTTTGTCTACCCTTCACGTAGAACCACAGACGTCTCCGCCGCCAATGGTGCGATGACAGAAGGATGTGGATGGCAGAATGGAATGAAATTGTCTTTACTGACGAGTCACGCTTCTGTCTGCAACACCACGATGGTCGCATTCGAGTCTGGAGACACCGTGAAGACAGGATGCTGAACAGCTGCGTTATGCACCGCCACACTGGTCCTGCACCGGGTATTATGGTATAGGGCGGTATTGGATATCACTCTCGCACACCTCTAGTACGCATTGCCGGTACTTTAAACAGCCAGCGCTACATCTCCGAGGTGTTGGAGCCAGTTGTCCTTCCTTACCTTGAGGACTTGCCCACAGCCATATTTCAACAGGATAATGCGCGACCACACGTGGCACGCATTGTCCAACGGTTCTTCGTCAATCGCCAGATTGAATTGCTTCCCTGGCCGCCTCGCTCTCCGGATCTTTCGCCGATAGAAAACATGTGGTCCATGGTTTTTCTACGATTGACCCAGATTCCATCCCCAGCTGCCACAGCAGATCAACTTTGGCAATGTGTGGAAGCTGCTTGGTCTGCTGTACCCCAAGAACTCATCCAAAGTGTCTTTGAATCAATGCCTAGGCGTGTGGCAGCGGTGATCTCCACCAATGGCGGCTACTCTGGCTACTGATTTTGGCAGGAACCACACTTCACAGAAGTCTATAAATTTAATCATTTGATACTTGGTCAACATGTTATCTACAAAATAAATTTTGTTGTGATATCTCTTGTCTTTCTTGGTGTTGCAATTTGGGTGGCCAGCAGTGTATATATATATATATATATATATATATATATATATATATATATATATATATATATATAATTACAGTTATTAAGTTACAGTAACTAAAATGAGTTTCCTGAAACCTATAGAGATTAATAAAGAAAATAATTACAAGATAAAAAGAACTTTTTATACACCATGTTTTTAAATTTCTGTTGAATCATATAAACTTGACAATTCTATGTATTAATAAATACTTTTTGAAAAATATTTTGATGAATTATCCCATCCACTTGAAAGAAAATGAAGTTAATTGGAACCTAACTTCCGTTTAACTTTTCGTTCCCGTCCGGCTGATAGATGGTTGTACAAGTCTACAAAACAAAATTAACTGAAAATGATTTCAAATCTGTTTAAAGATGGCTAAAAGTATTAAAAGAATGCATTATGATCGTGTTCTGAGCTATTTTAAAAGTTTCAAATGTCTAGATAGTCGAGAAGTTAGTTAAAAATCGATTGCAAGATTTGTACTGGACAAACACACACACAAACAAACAAGGAAGCGAGTTAATAAAAACATGGTTAAAAAAAGCTACCTTTTCACGAAATGTATACGAGAAGCTAAAAAAGCCCAGTAAGAGAGTACGACAAAATACCTTCATAGAAAAACCCAAAAGCAGAGTTACGGCAAAATGTGGAGAGAGGATAGGCCAAAGGAAATAACAATTTTTTTTCTACAAAAAGTCGTGAAAACGGAGACATGCCATTCCATAAAAAACCATGAAAAAACGGAGAGGGGAGACCATGGGCGAAAAAATACGAGAAACGAAACTAAGAAAATCAGCTAAATGTCATATAACCACCGAAGAAAATCCAAAATTAAAATATTACAACTCAAATAAAGGTAGATTATTAAGCTTAAATTCAAACATATAGCAGTTTAAATAAAAACAGATATCAGTAAGCATTGAACTAAGGTGAATAAAATAAAATGAATATAGTCCAGTTAATCTACCAAGTTGTAATTTCGTAGTTTAGACGACGTGGTCACCGTGCTAGCACATCGTCACTCATCGACTAAAATGTTGGCTATCAAATTCTAGAATACATTTTGCACGCTGTAAATAAGTACCATCTTTTCTACAGTCATTTATCTCATTTCTGTGAAAGTAGCAAATTTTAGTTGTCGACATTGAATAAATGACAACAAACATGTGCAATAAAATTCCCATTGAATATTCAATTATTATGTGCGTTCAATCCGTTAGCGCAATTTTAGGGCAAAACAGGAAATGATCGGTTCAATTCGTTACAAGTTTTAGGGCAGAAGACTTCATTCTGCGGTAAAACACGTTTTGAAATATGTGTATTGATATTGAAATAACAGCCCTTGATATTACGTGGTTGCTTTGTACAGCAATAGAGGAAAAACAAATAGTTTGATGAATCGTCTTAGAAATATAACATTTTTCAATATACGTTCCAAATTTGTTCTATAGAGGTCTCGTTATTGGTTTTTCAGCATGGCACTCTGTATGATGAACGAGGGGTGTCACGCTGCTATCTTTCAAGATTGCCCGCTTGAAAATGTTTCTTATCTCGAAGGTAAGCACTTGAACACTTAGAGGCACTCAGTTCCATTTTTAAGATATGAGTAGGGCCCCAAAAGTTTCATCGTGTCAATTACCCTGCTGTTTAGACATTCACCCGACAAAATGCGATGATCTGTTACTTTATACTATCAGTTCAGATCGGAATCCTTAGTAAATCGAAAATGAGCTGTGTCAAAGCATTTGGCGTCGGGAAAGGACAGCCCTTCAGAAATGTCAATGAGTCCTGTGTGAATTATAAACTCGTTCAATCTGCATGCCTGAGACCGATTTTGACTCAGCCAAAAAGGTCAGTACAGAGAACGGACAAATTTTTCAGTAACAAGGCAGAACTTTCTCATTCTTCGTTGCAACCAAGTTTAAAATAAAACATATCCTAATTTGTGTGTTTCTTAATTTTATGGCGGGATATATTGGACTGACATGCGGTATGGATTTTGGGGGTTATGTCCCCATAAAAAGGCGTAAAACGCTGTAAAGGCCGAAAATATTTAACCTTTAAATATTTGCTCGGGCTACTGAGCTTAATGGCTTAATTTCAGGCCACATTTTCTTTCTAAAGGGTTAAATAAAAGTTTACGAGCGTGGTAAGGAAAACTGAAAACAAAAATTAAAACAACCCGGCAAAAAAAAATGTTTTACTAAGTAAGGATCTGGTAAACTAAAATTGGATAATTTTTGTTTTATTGCTGTATAAAATAGTTAAAAAAATTCACTTTACAATGCATCGTCACACAAATTAATAAAAACACAGTTTCGTGAAAGCCTAAGGCCATTGCTTCCTGAACCTAGGCATGTGATTGTTTTAGCGTACCATTTCGTTCAGTTCTGTTAAAATGTTTATCCTCCGCTGCGCTCCGATGTGAACAAGTCTGATTAAAGGGTCACCCGAATGCGGACAAACCATATAACCCTTTCAAACATCGTCTAATGTTCTGTAATATTATCTTGTTGAATTTTATCTACCTTGGTTATGGTTCAGTACATTCGCAACAGTTTGGTAATTTGTTTGTTTAGAATTGTTGAGATGACGCTGCATCGTTTGCAGATTTCGCAGTTTGAGAACAACATACTAACAGCTTTTTCTCATCACAAAATTTTGTTAATAATATATTAAAATTGCATTTAAGTTTTGTGCCATCCCCTCAAAGTGAAAGGATTTACAAGTTTCGTTAATGTTTGTACACATGAGAACCCGAGAAATTAAACTTTAGCGGGCATATGCTTAAGGAGAAATTCATGATGAAATTAAGAGGATATGGGAAAATGTCAAATCCACTAGAAATTTATCTTATCCAGAATTATTAATCATGGAAAGAGCAAAAGCAGCTTAAGACATCTAGATTCCAGTATGCCTGAAAGTGTCTTAAGGCTGCTATGTACTAAGAAAAAAAATCGTATTTCCCTTTTCCTCTTCTTGCAGATTCTTGTGGTGGGAGGAGTCCAGTTGAAAGTTCGAGAATTCCACCCCCCTTAGGATTGACATTTTGAGGGATTGTAATGGCTCTTTCTCTATAGGGGGTGGTGGTACCGCGCTGCCCCCAAATTGTTTATTTAAAATATATTTTTGTCAACTATTTACTGGTACATAAATGCTGATAATCAAATAATACTGTTCTTGTCAGATAGCCTTAACTTTTCTGCAAAGCGCTACAGGATTCATTTTATAAATTTCGTTCACCAATGGAATTTATGAGCGTTTAAAATACACCATACCAGATTTTTCCCCGAATAATTTAAATTTTAAAATATTAATTGCATTTTTTTTTAAAACGAAAAATGTAACAAAATGTAAAATTTCTTTCTCTATGACGGAGTACAATTTAAAAAAAAAACTTTGAATCCAAGTCGGCAATCCGTGGACACATTTTCTCCATAGGTTAACATTAAGGTGAGAGAATCCAATGGGGTTAGTACATAGTAGCCTTAAGTAGCTCCCTATTTCAAATTTTAGTCTTAAATGCTGTTTATCACTTTAAAGGGAATATGATAAAATGCCATACTTCTTAGACATTTCGTAAATGTCATAAATAGACGTGATCCTGAGACAATGGATGATAGAGTTGATCATAAAAATGATCATGACATTTCACACATGCCACTGATTTTGTTAACGTTATAGATCGATGGTGGAATCAATTTTTTATGTCCACTTAAAAATAACGAAGCAGATGGCAAAAGACCGTGTAGACAGCAGACATCCCAGACAGGTAAAATGTCATTAAAAAAATCACAGACACAAGAATAAAATTGCCTGTTAGAATCTCATATAATGATAAGAAAATAAATGATGCCTCTTTTAAATCAGCGTCGAAACCTCTTTTTCTCTAAACGTGCTCTTTTAGGTTCACTTTTCCTTTTTCTAATATTCATTAAGCTAATGACTTACAGTTATATGACTTTTTGAATTATTTCGAACTTTTTACCCAGAAATTTAATGATTAATCGCGAAATGTTTATCTAAGAACGTTAACTATAGAAGAAATATACGAATTCAAATTCCATCTCATCTCTATCTCTCTCTCTCTCTCTCTCTCTCTCTATATATATATATATATATATATATGTGTGTGTGTGTGTGTGTGTGTGTGTGTGTACACTGTGTTTACCCGAAAATGAGACCGGGTCTTATATTAATTTTTGCTCCAAAAGACGCATTAGGGCTTATTTTCAGGGGATATTCTCTTTTTTTCATGCATAATTTACATTTATTCATTTACATCAATATACATTTATTCATACATTTATGTACAAAAATTTACATTTATTCAAGTACAGTCAAGTCATCTTTTTCTGGAAAATCGTCAAAAATCTCCAAACCCCGAATTCCGACCCCCATTCCTGTAGAACCATTGGCCCTAATAATATCTCATGTCTAGCAATTGAGTTCTCCTTAATTGAGCACTTCTTGTCCACAAAGCGTGCTGGTAGTGCATTGGCAGCACAGCTGTCAGTGATTTTATCCCAAGGATTCTTCAATCAAGTCACGATTCCTCGCAGACTAGGCTTCACAAAGTTTCCCCGTTGATTTCTCTGCCTTCTATTTTCAATGTAGGCATTGATTCCCATGCACAAATGGTCCTTGAATGTCTTGTTTATTGAAATATCAAGAATCTGGAGATAGGCAGTCATTCCTGCGGGAATTGATCTATTCTTTTTTTCTGCAAGGAAGTTCTGCATGTCTTTAGTGCGGTGAGTGCCGGCTGAATCCCAGACTAGCAGACCTTTTTGGCTACCTCGCAAAAAAAGTGACATTAAATCGACCCACTTCCTTATATCTGCTTGTGTGCGCCAGGCTTTTTCGGTTTCAAGAACATAAAGGCCTGAAAGACGTTAAATCTGATCTTCCTTGCCCTTAGTAATGATTAATGGCGGGATTTTCTTTCTATCCAGACGAATTTTTAAAACACTTTCATAAGCAGTGGCGGGGATGTATAGATTGACGAGGCATCCCTCTGATCCATTGCTGTTTGATATCCTTCCCCCATAAACACTGCTGTTTCATCCATATCAATCATGTTGGCGAGTTGGTATTTAGAAAAGTCGATGCCATCGACAAAACACTTGAATGCAAGTGCACGTTTAATAACTTCCAGCTTTAAAAGTGTTGTCGATCTTCTTAGAGACAGTTCATATCGCTGAAGGAAGTCATCCATCCAGTGTTGTGATGCTTCTGGGGACATGTCTAACTGTGGTGCCAATGCAAGGCAAATGCTTGAATCTCAGCCCTTTGAACAATCAAAGCTCTTCTGTCCGCAATCCATTCACAGATGTTGTCTTCCAACTCAGAAATTAATGGTTGATCTACACTTGCGCTTCTTAGCATTTCCCTCGTCCACCTGTTTACTGAGGTTATGCCTCTTATTCCGGGAGTCCTCTATGATTCCTTTCTTGTACTAAATGGAATAGCTCTTTCTTTTTGCACTCATCTTGTTTAGAATCAAAATATTATATCCCTTTGAATCGATTATTAAATCAAACGTTAATTTACAAAACAAGAGTGGCAACAAGAAACTATTAAGAAAGATGGACTACACAAAAACGACGAAAAATCGCAGGCACTCAATTCGGAAAACGTTTCTTTTAACGCGAGTGCATTCAGTACGTCCGTTACAACACGTACTGAATTATGAAGATTCTAATAAGTCCCAACCACGTCCGTTCGTTATCAACGTGAGTTGTGACTGCACTCCGATTTCTCATTCGGCAACAAGTCTAGCTTTCGTCTGGCAGACGATGAGAGTTTCTGAAAATCCGAACTTCTTGAAAACCCGCGGTTTTCGGTTTCAAATAATGGAACGTGAACAATACGTGTAATGAATCGTCTGATAGTCGTGATCGTATCCTTGTACAGGAATTAGATGCGATGTAAAACGATCGTTCACTTTCTGTGGTTGTCGGCAATGCACTTGTAATCGTATTAGATAATAATAAAATTTTTTTTGTTTTATTTTGAATTGCAGTCGGTTGATGGCCGAATGGCTAGGCTGCCAAGTAGATTGGAAACAGCGGAGTAACGGTCATTATCCAAGAGGAGTGATGAATGACCTATGAATGGTAGGACCCCTCGCCTAGACAATGGGGGCTAGTCCTGAGTGCTGCCTAAGAGAGGGATGACACTCAGAGGAAGGCACGAGCAAAAGTGACGTAAAGGACCCTGAAATGAGGACTATTAATCGTCTCCGGAATATTCCAGGCCTTTCGAGAAAGATCGGACGGAGATGTTAAAAAGGGCGGCTGCCTTTTGTTTGGAGAGACTTCCTTTGCCTACGACTCTGGAGAGCAGTCGTTCTGTGAAGGCAGAGGTTTTTTCCGAGAGAGGAGTTTTTTGGCCGTCAGGCTTGGGATCAGTCGAGTGCATTGGTCCACGTCCCCATGAAATTGTTAACTTTGGAGGTGAGCCACTTCTCTACTGCAAGGGCAGTATTGTAAATTTTGTACATATTATAACTATGCATAATTGAAAAAAGATTATTTTATTTACTCTAAGTCTGTCTCAGATAATTTATGTGGATGTTTTGGCTAGAGATTAGCCTGGCTCGGTTTATCGCTATCTACGTCCTCGGCAGTGAAGGTACATTGTGGGGACGTTATAGCTGGTGGCAGCTGGGTTAGGATGTCTGCTAGAAGGTATTAGCAGACGGCTCCACGTAGGACAAGCGAGGAAGGAAAACGCGAAGGCGGTGCTGGAGGAATCCGGCCAAGGCAGTCGTTAAAGGAACCTGCGGAGAATACTTGCAGCCGAGGCGAAGGAAAAGCCAGACGTTTTAGAGGTAAAGGGGAATCCGAGCGGAAGTCAAGCACCAGCCTGTTTAACTAGATGCGACGACAACCGAAGGTGAGCCCTTTTGAATATTCCAAAGAGATCTGCGCGAAAATTGTCGAGGGGCAGTAAATTGTGGGATTGACGGGATGGAATTAGTCTAATAATTCAGGGGATTTTGGTAGATAATTCCAACGCTTCCTCGAGAGGTCCAAAATTTTAACCTGTGAAGGTTTAGTAAAAATAGTCCGAGAAGAACTGGGAAATCCTGATAGAGATCGGGTAAATGTAATTGTCTTGAGAGACGTTACTAGTTAGTTTTTTGTAAAAGTGATTCGAGTAATCAAAAATTTTTGTGAGTAGATCCACAAGGAATCTCACGTGCACGTGTTGTGCAGAAAAAATAAGAAAGTATTTTCTTTTGGGATAAAACTCCCAGGTTATGTTTTAGAAGAACGCCGGTTGATGGTGTTTAATAAATAGAAAGTGTGCGAGTGTTTGCAGGAAACCGCACAGTTCCTTGGTGCACAGGAAAAGTTCCCTAAGGTAAATAAGTAAGATATTAGGCCCTCCCCTTGGTCTCTCTGAGGTAACCAGTTAATAAAATGTTTCTTGATTTGATTGTTGTATTGCCCTTGTACGGCTGTGAGTCCTAGATAATGGTGGAAGGGGTCACCACGTGCTATCATTAAAAACTAAAAGTAATTTAACAGAAATACAGGGTTAATATTCCGTAGATTTTTTATAGATCCCTGCAACTTTCAAGAATTTAAGGGCATCGTCTATCTGTGTCCACCAGTAATGCGCACTGCTCGATTCTGATATGTCATTGGAACTCTAATAGGGAATATTAAATGCAGTGAAATTCGTGTCAGTTTCTGGGTGATTTTTTAATGAATTTTCTCCAACGAGTTCACTTGTACAGTACAACATAATGACCTCATTCGTGGCTTACCCCGTGAGACAATCGTTTTCTCTTTCTGACGTGATATTACGCCTTATAATGACTCGAAACAGTGTCACTCTATTCAATTGAAGATTAAATTATTTTACACTCATTTTAATAACACTTTGTTTAATAATTCATTTGCAGCATCGTTAAGTTAATTCTTGTTCCCGTTGAGTTAATTCTAGTCATTTTTAAGTTCATCGGATTGCAAGGTCATGTAATTCACCCAAAATGATCATCATGGTGTTGAATTTTTTTCATATCTCCATCATGCATAAAACTTTTGCTTTCTTCCCCATACGTAGTTTAAAAATTTTTTGAAACCGTGGCTAAATTCGATATCGCGATGGGTGTTTCCTTTGAAAGACATTTCTCTCTACCCTACCCCCCCCCCTCCCACCCAAAAAAAAAAAAAAAAAGAAAAAAAAAAACAGAAAAAAAACCAGAAAAAAAAAGTGTGGTCTTTGGTCGATTTCTGTGACTTGCCAATAATTACAAAACGTAATTCCAGAATATCCAAAATACAGTCGCGGATCTACATTGCACTTCAGAGCAGATCAACATTATGCAGACTTTGATTATCCTTAAGATAAAGAACCTTTATAGGGCAAAATCCCTATAAAGGTTTTGAGAGATTTTATCCCAGGTAAAATCTCTCCATATTTTACCTGGGAACTAAATCATTCCTGTTACTAAAGTCTGTGAATGATTCTATACCCCGAACTTTGAAGTGCCAAGACACGATGGAAAAGGTCCTTCATAACTTCCGCAAAGATCCCTCATAGCTTCTTCTCTTGCTTTCCACGATGGCCAGAGCACCGCTGTAGAATTCTAATACTATAATCTAATGAATGGTATCATGGCTCACAGCATAGTTGCGTCTCTCTAGAAAGGGTTCGTAATTTTGTTCCAGTGACCTCAAAACCACGGCTTTCGAGAGACAAATCTCGACATTTTTTCCCCCTCCACAATGGTTTTCCTCGTACTACATCTAATGGGGACAGTAACACGATAGCGTCGACAAAAGCTTTTTATCCCAAAAGCGAGTAGGATGTGAAATAATCGCATCTGTGCGTGTCTGCTCGTTGCTTAGCATAATGGCGAATCAGCTTGGGCGGCCACACATGGGGCCTTTTCAAAGGCCATAAAATACGTCGGAATGCATAAATGTCGTGGTCGACCCATCGTTAAAATGTATTATACAAGGCATTAATGAGGATAAATAAGCGACTAAAAAGAGTTTCAATATTTCAGGTTATTGCAAGTTATTTTGCTGCTAGCAGAATAAATCAATGCGCCAATAATTTAAGCGCGCGTGATAAGAGTGATCAACAGTCATTAGCGCCCTTTACACGTACACTCTTTCCCGCGTGAAACCACGATCCCGCGCGATTGAGTGCACGCGTGAAGGTGTCGGAGAGGAAGGGAAAGATGCTCTTGAGCGTACTGCAAGTTTTCCCGCGCTCAATCCCGTACACTCCAAGCACTCCAAGAGCGTACGTGTAAAGGGCGCTATATAGCGCCCTTTACACGCGCCCTTTAAAAAAAATTTTAACGTAGTATTTTATATTCAGCTACTTGTTATTTTATTTTACTTCAGTAACTTTATAAGTTTAAACTGATGATCATTTATTTTAAAACAAATTCGAAAACCATGCTTGCTAAGCAAATAGTGGACAAACGTGCATTAGATATAAACGACTAACCTTTTTAAATTTTGTTGGTCTATGAAATTGTATTTTAATCAAGTATAATACCCAAATAGAGCATATCTGTATCTTACTCTTACAACAAAATTGCTAATATGTATAACAATCCCTTTGCAAATTACGTAATATAATCCATCGTATCCAGCTGCAAATTATTCCATTCCAAATCGTTCTAATAATTGCAAATTATTACAACATATTTCATAATCATACGTGCTAATTAAAACAAGTCTCGATTTCTTTTATCTCGAGTCTTATTTTTTACGATATTGTTATCTTAGCCCGTCTGCACACGAAGCAACTCAAAAGAAACTGATAACTGACTCAAATCACAAACCAGTCCGTGATGAGTCGCAACCTATGTAATTGAATGGAGCCACGCACACGACGCAACTGGTTACAAACCCGTCGGACGGGTTTGTAACCAGTTGCGTCGTGTGCGTGGCTCCATTCAATTACATAGGTTGCGACTCATCACGGACTGGTTTGTGATTTGAGTCAGTTATCAGTTTTTTTTTAGTTGCTCCGTGTGCAGACGGCCTTAATCTATAGATGGACTGGCTCAGCTGCGTGACCCCATACTCTATTCCAGAGGTGGGGAACTTTTTTTACCATTAGAGGCCACATGTAAATTAGATAGTAATAAAGGAGGCCGCATAAGTTGATGAACCTATAAATGCGACTTTTATGAAATTATTATAGTTAGATATAGTTTTAACAATTTGGTGCATTATATAGAAAAACTAGCTTTATATACCCGGCGTTGCACGGGTGTACCCTTAATAAAGCTTACTTGTATGATATGTATATTTGTATTTTATGCCAATCGATACCCCTCTCCACTGGTCAGCATCCCATCAGCCTATTATAATAACTCCCCCCCCCCCATGCTGATGTCAGCATTAAAATGTTTCTTTCAATTTTGATATCCCACTGGATCCCGGCCCTTCGAGGAGTTTGATGGCTTCCTCGTAAACCCTTGTGAAAATCGCCGGTTTCATAAACAAAGAATTACCTCGCGTTGCCCAGGATAATAAAAATGAATGGAGTTAACCTGAGCTCTAGATGTATACGTACTAGCAACCGAAATATATACAATTCACACACACACACACACACACACACACACACACACACACACACACCTTTCCACACTTCATTTAATTATGGTTGATCTCTCTCTTTTCCCCTACCACCAATTTGGTGTTCAAAATAGTGATAGATAGGAAATATAAATTATTAGATTGTTTCTAGCAATTTTTACAAAATCTAAAGCGAATGTCGAAAAATCGTGACATTGATCGTGTTTCTTACATTTTAAGTCAAGAATCTTAAGGATATCTGTTTCCTTCTTTGAGATATGACGGAATATGTAAAAAACACGTAAAAACACGTTTAGCCCCCTAACCCTCTTGGGGGCCGAATTTTGAAAAATCTTTAAATCGGTTTTTAGGTATTCATGTTCCTAACATTTTAAAGCAAGTATCTTATGGATATCTGTTTCTTTCTTTGAGATATGAGGGAATATGTGAAAAATACGTTTTGCCCCCTCCGCCCCATGGGGCCGAATTTTGAAAAACCCTGAAATTGGTTTTAATGTATTCGTGTTCCTTACATTTTAAAGCAAGAATCATATGGATATCTGTTTCTTTCTTTCTTTGAGATATGAAGGAATATGTGAAAAACACGTTAAGTCCCCCCCCCCCCCCCTGAGACCAAATTTTAAAAAATCCTGAAATTGGATTTAAGGTATTCGTGTTCCTTACATTTTAAAGTAAGAATCTTATGGATATCAGTTTCCCTCTTTGAGATATGAAGGAATATGTAAAAAAAAACACGTTTTGCCCCCCTCCCCCCCTTGGGGGCGAATTTGGAAAATTTCTTCTTAAATGACGCCTTCAGCACAAAAGTAATAAGCTCCTAAAATTTGATATCTGTATCCCCAATAGTTTTTGCTGGACGTTGATACGTGAATAAGTCAGGACTCCTTCCTTTATATATATAGACTAGCGGCCCGGCCCGACTTTGTCCGGGTTGAACAATTATCTATCTTAAGTAGATATTAGGTAGATTTAATTTATTTTAAAGGCTCATGGTATAACACATTTTATGTTTCGTTTTTCCGAGGTTTTAAAATAAACTGATTCTCCGCATTTCCTGACCTAGAGAGACCAACATATAATTGTGCATGAGTAAAGCAAACTTTCCGTAAGTCAAGTCCAATATATTTGTATGTTTGACCTTGGGATTTGTTGATGGTGATGGCAAAAGAAATTTTTATTGGAAACTGTAACGGCAGGCACTGAATTGTTTCCGGGGGCCACCTGCATGTTGATTTTGATGCGATTCGGCCCCATAGCCTATCCCCTACAGAGTCCACACACGAAAAAAGCACCATAAATGTTACAAAAAATTTAACTTTTTTTAAAATTAAAAATTAAAAAATTCGGCTACGTCAGGCACTGAATCGTGTCACCCGCGTGCCGATTTTGGTACGACTCGGCCCCATAGTCTCGCTGTCAGCGAGGACAGACACGGTAGCTGTCGAAATAAGCAACTTTTAGGGGCAAAATCATTAAAACATTAATTAAAAATACTCCGGGGACCTATTTTCAAAAAATAATATGCCTATGTTTTAATCTGAACTATCAACTATATCTATACACAATTTCAGCTCAATTGAAGCAATACTTTTTCACTTATAAAGGAACAAACATAGTCCTATTCGAAATAATCAATAAATTTTACAGTTTCAATGAAACACCCTAATTTTTTAATAAAGTTCAATAATTCAAGTTCGATTTACGCAAATTGTGCATAAAATTGTACATAAATTCAAAAACATAAAGTTAAATAAATAAAGTTATATAATATTACACCAATAAATTTCCAGATGATAGCCAATAAATTGTAAATCATTTTTTACCTTAAATGTCCAATAAAAAGCGTAGTTCCAAATGAAATTTTCTTCAATAAACCCTTAAACGTAGCCAATCTCAAAAATCCTTTTTGTATTTATCAATACCTCTTCCACTTGGATCTTTAAAATATTAAATGCTTTACTGATAATAAATGAAAATGTAGTTTCATGTGTTGTTATGGTTACTTGACTATGGTTGACAAAGGAAAAGTTGTAAAGGTGAAACATCAGCTCAACATTTAGCCCAACATAACTCTCTTTGTACTGTTCAGATATACATAATATATAGCCTATGTCCATATGGAATAATGTACCTTTCAAATAGTGAAAGAATTTTTCAAATAGGTGCAGTGGTTCCGGAGATTATCCTCCACATACAAAATCGCTCTCTCTGTTTATATATAAGTAAAGTATAGATTATAGAAGTATAGATACACATTGGTATCTCAAAATTAGAGTAAGAGATGAAATAAAAATACAAAAATAAAAAAAGGATTTTAAGTAAAGAATGTTTTTTTAATTATTTTAAGCACCTAAAATAATATTCAAATTAATATTACGTTACTTAATAATTGTGTGCACGGCCGCCATCTTGGATTTTTTTGCGCCAACTTGGCGATTTTACCGTGTTTTGAGGAGTGGAAAATTTCTCGCCAATGTGTTTTAAGCGGTGTTTTCAAAACGCTGGACTTTGAATTTTTTTAGCTTTTTTAATAAAAACCACCTGTTTAAATTATGAAACTTAGAAAAATTTTTGAAAAATCATTTAAACGTTGGACTTAGATTTATCTTTGGGTTTTTGATAAAAACCACTTTTTTGAAAAAATCATTCTCAAATATTGGAAATTTTGGGTTTTTCTTTTAGCTTTTTTAATAAAAACGACCTTTTTAAATTGCGAAACTTAGAAATATTTTTGAAAAATCATTTAATCGTTGGACTGAGATTTTTTTTTTGTTATTTTTAATTAAAAACTGCCTTTTCAAATTATGATCCATATGAAAAATTTGGTCAAATGAATTTTACTTACAGATAAAATTTCAATGCCATCTATTCAGTTTGCCCTAACTCTTTGACTAATAGCAATGAATCACCAAAATATTATGCCAATATATTGTTAATTAGAAAAAAAATACAGCATTTTCGTACCACCTAAATAACTTGCAATTTAAAAATTATCTAAAATTCAGCTTTGAAAAATGTAAAATAATTATGAACCCATAAATTTATGGTGAGTAACCAGATCCTTTTTTTTTGGGGGGGGGGGGTTAGGGCATTGTGGTAATGAAATTTTACTTCAGATTTGACCTTAACCAAATATTTGGTGCATACAATAAAATCGGGACAAGGATTATTTGACCATTTATCCTTCTGTGTTGGAAATTTAAAAAAAAAACCTTTTCCTAAACCAATAACTTAACCTTAACTAACTTTTTAACTTAGGTTCCTGGGGAGAGAGAAGTTGAACTTCAGTTATTTAAATTTATTTGTAATCCACTACAACTTGGAATTATAAAATATTTTAAAGTATATTGTATTTAAAATGTATACTGTATTTTACATTTTACGAAAAAATGATGGCAAATAATTTTTACTTCAAATAAATGAAATAGTGTATCATTATAGTATACTAATTGACAATCGATAAACAAAATTAAAACCAACTTAAATTTAATAAGTTAACGAAAAACTGATAATGGATTCAAAAATTTTCAACAAAAAGAGTTAGTTTTAAAAATAATTTACTCTTTTGAGTATAGTCAATTTGACTCAGATTTCCAGGTCAAGGCCAAGATCTGACCTAAAATTATTATACTTTAATTAAAAGATCACATCAGAAATAACTGTTTGATCTTAAAATTAGAGAATTTGACATTGGGTTATTTTTACCAGAACGCAATAATTATCGCCATGCGAAATGCGCCAAACCCTGGCGGGAAAATCCAAGATGGCGGCCGTGCACACAAATCTAGAGTATCCACCCTAACTTTATTTCTACTGATCAGATATACATAATATATAGCCTATGTCCATCTGGAATAATGTACCTTTCAAACAGTGTAAGAATTTTTCAAATGGGTGCAGTGGTTCCGGAGATTACCCGCCACGTACAAAATCGCTCTCTCTCTTTATATATAAGTATAGATAACAAGAAAAAAAAAATCCTTATTTATTTATTATTTGACATAAAAAGTTACAATATAAAATATTTTTGTATTCACATAAGGATAAAAGCTTGTTATAACATTAATCATTAATTATTATTTTTTTTTGCAGAAAAAAATAATACGTTTTAACGTACATGGAGTCAGTCGCAACAATAATAAAAGGAAATAGTTTTTGTGTAGAGATCATATAACCTGTCTGGTAGTATTGCTAAGAAACTCTGAGCATTAAATTGCATATAAAGTGTAGTAAAAGTATCATACAATCAAGGTAAACGAAGCTCATTTGGATAAATATACAATTGCAGCGACTTTAAACAACAATTTCAAAATGTCAACTTTATTTTGGCCGACACTGTACATACATTCATGCCGTTCTTTATTTAATTCTATTGATTTAGAAATTGTTGTAATCTATATAATTAAATAATAATTAATACAAGTGCTAGCTTTTATGAAGGCGGCAACAGAAGATCACGGAGGCCGCGCGTTCCCCACCTCTGCTCTATTCTCTTATCAGACAATTTATTAACCAATAATGCCGCTAACTGTTTAACCACTAACTGCCAAAACGAGAATTTTGCAGGGCCTTACAAAGCACGATCCCTCCTCTAGAGGGGACATAGAGAAAATATTAGCCATCTAGAAGGAGAAAATATTAGGCATCCTTTATTCTACAAACGTGTCCGAAAATGGGTTTTTTTCGTGATTAAGCCCGTCTGCACACGGAGCAACTCAAAAGAAACTGATAACTGACTCAAATCACAAACCAGTCCGTGATGAGTCGCAACCTATGTAATTGAATGAAGCCACGCACACGGCGCAACTGGTTACAAACCCGTCCGACGGGTTTGTAACCAGTCAGTTATCAGTTTCTTTTGAGTTGCTCCGTGTGCAGACGGCCTAAGTCTCAGCACAATCTGATGTCCGCAGGATGAATGAGGATCTGATTCCTCGGTTTGGCGTTATCGAACCGCTATCTTCATTCATCTTGTGCTACACGAGGGCTAACACACAGTTTAACGCTGATTCTGGACACTCTTTCAAACCTGGCTGTTAACGGGATCGTCGTGACCCGATGTATAAGTGTCTCGTAAAGTTAATCATGAATGAAGAAGTGGCTCTTATTTACATCTTGTTTAATATGAAATATTTACATAGATCACTATATACAATCTTTTTGTTCCGTAGAACCATCATACATAGATTAAGGAGAACGGGGCTCATAAATACAGTTCAATAGATACCTCAAGTCTCTTAGATTCTCCCGCGCTCTCTCAGTACGTCAATACCTCATCAAAGTCCAGTCTATAATGCTCTCCACATCGTGCTGTCTCGTCCATATTTTCTCTCCCTTGGAAAATTCTCGTACGTTCTACCGCCCCACGTGTAGTATTCTTCACGCTTCCCGTGAGTCACCTTTTCATCCTTTGGCGGCAGACCCTTTTTCTGCGGTTAAGAATTCACAGTCTTTTGTCGGCCGCGTCAGCTAGGTTCTCCCATTCTTTCCTCGTCAACGGTTTTTTGCTTAACTATTCTAAATGATGAGTCTATTTCACTTAGCAATGGTCATTTTAAAAGGCTCATTCAAACATCGCCATCTGTGAGTTTATTAATGATCCTGTCGTTCAGACTTAACTTAGTCCATATGTCCTAATTAAGAATGTCAGGCGTGAGTCTGATACTGGCCCTATTGGATTCAATGGAGAAAACTTCCCTTGGATTCCCATGGAGAAAACTATCCCATGATATGGTATAGACTTTGGGATGAAAAAAATTCTTTTTTAAATTGTACTCGGGAATAGAGAAAGGAATTTTTGACTTGGATATCTTTAAAAAAATACGCAAATAATATTTTCAAATGGGAATGATTGGGGGGAAAATTGTGGTATACAGTGTTTTAAACAAACATCATTTCTATAGTTGAAGGAATTTAGTAGAGGAAAAAATTTATTTCTCCTTTATGAAGTACAGTTCAAAAAAATAATTACAAGATAAAAAGAACTTTTTATATACCATGTTTTTAAATTTTCTGTTGAATCATATAAACTTGATAATTCTATGAATTAGTAAATACTTTTTAAAATTTTTTTGATGAATTATCCCATCCACTTGAAAGAAAATGAAGTTAATTGGAAGTTAACTTGCGTTTCACTTTTAGTTCCCGTACCGGCCGATAGATGGCTGCACCAGTCTACAAAACAATATTAACTGAAAATGAATTCAAAACCTGCTTAAAGATGGCTAAAAGTATTAAAATAATGCATTGTCATCGTGTTCTGAGCTACTCTAAAAGTTTCAAATATCTAGCTAGTCGTTAGTTAGCCTGTTCCCTGGCGGGGATTCTATCTGGTGAGCCTTAGCTGGGTCTGTCTGGTACCTTAGAAATAATGATGCTTTGACCCGTATATTTTGATATTAATATTATTTTAGAATATGAATCACTGTTCTGTACGACGAAAAATGCCCTGCCGTTGCCTTTCTTTGAAACCTCATATAGGTTGGATGCCAATGGCAGATATTTATTCTACCCTTCCTCGAGCCTTTCGTTTCAGAACTAAGAAATCTGAACTTTACACTATAAGTACAACTTTGACATTAAATTAGTATTTTCCCCCTCAAGAAATGTATACAAAAGTTTGTTGCATAGACTTTTTACTGTTACATTTCAAATGGCCTAAATTGAACTGAGAAGCAAATGAGCTTCATTTTATTATAATTTTAATTTATTTTTCTAGTGGGGAAGGCATTTTGTCTTTCCACATTAAGGCTGCTATGTACTAAGAAAAAAATCGCATTTCCCTTTTCCTCTTCTTGCAGACTCTTGTGGTGGGAGGAGTCCAGTTGACAGTTCGAGAATTCCACCCCCCCCCCCTTAGGATTGACATTTTGAGGGATTGTAATGGCTCTCTCTCTATAGGGGGGTTAAGTGCTGCCCCCAAATTATTTATTTAAAATATATTTTTGTTAACTATTTACAGGTATATAAATGCTCATAATCAAATAAAATTGGTATTGTCAGATAGCCTGAACTTTTCTACAAAGCGCTACAGGATTCATTTTATAAATTTCGTCCACCGATGGAATTTATGGGCGTTTAAAACATACTATACCAGATTTTTCCCCGAATAATTTAAATTTTAAAATATTAATTGCATTTTTTTAAAAAAATAAAAAATGTGCACAAATGTAAAATTTCTTTCTGTATGACGGAGTACAACTTTTTAAAAAAATCTTTGAATCCAAGTCGGCAATCCGTGGACAAATGTTCTCCATAGGTTAACATTGAGGTGAGCGAATCCAATGGGGTTAGTACATAGCAGCCTTAAGCAGCGCGAAAGTTGTTTGTTTCTAGTAATAGAAGCACCGTATAGGTGAACCAGTATTGCCCTCTGGGGCCACTTCAATTTTCACAGGGCACCTCCAGGAGGGGCGGCCCACCCCTACAAACCACATACAGGGATTTCTCAGCAGATAAATATCCGGCGTAGACCCTAGGGCATTCAGTAGCCCTTGTCGGGATTCGATCCGAATGCAGGGCCGGATTAAGACATTGGGCCATCGCAGTCCTATCAGACTGAGAATGAGTCGCTTGACAAATATTTATTTTAATTAACCCTCCACGTCTTTATATTTTCCCATTTTTATAGATATGCAGTTGTATGCAATGCGACTACGCTACGAATAACTGCTAGTGACAAGCATCATTCTCTAAAGCAAAAAAAGAAGTCAAAGACCAAGATTAAATTCATTCAGCAGCCATAAAACATTTGTTTTACGTCATTTCTTAGAAACAAATTTCTGTCCATCCTTTCTGCATATCCTTTTTAGTTTGTTTCTTGAGCCACTGTATTGATTCTTGAAATTGAGAGAAGCTCCTTTCTCCAGTCGCATTCGTCTGTTTCGACATTGGGGAAGGGTGTAGCTATCAGAAGCATTCCAATTTTTGTGGGCATTCTCGAGATCCTTATTGTGGCCCTGCCACTGAGGATTTGACCGGTCCCAGCTTGATTTTTAACCGGGAGATCTCACCCTCCGTTACAACTTTATGCTTTATATGGTTTAAGAATAAAATTTTTAATGTTAAGAAGTACTACTTTCATTCATTTTAATTCAACGCGAACAATATCATCTTTATATACTTTATAATTTTCAGGACGGCAAGTACCAAATAAAGGTATTAGCAATAAATTATAAACCACTTGCTTCAAACTGAGATAAATAATACAGTAACTAGGAATTATTACCAACACTTATAAATACTCTATGTCCTATAATAAATATTTATATATATATATAATATAGGTTCAATACACGTCTCGCTTAATAAGCCCATTCAGTAAGTTTCTAAACGAGCAAAGGCATGTAAACGGACCTGTTTCCGGAAGTGGGTTGCAGGACCCACTTTCCAATGTGGGTTGTTCAACTCACCTGTGCAGTAGATTTCAACCTGGCAAAGTGTTTTCACCAACCAACTTTTTTCCCTCTGTGTTGTCCTTATACAATGTGTCTTACTTCACGACCCCAATAAACCAACCATTTTTTTTTAAAAATTTTATTTATTAAAGATGTAAATGAAGCATTTCAAGTTTGTTAGTTAACCAGGACACTTTTGGAATATCTAAATTTTCACTTTTAGTGTTGGTCCTTATTGTCAACATAAGCGTCATCGTTAAGGGAACACGGTGACAATGTAATGTTAATCCAACATTATTTCTTTGAAGGTGGGATGCTCATGAATTTTCCGTGTTAGCATCCATAATTTTCATGCCATCTCGAGGAAGATTTAGTTTGTTTCCCCTCTTTCAGGTACACGATTTAAATGTGGTCCGTTATCAGTAAAATGACGAAGCTGCTTTGTCTCGGCAGTTATCTTTTGCTTCGTCTTGCATCATAAGAGATAAACCAAGTCCTAAACTGCTATTGAAAAGGCTGGAAATGCATACGAATGTCGCATTTATTCCTCTCGTGAGGCCATGACATTCAGTACTTTTCAATACTTATGTATCCATTGGCGTTCTTCAGCTAAGAAAGAACGTCACACCTTTGGATAGAATCAATGTGCCTGCTCTCCCCACAGTCATGGCAACATTTCAAACAAAAGGAAGTATGACGCAGGTTCTCGTGTCTTCTAGGTGAAATCAGGTGACTTGAGTACTGAGATATTTTGTTTTTTTCGAACGAAAGTAATTTCTAGAGAGCCTAGCCTTCATGCTTCAATCTTCCCTATTCATAAACTGCTCAACCAGAATTCAGCTCTACTTTCCAACCATAGGCGTAGCGTCGGGGGGGGGGAGGAACGCTTCCCCCCCCCCTCCAACTTAACTTGAAGTAAATTAAAACGTTAATAGAAGTTCAGTTAAAATCGAAAAATTGTAGAAAACCTTTAAGAAAGTTGGTTTTTTCCCGCTTTTTCAAACTGTGAAACTGCAGTTTCCGATAATGTCTTCAGCCTTAACTCAGTTCTTAACAATGATATTATCCATAACATAAATTCGATGCTATTTTTTTTCTCATTTTATTTATATTATATTTATTTTTCTCATTGTATAACTTTTGAATACTACTGAAATATCAATTCTACTGCTATTCAATTAGAAAAAAATCATAATATTTCATATTTTAAGGAACGTCCGGCAGTCAATGTTCTGAGGACCCTAACTGAATTCAATTCGTGCCCAATTAGAAGCACGCTACGCCTATGATTCCAACTCAATGAAGCTGGTTAGGAACTTGCGTCATTGAGCTGGAATATTATCTCAAGGTGTATTACCCTAACTATTCACTCGATTGCGTCACTGATTAGCCTTATCTATAAACTCGGAATTGTTATCGTTTGGGCAAATGGGGATCAAATAATATGTACTCAAATTCTATTTTTTTAAAGCACTTGTCGTGTAGACATTCGCCTATAATTCAACGCAGTTTGCTGGCCTTTTTATTAGGGGGCACCCTATAGGCAGACCAGCACTACTCCCTATGAAGGGACGACACAAACGGAGGTATTTTAGTGGAGCGACGCTGGGATTCGATCCGACAGTTGTCAAATTCTGAGTCGTTATTTCCTCCTTTTTCTACGCTAGGGGCGTGTAGACATAGGGGGATAAAGGACCCCATTTCATACTCCCTGAATTGGGTCCCCTATGCATTATTTACATGTATTAAGGAAAAATGGGCCCCATTTAAAAGTAATTTCTTACTGCGAGCCGCGTTTAACACTAGTACCCGCTGAAGAAAGGGGACGCTCATGCATTTCAAAAATAAAATCTTCGGTGATAACAATGAGGACAATTTACATTGAGATGGACGTGAAGCTGTTAGAGTGAACCTATTTTTAACCTCTTGTGGCAGCATAGTTACCGATATGTGTAGAAGAGGTGATGTAGGAAAAGATCTAAACAATAAATTTAAATCTGATAAAAGCGATCAAGTATTCGTGCCTTTTAAAACTTATATCTAGGAAATTTATAGTAAAGATGCGAATATTGATGAATTGAAAGTGGAAATGGAACAGTCTGGTGTAACTGCTTCTGAAAAATTGAATTTTACTATCGAAAACAAAACTCTATCAAATTTCCTAACGTGGGAGTATTTAAAGATTGTTTTTAACCTCACCGAAGGCCTTTTCCGTACTGAAACTTGTGAAAAGGGATTGATGCCGCACTCTTTCGGAACAAAAGATTGGCAATAAAGTGCATATAAAAGGACATTTAAAAAACTCATTGTTATGGGTATATTATTAATGAAATTTTAGATGTCAAAATTAGACAACAAAAATTTTAAATTTCTTGAAATGCTAATTTAATAGTGATTTTTTATATTCATCTATGTATATAAAACAGTTCCGTACTGGCATACTCACTGACTCACTAGCATACAACACACAGACCAAACCGCTGGACCTAAAGGGCTGAAATTTTGCATGGCCATTCTTCTTATGGTGTAGGGGTGCACTAAGAAAGATTTTTGAAAAATTCTTCTTAGAATTTTATATATTAAATTTTTAAGCTGTTTTTGTAACTTTTTTAAGTTTGCGTTTAAAATAATAATTTGAGGGTTATAAAATTTATATCGCGAGAAAGATCATGAAAATTCCTTTAAAATGAAATCTTTTTCGAATCTTTACCTCCATTTTCTGATTTCTGGTGAATTTTTAAAGAATAATTTTTAGAGTTTAATTTATTAAATGCCGATCACGTGATTTCTTTTTCTGGTACTTTAAATAAATTTATCGTCACGTGCATAACAACTAAATAGACAAAAAATTTTTTTTTTCTTTCTAATGCAGCAGATGATTGGATATTATCCCCCCCCCCCAAAAAAAAAAAATATCCCTTACGATTTTTTATAAATATATATATATATATATATACATATCTATCTATCTATCTATCTATATATATATATATATATATATATATATATGTGTGTGTGTATATATAAATATTTACATCAATTGTATACATTGATCATCGTATTTATTATAAATATATATATTTATTTTTTTTGGCATTAATTGCATACATTGACCGTTGTATTTAATTTGAATGTACTCCGTAGCGAAGTGCGGGTTTTCAGCTAGTTATATATATATATATATATATATATATATATATATATATATATATATATATATATATATATTTGTAATCTGAAACTAATAACAATAATGGACACAGCCTAAGAATAAAAAAAAACGAAATCAATATCCCTCTCATTCTTGTCTATGTAAGTGCCGCGACTTTCATGTGTATGTCTAAAGCCCTAAAAGCTGTAGTGGCGGCCCTGCTTTTCGTCGACGAGATCGAAAGCGACACGCTTTCACTGAGTGGACGGTCCCCGATCTCTCTTCCGCGACTTCCGATCCCACGGGCAGGTGAGCGGGGCGCCGCAAGCGCCCTCTATAAACACGTCGAGCGTCTGGCCCGTTGATGGCGGTATGGAGGGGCCGAAACTCACCCAGCACGAAATCATCAAATTCCTGACGTTGAAGGGCGGCCGATGCACCAACTTCGAACTGGTCTCGAACTTCAGGGACGCCCTCAACCACCCCCAGCACCAAGGTAAGGATCCCCCTTTTCCTGACTCGCCTTGCCATCCACAGGTGTCTGCGCTAGGCCTAAATGCTCCGCTGCTACGTATCGAAGTTTTCCCAAGGCCGTTCACATCTGACTCTCTCCGCGCTGGGTTCACGTACCTTACTTGACGCATGATTCACGAAGGGGGGAGGGGTGCTCGCAAAGAAAGTTTCGCTGCGTTTGGCAACTGCCAGTTTGTGGGGTGGTACGGTCGGCGTTCGTTATAGCGACCATTCCAATACAACGACGTTGCAAAAAGTCCCACATAGAATCTCCGTTAATGGATTCACTAATTTTTTATGGGAAATTTTTATCTTCGAAATTATCGTTTTATTAAATCGTATGCCCTGTAATTAATTTTCGTTGCCAGTGCTGATTTGATAGCAAACTGAACAATAATATGTACATTGTAATCGTATACTAATATGGTATTATTTAAAAATATATCAATTTTCGGTACAGCGACCACTCGCTATGATTTCTTTGGAAGTCCATTGTACTTTTTATATCGTGTTCGCCCTTTAAATGTGCGTATGGACTGAGACGAACGGGTAATTCATGTTAGAAAACTAATATTAAAACACACACTCGGTAAAGATTCCGAGATATGTAAGTCCGCCTTCGATAAGCAATTTTATTATAATATCATCAGATAGTTAACTATTTCGACCGCGCGTCATTTTGTATAGTTTTCAGTAGAGTCTGAAATTTGACCAGTCAGAGAATGAACTGGTGATCTTTTGTGTGTCGTAAACCCTGCTTGGTAAACTCTTTTGACCGGTTGTATGTGGAGGAACTGTTAGATGTATTATTTTATGATGTGAAATTCGCAAGATTTATTTTCTGATAAGACCATCGAAGACGTGGAGAGAATAGATGGCTCGTTTAGAAGGAGAGAAATCATATTGCATTATTGCGGTGTGAAAGATAGACATTTTGCAAATTAACACGCAGATTTCTAACTTCGATGACAACTAAAGAAAAACTATTATTTTTCCCAGTCCTTACACAGATATCGATGTACATATTTGGGTGCCTCCCTTTGTTTTATTCGCGTGAATTTTTTAATAGCACCACGTTTAGCTAGGAACAGCTGATACATTGTTTTGTACAGTTGACTACGATTAAAACTGAAAAAAAGTGACCTTCCCACATTATATTTACTTAGGGGACCCTTTTTCGTATTACACTTATACCATAAATATTAAATCTCAAATTTAGCTATAACTTGTAATTATTACTGAAATATTTTACTGCAGCTAATATTAAAAATGCATTTGATATCCAGAAATGACGTTTTTTCTTAGCTTAGTTGTGGCCCAAGTTTTCGTATATCTCATTCGAATTGAAGTTATCTGGATGTTTTTTGACTTAAGTTTATTATGTGATATTAAGATGATTATCAATAAGATTATGCTAAATAAAAGTTGTACTCTTGGATTACTTGCAGAACGCGGATTTAAACAAAATATTCATGTTTAAGAAATAAATCAGTAACATAAAAATTAGCAATATCCGTAGAATAAATAGCAATACTGTACCACGCATTTGCAACTTCTCAGAGCTGAAGCTCAATTTAAAAATCTTCCTTTAGGAGAGATCGCTTTTTCATCGTCTGAGTAGTTAGAGCTCCAAAGTAGTTAAACTTCCAAAAATTTTTGCAGTCAAAAAGTTTCATTAATTCTTATCTCTCTCTCTCTCTCTCTCTCTCTCTCTCTCTCTATATATATATATATATATATATATATATATATATATATATATATATATATATATATATATATATATATATATATATACACACACACACAGTGAAATCTCGATATATCGTTTTTCAAGTTACCGACTGAACTGAACGATAAATGCTGGAACATAACAGAGGCACATACGAGAAAACGAGAATTCGGAGAGCTATCGATCGAGATTCCACTGTGTGTATATACATACACTGAAGTGCCGCTGAATTAGGGATAGCAAAGCCTATGCAAATTGTGTAGCGCTGCGCATCATGTATGCGCAAGTGAGGGCGCTGTGGTAACTGCATATATAGCGCGTACTGTGGTTGTTCTGAATTAGTTGTTGGAATTGCCAGTATGGGTAAACTGCCTGAATTAGACGCCTTCGATCGCGGAAAAATCGTAGGTGCGCGACGCATGGGCCATTCAATTTCCGAAATCGTCAGACAGCTAGGATTTTCAAGGTCGACAGTGTCAAGAGTATACCAAGAATACATGGATGGTGGAAAAAAACTAACGATCGGGCAAACTGCAAAGGACAATTAGCCTTGACAGTGCGTGGTGAGAGACGGCTCAGGCGTATTGTACGTAGCCAGCGAAGCCAAACATTAGCTCAAATTACCACCCAGTTTAATGACGGTGCCAGTCGTACAGTCAGTAAACGGACTGTGCAACGCTCGCTTCACCGTATGGGTTTCGGGAGCCGTCGACCTACGAGAGTACCATTGCTCTATACTCGCCATCGGGCTGCACGTCTTGCCTGGGCAAGAGAGCACAGAGACTGGAGTGTAGAGGACTGGAAACGAGTAGCATGGAGTGATGAGTCTCGATTCCGACTACTTAACGCCGACGGGAGGCTGAGAATATGGCGTCAGGCTCATGAAGCCATGGATCCTGCATGCCTGGCTGGAACTGTACAAGGGCATGGTGGCTCAATCATGGTCTGGGGTTTTTTTTTTCGTGGCACAGTTTGGGATCTTTGGTGCGTGTACCAACCTCCCTCAATGCAATTCTGTACGTAGAGTTGCTGGGTGATCACCTCCATCCGTTTATGCTGTTCTGTTATCCGCACGGTAATGGAGTTTTCCAGCAAGACAACTGTACCTCTCACAAGTCCCGGTTGGCTACTGGCTGGTTGGATGAGCATTCCTCTGACTTCTCTGTCATGAATTGGCCACCTAGAAGCCCAGACTTAAATCCTATTGAGCATCTTTGGGACGTTTTGGAACAAGGCGTGAAAGGCCATCACACAGCACCAAAGAACCTTACTGAATTATGGACAGCTTTAGTCAATATTTGGCAAGCCATTCCCGTGGAACGTTTCCAGAAACTTGTTGAATCTATTTCTCGTCGTGTGGCAGCCGTTATCAAGGCCAGAGGAGGCCCAACTCGTTACTAGGTAGGTATCCCTAATTCAGTGGCACTTCAGTGTATATATATATATATATATATATATATATATATATATATATATATATATATATATATATATACATACATATATATACATATATATACATATATATGTATATAGTGAAACTTCTCTACCCGGCCACCCCTCTAAATGGTCATATTTTGATCAGAACCGATTAAAGATTCCATAGAACAATTGTTACGTAAAGAGACCTCTTTACAACGGCCACTTTCTGGGGGAACCATTACTGGCCGCCAAAGAAAAGTTTCACTGTATTTATATACAGTGAAACTTCACTAGCCGGCCACCCGGCTAAACGGACTTATTTTATTCAACCCCGCAAAACGGCCAATTTTTTTCGGAACCATGACTGGCCGCCTTAGAGAAGCTTCCCTGTATATATATATATGGGTTTGAGCATGTTTTGAGAAAGAAACAGAGGCCACCGAGAGATTTATGGCAGGCAACGACATATTACTATTATTCAAAATAATAAATATTATAGATTGCACATTACTTGTTCTTCATTTTTTTATTTTTACTTTGGTGTGCCGCAGTAATTGTTTGGTGTCGTGCGAGTTCAAATTTTAAAGAATGCTTTTATTTGCTCATTTAATTTTAATATTTTCTGTTCAGCGTGTGGGGTCAAGAGAATCATAGCTATATGAAAGCGTCATTTTAAAATGTGAGTCCTGCAGACATCTGGTAGTGGTAATTCCTTTTTTCCTTTCGAAAGTTGAATGAATCCCACAGAAATCATCTGAAAATCAGTATTATTGTTCATCAAATCAAGACGTTTTCCTGCAGAAACTCGATCTAGAAAATGGCTTCGTTTCCTCTATTTAGCCCCCTAACAATGCACAACACGTTTTATTTACCATTTTCGTAAAGAAGTCAATTTGTTCTCGCCTCTCCACATACTAAGTATAAATTTGTACTGCGCTACCCGTGAATACTCAGAATGCATAAAACTCTACGATTAAAACCTTTACATTTAAACAGCCGTAAATCAAAAAGCGGATATTTCATCCCGCAATCACGAAAATAAAAAATAAAAGATGAATGTTTTACGATCTATTTCCTCCATGGACATGACGTAATTAACTTGTCAAATTTCGCCGTTTCCGTTTTAACACTTTTCCATCAATGAATTGAAACCTGACGTCGATCCTAGGTCACGTGAGTTTGGAAATGTTTGTTGTTCTGTGCGCTTTGCTGCGGGCGCGTGCTTTGTTGGCGACAGACAGTGTTTGGCGAAATCAGCTGCTGTCGGAAGTGGCTCGATTCGTAGGGGAAAGTGTAGTCATTGCATTTGAATCGGATTTTGTCACTCGCGAGTGAAACTTCTCTGGCCGACCACCCCTCAAAACGGAAACTCTTTTTTCTCTTAACCATGATTGGCCGCCATAGAGAAGTTTCACTGTATAAATATATATATATATATACAGTGCCGGGTGCATGTGTATGAGGTGCCGAGCCGATTCATTGTGGCGCCTGGGGCAAGTGTTGCAAATGGAGACTTTTCTAATTTTTGGAGAAGTCAATGGTCCGCAAACTTTATACGACCGCGAGCCACTAGCTTTTTTTTTTTTTTTTTTTTTAACTACACTCGACCCAGATGAAGATTTTTCGGTCGTAGCAATTATATTCTATTTTATTTATTATTTATTTATTTTTTTAAAATTAGGAAAATATTAAAGAAAAAATAAAAGAAGTAAATAAGCAAATTTTGACAAACTATTTTAAAAATCAAGGATTTTGGGGTATCTATTACTTTGCATTATAAGGATGAAAAAAATGTCTTGCTTACCTTCTGTACTTGGTTTTTGGCAAATCTGATGTGATTAAAACATCCTATTTAAGTATCAATATGTATTTGTACAAAAAAAAGAAAACATTAAAAGTATCTTTATAGAAAATGCAAAGCATAGTTTTTTTAACGAAATAATTCAATCTGATATAAATTTCCAATGCTCCAAGCAATGAATTGTTGGGCATTGATAAGCATAAAAAATAATTTATTCGATGTAATCTTCACATAAACAACATAGCAAGACTATTAACAGAAAAAGCAACAGTAGCCGGGCTTACCCCGATTTTTCATACACATACACAAGCCACGCGCAGGGCCCGACTTAGCCTAATTGGGGCCCGGGGCAAAAACTTCTTTGGGGCCCCCCCTCTGCTTCACTACTTCAGTAATGAAGAACCGAACTTTATGGAGGTATTTAAATTTTTCACCTCATTATAGATATATAACAAGAAAATTGACTAGAACCTAAAATAGCTATAAAGTCCCCCCCTCCAATGGTCAGACGAAATATCGTTCTGTCCATTTTATTGATTTTCTGACAATTCTATGTCCATCATTAAAAGGGATATAGCACATTTAAAAAAAGTTCATTAAAGAAGGAAACGTAAAATAAACTTTCTATTCGATTTGGGGGCCCCCTCTAATGTGGGGGCCCGGGGCAACTGCCCCGTATGCCCCTGCCTTAGTCAGGCTCTGGCCACGCGTCATAACTATTTAAAGTGCGTCTTGTTTAACATAAATGAATAAATAAACTGAACGTACAAACTCACATTAAAAATAATTACAAGGTAGATAGAACTTTTTATATACCACGTTTTTAAATTTTCTGTTGAATCATATAAACTGACAATTCTATGTATTAATAAATACTTTTTTAAAATTTTTTTGACGAATTATCCCATCCACTTGAAAGAAAATGATCGGCCTGCACTGTGCACAAAATGCAAGGATGTACCGTGAACCACGCAGTTCCAGGGCCCGATTTAGAAAATTCTTGACTATAGGCACAACTCGGGATGGGGGGGCCCTAAAACTGATGTGGGCGTAAAACTTCCAAAATTGACACACACACACAAAAAATAATCATGAATCATTGTGAAAGTACCATTTTACCAAGAATTGGCTATACACAATTATATATTTTACAAAGAAGCCTACAGAGGCTGTTCGCACATTTTTTAGACGATTTTGGTAAGCGGTAATAAAAATTTGTTTGCTACAAAAGAAATAATTGCAATTGTACTATGTTTTTAAAAGTCAAAATTATCGTCTGTTGCTTGAAAGTTTTGTTTTTATTCAAAATGGCGTTTTTAACAAACCAGTGGTTCGAAGGCTACATTTATGCTCTTTCCGAAGAGAAATATGCATACTCCGTTATCCAAAAACGATGTGAGAGTCATGGTTTTCTGATATCTAAAGCGTCGATAGGTAATTTCGTCAACAAGAAAGGAAAAAAACGTCAAATTGGAGCCTCAAGTGGGACAAAAATTCCAAACAAGTATCCAAGGAAAAAACGGACATCTTCGACTATTGCAAAGGTACGTTGTTTAATGTTAAAAGAAAATCCCCCTAGTCAAAGGACAGTTGCAAAATCATTAAAATGCTCGGTGTCCACTGTAAACAAAATTATAAACGTTGATTTAAATCTTAAGAAAGCGAAAAAACGCAATGTGCTTCGTCTTCTTCCAAATCATATCGCTGAACGCAGGACACGCTGCAGAATTCTATATGAGAAACACTTATCCAAAGAACAATGGAAAACAATTGTCACAATAGATGAGTCATGGGTGTATTTAAAGGATTGCAACAAAAAAAGAGCCATTTATTATCCAAATACTATCAGGAACATATTTTATCGCCAATTTTTCTGAATGAAATACCATCGCTTTACCCACAGTGCCATCAATCTGTGAGACTCCACTGTAAAACACACATCAAAATCCACTGTAAATTTCCTAAAAGAAATGGAACAAAAAACTGGTATCAAGGCCATACCCTTCACTGATATCCCTACTAAATCTCCCGATGTATCGCCTATGGATTTTTGTGCTTTCGGACTTTTAAAATCTGCATTATCCAAACGTCGTCCCAAAACCCTTACAGGACTCTGGAAAGCTGTTCAGCAGGAATGGGATAGAATACCTCTTCTGACACTTCAAAAGGCATTATTATCCTGGAAATTGCGGTGTCGAAAGATAGTTCAGAATAAGGGATGTCAAATAGAACATTTAAAACACAAGAATTTTATGTAATTTAGTTTTGTGAATACAATATACATCGTCTAAAAAATGTGTGAACAGCCTCTGTAGAACATTATCAAATAACAAAAAGCAATACAACATATTAACTTCATCATTAAAACACCAATACAATGCAACCAGAAAAACTTATTAATCCCTTATATACACTATACATATGATGAACCAATCAATCAATCAAATTTGAAAGGATGTATAAAAAAATTGCTATTAAAAAAGGTAAAATTTTTAAAAAAATTTGAATTGGGAATTTTTTCTTTTTTTCCTTTTAATATTAAAATTTTTGGGGGGCCCCTAGAATTAATGGAAAATCAGGGCCTGCGCAGTTCTGTACCTCGGAAAAAAACTCTTCGCCAAGGGACAGGCTTACGTCATATTTAGAACCTTGGAAGGACTGCGCATCGAAGAGTTTGACTACTCCAAACTTCTGGAAAGACCTTATTTCGCCAAATCACAATTTTAATATTTTCCTATTTAATCATTTTTCACTTGTATTTATTTTTATATTTCTCTCCTTTCCTTTCTTAATTGCACAAACCTTCACTTAATTATTCTTTTTCACTTTCTTTTATTTAATTTTAATCACTTTTCAGTCGTTTCCACTATCCACAGACTTTATAAACTGCTTTTATAATTTCTTTTAATTTTTCGCACAATATTTTTGTAAACAAACTAAATTCACATGTATTCTGTTTTCAAAATCGTCAAACGCCGTTACGCAAAAGTGCAAGCATTGAGTTCGATCGAAGCGCCACATTGCGGATTTTCCGACTTAAAAATGACCAAAAGTATTAAAAGAATGCATTGTCATCGTGTTCTGAGCTATTCTAAAAGTTTCGAATGTCTAGCAAGTCGGGAAGTTAGTTAAAAATCGATTGCAAGATTTGTAATGGACAAAGGAGAAAGCGAGTTAATAAAAACGTGGTAATAAATATATCTACAAATATGTACGGCCAAATTATAATCCAATGAATTTCAACATGAATATATTTCCGTAAGAAACAGTCTACTTAATAAAAAGATGGAAATTTTTGGGAAATTATGCATTTATTACCATGTTTTTATTAACTCGCTTTCTGGTTTGTATGTGTGTTTGTCCAATACAAATCTTGCAATCGATTTTTAACCAACTTCCCGACTAGCTAGACATTTGAAACTTTTAGAATAGCTCAGAACACGATGACAATGCATTTTTTTAATACTTTTAGCCATCTTTAAGCAGATTTTTACCATGTTTTTATTATTTTCAGTTAATTTTGTTTTGTAGATTGGTGCAGTCATTTGTCGGCCGGGACGGGTACTTGAAAGTGCGTCTGCACTGGTCTGGTCGCTTAGTCTTCGGCTTTTTTTAGCTGCCACTAAGTTCGTTGCTCTGATGAAGAAGCTCCTTTGTAGCTTCGAAATGGCCGTATGCAAAATAATTGCATCTTATTGCTATTTGTGTTTTATTTACGTTGGTTTTCCTGTTTATTCCTCGAGCACAAAGTTGTATCTTTTCTTTTCAAAACATCCACAGTGTTAACTCCTCAGCAATCAGTCCCCCCCCCCACAGATACTCCATTGAGTGTCTTATCGCCGTTCCTTTCACTGAAAAATTTCCACACACACAAAAAAAAACAAAAAAAAATATTAATTGAATTTAATATTGTTTAAAATGACGCTATCTACGAATTTCTGATCGAGTGACACATTGAAAATAAAAACATAAAATCTTCACAGAGAATTGAGCTATTTCGGTTTTAGATCCCATTACTTTAAATGAATTTAAATTAAAGCAAGTTAAAAAGAAATGTATTTGCGCAATTTGTAAAGTTCTTTACAAATAAATACAGCTTTTCCATCAATAGTTAGGGTAAATGTGTTGTATTATTCAATCCCTGCTCATCGCGTATTAAGGAGCAACAAATGCGGCAAGACAAAATTGAGAGTGAGTCCTGTTCTGAGAAATTGGATTCCAAGTACTGCGAAACACCTCTCTCTGGTGCAAAAAAAAAAAAAAAAAAAAAAAAAAAAAAAAAAAAAAAAACTTTACAATTGAAGAATATTCGTTAATAGAAACTATGGCAATCCACTCATTATGTCCGAACATGTTTTTCCTACGAAATAATCTGTACTTGTCGCCATATATTAAACATCAGATATTTATGAAACGTTTCTTCAATTTCACTCACCCATCGTAAGAATTTAATCTTCAAACTGTAACAACTTTAACTTTGGGTCTGTACACGCACAGCTACAAAAAAAAAAAAAAGTTGTATTATAAAGAAATGAAATTGAAAAAACGAACGAAAAGAGCTGATCATATTTTGCTGGGTGGAATCTGTGATTAACTTTTCGTACAGCGATACGTTCACGTGGGGACAAAGTTAATCAAAAGAATTAAGTAAAACAGACTGTTCGTGGTCAAAAATATGTCGAACAATGGGGATGTGACAGAAATCCATCCAAAGTATTTATTATTATGACTCCTTTACTGTAAAAAAAATAATAATTCGGAATTGGTTCAAGTTTCTTTTATTTTTAAATCAGCATCTATCGAACATTGGCGACATATTTACAAGCCTCCAGTTACAAAACACGCAATTAAAATTATGTTACTTTTAAAGTTTTTAAATTGTTATCAAAACAAATATGTTTAAGATTTTTTCCCCTTCTAGCCGAAGCTCGTCTGAAATTCAAAGATATTGTGAACAGGGTCGCCAACGTAGGGGAATTTCAGGTAAGATGGTGTCCTTTGTCTTTACTACATGAATTGAGGTACAGGATTAGGCACTAATACAGCATAATGATATTTTAATGGAGCACGCAAACGCGTTCTCATTTTTTGGGGAGAGGCAAAAAGAATACTAATTTTTAAAAAATCTAATTATCTCAATCACGCCGAACACCATCATCGTTTGCAGTTGGTTAAATTGAATAAACTAAAAGAAAAAATGCATGTTGTATTGAACAATTTGAAAAGAAATAGATTCGTATTAAAGTAAATGTTTCATACCTCATCGTAAGGTAACTTCATACAACAAGGCTTCCTCTTTCATTCGCGGATCTTTCAGCTAGGAATAAAGGCTGAAATGTGTGTATTACTTGCTATGAAAACCATAAACGAAAGAGGAACCCTGGTTAACGACTGTTATCTCTTTTATTTGAGAAGTATACTAATCCCACGAACTGTGGTGCAAAATCTTGGCTTTCCTACAGGCTAATGACCCATTTCAATACACACAATTTATTTCTTTTCATTCCAGAACGTCAAGTACATAGAGCTGAAGAGAGAATACAGCGACAACAACGTTCCGGCAGAGTTTCCCCCTCCCCATTCGTCCAGTCTGCCGCCAGATTGCGGAAGTTCATATACCTCACCCTTAACTCAAACTCAAAACTTCCAGCCCTACTGGCGCTACCGCCTTTCCACCAGCACGAAGGTACCAACCTTGCCAGTACGCAGCCCCAACTATGAGGCACAGGAAACGCCCCAAACTGGCGATTCCGAGTCATCTCATTTGGGTAGATCTGTCTCTGAGTCAGTTCTGCCTCAGATTCCCAGCGATATACGACCACCTCCGAGAACCAGAGGAAGGTCCGCGAGTGGCTTCAACAGATCGATTCCGACAGAAAGATCCAGGCAGGAACCCGTGCCCGTCCTCAGGAAGTCCAGTTTCGTGGGCGAAGAGTACTTATCCAGGCGCAGTTCCATCAACGGCTATCCACCGACGGACGTACAAGGTTCAGGGTTTTCGCCGCAACAGAAGCAGTTTTTTCCTGGATCGGTAGACACAAGACGTAACTCCGAGGTATTCACGTCAGAGAAGCATCCAAGAACTCAGTGGCCTTCAAAGCCTGTTTCGGAATATTCCTCTTTGTCTTATTCCCAGAGTTTTTCTGGCTGCCATGGTAGCTCACCGCCTGTTCAAGGAAGTCAGTACAATTCCTCTAATAATATAGACAGGTGGAAAGGTGATAGATCTTTCGTACCCCGCAACGGAAGTGAAAGGTCACCAAAGAGAACTGGCATATGCAGTGAAGACATACTCCGCGAGCTTGAAGAAGATAACACAAGGCAATATATGATGGATTCTTCCATTTCCAAAAGTTTCAATCGCTTGCACGGCATAAAAAGCGAAAGTCAGGATGTTTATACTCAGGAAACAGAAGATGCAAGTTTTTCTAGCTTGCCGGATTATTCGTGTAATTACAGTCAATCGAACAAATCTCAGTACCAAAGTCAAAACGCTCACAGGAGCCTAGAGAACAAACAGCCCTCAGGTCAGTATCTAAGAAAGGGACGTGACATCGCAAAGGAACAATCAGAATCCGTAAACAGAAATATTTTTCCAAATAACAATGAAGAAGCTACCACTGTCAAAACAGGCTTTTCTGATAACAATGGGTCACTCGACGATGCGAATTCTCAACAAGACACCTCATCGCTCTGTTCGTCAAACTACGAGAGAGAACGGTTTATCATGAGCTTAGAAAAGGGAACCTCAGAAATAGAATCTCAGGCAATTAGTGGCAAAATAGTGAATCATGAAGGAGCGCCACCTGTGCCTCCAGAGAGACGACGAAAACAGAGTAGGTCAGTGCCAGAAATCACGGAAGAGAACGAATCTAAACAAGTGGTAAGAACGTCCTTCTCTCTGCGTAATCATGGTCAGTAATAACGATTAAAAAAATAGTTTTAACTGGCTTATTTCTTTGGTAAATTGTATTCTCAAAGTATTTTCAATAAGTATATATTTTTTTTTTCATTCTTTTCAAATCGGAATTCTTGTATCCGCCTGACGCCAACATACTCATTTGTTACGGATTTCTATTCCGAAGCAATTGGCAACTCAGCAACTACAATACTTTTGTGAAATGAGAGACATCTATTTTAAAATTCAGATTTCTTCGTCAAAAGTCGTGTGTGTTCATTGAGACAGAACCTCTTGTTCGATGATGAGATGGCCAGGGAAGAAAACAAAATCAAAATATTGCATTAACTCTTAGTGAGCCGTAAATTCATGTTAGTCAGTATACACGAGGATCCACGACTAGTTCGTAACAAATTCTCTGACTCTTCTTTTTTTATGTTGTGGGAATAAATTTTGTGTATGCGTAATAATATAACAACCAAGTTCCAGTTTTTTTTTTCGTTTTGGATAAAAAACAAAACAGATGAGTTAACATCATAAATATATTACAACTGTTTCATATTTCTGCATTATTTGCAGTGCTAAACAGCACTCGTCACTATTTTTTTTTTTTTTTTTTTTTTTTCGAATGCGGAGGCACTTGTCGTGAGACATTCGCCTATACCACGCCGCAATTTTACTGCCCATTTTATTGTGGGGGCACCATATAGGCGGACAGCATTACCCCCTATGAAGGGACGACACGAACGGAGGCATATTTCGTGGCGCGACGCCAGGATTCGATCTGAGCACCCTCAGCACCGCAAACCAGCGCGCTGTACCACTGGGCCGCCACAAGCCCACTCGTCACTATTTAAAACCTTTAATTTGACAAGCGCCATAAAAGAAAGGGTGTTTTATATTTAATGGCATATGACTTAAAGGGAAATAGTAATGTTTCCACAAATCTGTTACATCACAACACGATTTTTTCGAAGTTACTTTCGGCGGAGACTGTTAAAATTATGAAAAGCAATTTATCGAGCAAACATAAAACTTCCCATCATGAGAAATGAAATCGTCCCGCAACAGTCTGTCATACAGTGGAAAAAAATAATTGCATGAAATTAACGGTAAAATTTTGGTGATATGGATATCAGAACATCACCCTAATTTTGGTTGAACACAGACACTCAAAAAAAAAAGTTCATATAGGTTGCTCTTCTTTAAACTTTAACTATTTTATCCAAATCGGTAAAAATGTCGGCCTAGTTAATGCAGTCCCACCAAATTTAATTTCGCTTTACTGTCCTTACAAAATCGGCTCTTTGGTTTACTGTGCCGCGGACCTCTGGCTATTGATGATTTCGGGACGCAGAAAACTCTACTCTTTTACGTGATCTGAAATCAGAACGAGTCTTGGGCTAAACCATGTTAACTAGCTTCTGAAAAACTGCTTGTTTTCTCTCTCTCACTCCAGCCCCAGCGGGAGGTGTTGCCGAACAGCTTGGGGAAGGTGAAGGATCGTGTGCAACACTTCGATGACTTGGAGAAGAAGAGTACCTATTCCAAGAGTGGCTCATCCCCCATGCCGGACAAGGAAAACAGGAGCGCCAAGGTGATGGACCCCTTACTTTTCTTCTCTTTCATTATTTGCTGCTTTTTCGTATAGGAGACTTTTTCTGGTTTCACAAATGTGGCAGATATGCATCTTTTCAGACTGTGGCACATCTTCCATAAGGAGTTTTGGACGTAATTTTCATCCTTAAGAAAAGGTACCTGCAGTCGTCCTCAGCATACCAGCCGAACTGATTTTTACAATAAAAAAAAAGAGGCACTAATTTCCCTCGGCATGAAAAATGCTTTTTTTATTTTTTAAAGGCAATGTGCCATAGTATTCATCAAATCAGAGTGTCGTGCGTGCGTGTGTGTGCATATTATATATATATATATATATATATATATATATATATATATATATATATATATATATATATACAGTAACCACCGCTTATAGTGATCACTGGTTATAAGAATCAACCGTTTATAAGAATAAATATCGCGAAAACAAAAACAAATGTATTATTTCCATGTTAAAATTTTCGCTTTAAAGAATCAATCCACCGGTTTTAAGAATCAGTTTACACTCTTCGATTTCCTTTCATTTTTCCAAAAAAGCTACTTAAACCCTCAAAAGGCACGAAGTTCTTTCTTTTTTTTAAGAAAGATTGATAAGATGGGATGGAATATAGTCGTAAAATTCACCCCTTTCTTTATTAGACATAACATGATAGTTTCCCCTTAAACGCTTTACCAAAACACTGTACTATGAGCTTGACCCGGGGGCATCTTTACCCGTCCGAGTCCGATTTCACTTTTCTCCACTGACAAACAAAAATAGGGACTCTTTTTTCCCACCTCCCACATCCCGGTTGCGGCTTCCTGGACCCTGAAATGCATAAATCTTCGGCGAAGTGTCCACTATCACTTAGGCAAACGTGACATTAGTAGATTCAGCACGTTATCAAACCGTAAAACGTAAGCTAGAAGGTGAATCTTCGTCTGAGACTATTTATATTGAGAGAGGTATAAACAGCCACCTGAAAGCTTCATTACGTCAAACGACCACAGAAAACTTTTTCTTGCTCCCTTCCTGTAGTGGAAATGTTAAAACTGTTAAGCAGGTATGTTGTAACACATAATGGATTTTTCTTCTCTTACTATAATCATGTGTATCTACTTATAGGTCTAAAAATTAAGTTGTATTTTTAAAATTATAAAAATAATTTTAATAAAAGATAATTGACGTAAATTAAAGAGTGTTTTATGGTAAATTATCTAATATATGTATATATAGATGTGTGTGTGCCTGTCCAAAAACCTAAATTTCGGATATAAGAATCAAAAACAGTAATAACAAACGTGATTCTTATAAGCGGAAATCACTGTATATACATACACACACACACACACACATATATATATATATATATATATATATATATATATATATATATATATATATATATATATATATATATATATATATATATATACACACACACATATATATATATATATATATATATATGTGTGTGTGTGTGTGTGTGTGTGTGTGTGGACTTTGAAATACAGAGAACATGATTCGAGACCATTTATTTGTGTTCTACATCATATATTTCCTTAATACAAGTAAATGTAAAGAACGCTTGTCTCGGATCTCGTTCCTTTATTCCGGTATCTTATCTTAATCGACATATTGCGGTGAATGGAACTATGATGTTGCTTTCAGGAGGTTGTCCGAAAATGTAGGGATATAAGCTAAAACTTTTCTACCTCCAGGAGACGCTCTGCGATGAATGACGTCATCATTTAACAGTTTGAAGAGGCGCCGCAAGATGTTATAGGCTAAAGGAAACTATACTACAGCTTACCTTATTTCGTGTCGTTTTTGACTCGAAGTCATATGATAACTCAATTTTATCGAAAAGACAGTGCACACTAAATCTGTTCTACTTACACACTTTATCTCCTCTTACGTAGCGTTAAAAAATACATCAGTAGCAGCAGATAAGACGTCTGAGAATTGCAGTTTTATTTGCCTTACTGCAAGTGTTGTTATTTTCTCTACTCTGTGCGGTTTAACTTATCAGACAACCATTTAAAGTATTGTTATAAGCAGTTACATTTGTTTATGTACATATGTCACTATTTGTTTTCATTGATAAGAAATCTTTTACGGTTAAATGCAAACTTTTAAAAACCTATAATACATGGAGATTGTATGGATTTTGCTTATTGATCCTACCTTTTTTTTTATCTTTTAGACAAATCTTATGGAAGATGACGTGTCCATATCAGTTGTAAGTATAGTCGTTGCTCTTTTAATAATTTTCTACATTTCTGTCCGACCAGACTCTCATTAACATACTAAAACTAGCGAATACCCGTGCTTTGCTACGGAGTATATTCAAATTAAATACAAAGGTCAATGTATGCAATTAATGCTCCCCAAATCAAATATATATATATATATATATATACAGTCGAACCTCCATATATCGAACTTCCCTATATCGAAATTTTCTATATATCGAACTCTTAGCAAATCTCCATGTTCATTACATAGAAAAACTGTTTCTATATATCGAAAAAATCTCTATATATCGAAATTTTTTTCACGACATATTGGGAGATTTTATTCCATTTTAGAATAAAATCTCCCAATTTTTGGCGTTTGAAACAATACTTCGAGGACCCCTCATGAAGTTTTAATGGACTGAATAAATGCGAGCATTTCTTTGATGAACTTTCCGCAAAACTGGCTGTTCAGCAAGATATTCGTAGTTTTTTTTTAAAAGAATGTAACTGTGATCACTGTAACCACTGTCTGGATTATTGTTATTTTTTAAGGTATATAGTACTCAATAAATCTTTCACATTAATTCATTTTTTATTTATTAACTTTCATTTAATGTAATTCGTATATAAATTGGAAATTGAGTTTCGTATACGAAAATTAGCTTTAATTTTAATGTTTTAGGAGAATTATGATAAAACTAAGATCAATTCTATATATCGAAATTTCTTTATATCGAATTTTTTTTCCGGCATTTTGCTACTTCGATATATGGAGGTTCGACTGTATATATATATATATATATATCGTAACGGATATTTTTATAGACGAAATAATGTAGAAGAAAATATTCAAATTAAATACAACGGTCAATGTATGCAATTAATTTGTATGTTTAATATCCATAAAACATACTAATTTGAATTAAATTCTTAAATAATATTCCAGGTAGTCTCTTCTAACGAAACTACCGCGGGTTATTAACGTAGGATTACTTATCGTTGCTTATCTCTCTTTTTTTTTCTTTTTTTTTAAACGCATTTTGATACTTTTCTGTTTACTGCTACTGAGTTTGGCGCGTTGTCAAAATTATAACTCGTGACGGACTCTGAATTTTTCCTTTCCGGAGGACCGTTATTAAGGATCCTACGTTAAAACGCCCATCCAATTAGTCTAGTGCAGGGGTTCCCAACCTTTTTATAGTACCGTACCTCTTCGTTGTAAACCATTTGATGACGTACCGGTAGACCAAAAATTTTGAAATGGGGAATAAAATGCAATGGAGAACATTTGTAATAATGACAAGTAACTTGGGATATATTTTTATTGCTAAACATATACGTAAAATATAATAATCACTTTAAAAAATATATAATTAATGAGAAGGTTGGGCCTGTTTATTATTAACTAAAGAAGTAATATCGGGCTCAATGTTTGTCAGTTTAAGGCGAAGATCCGATTCAATGTCCAGCAAAGCTCTATGCTTGGTTTTCATCGCAGTCATTGCAGAAAATCCCTTTTCACATAAATATGTGGTCGCAAATGGCATTAAAAATGTTACTGCTTGGCAAGAAACTTCTCAGACACAGTTATAATTCGCAAACATACTTATAGACACAGTTATAATTCGCAGGCGAGTGCCAAATTTTTATGGGGCGGTCATAGATAACACATTCAGGTGTAGATGGCATCTTTTGAGATTAGGTAAATCCCAATAAAGTATTACAACACAAACAATGGATAAGAAATTCCAAACTAAAATATTAAAACGTATGGATTATTAGTTATTATAGTCATTTCTTTTCTTTTTTTGTAATACAGATTTTTAATAGATTTTTGTTTTAAATTGTGAAATCATTCGCGTACCGGCAGCTGCTTGTCCGCGTACCGGTACTGGTACGCGTACCCAAGGTTGGGAACCTATGGTCTAGTGGTTAAATTTTATCTTTTAACGTATTTTAATATTTTTTGTCAATTTATTTCGTTGTTATGCACTTGACGCAAAATTAGCTTAAAGTATCGCAAAAAGAAAAGAAACCAAGTGATCAGCATTTAATAAATTAAATTCCAAAAATTAATCTTTCAAAATTCACCAAAAATCAGAAAATGGAGGTAAAGATTCGAAAAAGATTTCATTTTAAAGAAATTTTTAGGATCTTTCTCGTGATATCAATTTTATAACCCTCAGATTATTTTTTTTAAATGCAAACTTTCAAAAAGTTACAAAAACAACTTAAAAATTTAATTTAAAAAAATGTAACAAGAATTTTTCAAAAATCATTCTTAGTGCACCCCTACACTATAAGAAGAATCGCCATGCAAAATGTCAGCCCTTTAGGTCCAGCGGTTTGGTCTATGTGTTATCTGTCACGGAACTGTTTTATATATATATAGATAACAAATATTATTATGGATAGGATACAGAAAAAAAAACTTGTCACAAGTGAGTCATAGTCGTCTTTACAGGCAGTGACAGCAAAAAAAGTAAGTGTTTACCAAATTACGCATTTGAAATAATGGAACTAAATAAATATAACGAAAAAAAATCTAGTAGTTTCACAATGGGAACAAAAATTATACAAAAAATAAATTAATAAATCATAGTAGTAATAATGTAAGGAGTAAGATAAATTCTGAAACATAAGATTATATAATGTTTTAAAATTTGCTTTGTTTGATCAATAATACCTTTTAACGTTATATATATCTATATATAATCTTTGAGCCATTCCCCAAAATATATTTCCACTGGCGTTAGATTACTCGAAATTGTCTTCAGGTCTTCTAACTGGCAACTGAAAAGGAAAAAAGTTTGTGAGTTATACGAACCAATATCTATATGTATATAAAACAGTTCCGTAACTAACTCACTGACTGACTGACTCACTGACATACAACGCACAGACCAAACCGCTGGACCTAAAAAAGGGCTGAAATTTTGCATGGCGATTCTTCTTATAGTGTAGGGGTGCACTAAGAAAGATTTAAAAAAAATTCTTCTTAGATTTTTTAAAATTAAATTTTTAAGCTGTTTTGGTAACTTTTTTCAAGTTTGCATTTAAAATAATAATTTGGGGGTTATAAAATTTATATCACGAGAAAGATCATAAAAATTCCTTTAAAATGAAATCTTTTTCGAATCTTTACCTCTATTTGCTGATTTTTGGTGAATTTTTAAAGATTCATTTTTAGAATTTAATTTATTAAATGTCGATCACGCGATTTCTTTTTCTGGTGCTTTAAATAAATTTATCGTCACGTGCATAACAACTAAATAGACAAAAAAATATTTTTTTTCTTGCTAATGCGGCAGACGATTGGACATTATTTTGTCTATAAAAATATCCCTTACGATTTTTTTATAAATATATATGTATATATATATATATTTTTTACATCAATTGTATACATTGATCGTCGCATTTATTATAAATATCTATATATATAAAACGCGTAGGTATGCGGCACAAAGATCGACGTTATTTCTACACTCCGAATGGCAACGGCTGCAACTACCGGATGTAAACATTAGCGGCTGTCCGCAATTTAAAACCGCGTGTGTATAGTGGCGGTATTTGTTACAACCGCTGATCTTTTGACAAAATATGTTTAGACCTATCAAATCCAGTGTTTAGTCATGGACACTTGTATGTAGGTTTATATAGAGTCCATTCTTTTGATTCTGTCACTGTAGTATCTCCTACTTTTGAAATACTCAAATGTGTATATGAAGAAGTTTTATGAATATCATAGTAATATCCACACTATATTTTAGTACTTGCTGAATTTTTACTCCATTTTAAAATTGAAGATATTTTTCCAAATGTAATTCACACTATATGTTAGTACTTGCTGAATTTTTAATCCATTTTTTAAGTGAAAAAATTTTCCCCCAACAATTTCTTATTTGATATAATGATAAAGTGTAGATATCTTAATTCTGAAAATTTTACATACAGAGAGGGATGTAATTTTTAAAATCATTGGTGTTGGGTTTCTCAATCTTATCTTTAACTCTGTTCTGAAGTAATGGAAATTCACATCTTTCAATCATGATATTTTAGAATCAGCGTTATAGTGAATTTAGCAATGATTATAATTTTTTTGGCTGAGCTCCCACTACCCCTTAACAACGTATATTTATGATGACAGGTAATGATAACATTCCTTACGTATGTTACTTTCAGTTGTTGTTTTGCAAAAGAAAATATAAAACTAAAAGCGACCATGCTGGTCGCGCAGCGGCTAGTATATATTTATTTTTTTTTGGCATTAATTGCATACATTGACCGTTGTATTTAATTTAAATGTACTCCGTAGTGAAGCGCGGGTTTTCAGCTAGTATGAGATAAAATGGGTTCAGGTAAAAAGTTATGAGCAATAAGTGCATCCTTTTTTTCTGCAGCTCGATCCGAAACTGAAGCGAGAGTGGTTCGTGAAAGCTGCCCAAGGTGACTACTACGCTTTGGTGGGTCTCCTCAAGAAAGAGCCGAAACTGGCAGCTATCAAGGTGAGTCCTCGTAGCTGTTGTTTACTGTAAGCACACTGCTTGAGGAGCGATACAAATTTTAACCAATCACAAAGCAGTAACCATGTGATACATCAAACCGATCACAGGTCTCATCAACAATTTCCGGCGACAACGGATTCAGTGTGGATGAGGCTTAACACTCAGACGTCTAGGTCCCTCTTGAAACATCTGATCTGTCTCTTTTCTAACGCATCTCTTGATTGCTGTCGTTCCTTATTGCTGAGTTTTCTCAAAATACGTCAATCCTTACGTACCTGAGAACGCATAATAGTCTAAAGAGTCAAGAGCACGGATGAAAAAGACGAAGAAACTAACGAAAGTAAACGTAACAATTGGTCTCTTTGACTGATTTAACAACATATGACTGATTTAACAAAACATATGACTGATTTAACAACAACATATGACTAGTTGCGTACGGAATACGAATGAACTAATGACTATTAAAACTTACCCTGTGAAAGTACCATTTTCACAATGTCTCTTCAAACGCATCGTGCTTTTGTTCCCTTTAATCATGCCGTAACGATATAAAAAGAAAAGAATTATTTTTGTTAGCTCTTAAACTCATCAATAGTGGTAGGCCTAGAGACCAATAATGTATATATGAGGGGTTCACAACCATAGTGGACCAAGTCCGTATTTTTTTAAAAATGGAGATAGTTCATGTTGGAGTAACTTAAAAACATGTTCTATTGACTGCCATAGTGAATCAAGTGATTCATACGTTTCCACAAAAAACTCCGCTACACAAAACGTTACACTAACATTACACATACGTTACACAAAAAACTTCAAACCTTGATTTCTCCAATTTAGTTTAGATGGACTTGGTTCACTATGGTTGTGACCCCTTCATATATATATATATATATATATATATATGTTTGTGTGTGTGTTTGTTTGTTTGTTTGTAATAAATGTTTAAAAAAAAGATGAAGAAATCAAAAGGGGGATTTTGAATATGAATGCTTGCATGATTGCTCTTTTCTACGTCAGAAGAAAAATAAGCATAAGGTGAAACTTAAATTAACACATAAGGCAAATTAAATTATTAGTAGTATAAGTAGAAAGATAAATATAATCTAAATTTTTAAAAAGTTCTGAAAGTGGCGGTATTAAAACTATTTTATTTTTCCAAACATTCCTTGGTCTAACGATAATGTTGGCACTACCGATAATATTATAAACCAATTGAGATCGGTTATTTGATTGGTCTTCATGTGTTTCTCTGCTTAACCCACTCAATTTCTCATCCCTTTCAGCACACTCGAAAAATAGCAAGAATGCGAAAAGTAAACAGATCTCATTAAACAGGCAAACTCTCAGAATCGGGGCAAGCCGCCGCGATAAACGGCTCTCGAGCTGGCAACAAGATGATACAGCTGACGAAGATAGATACACGAAATAAAAAAGCCTCCTTCCGATCCGTTGAGAGCGCGTCCAAACACATCTCCCTCGTTGGCAGGCCCCAACACCAACATTAACTCTGGTTATGTCCACAAAAAACACTCGCGGAATTTTCTAATCTGCGAAGCGCGGGATCGAATTTTCGTTTTCCCTGACTGCGCTCATAACTCAGACGATGCGGGAGGAAGAGGAGCCAGCTACCGGAATGCGAGGTGCCAGACAGTGACAAATGAGGGGTCGGCCCGGAGCACACTCATCAGCCCTGGCAGATATTTCGGGACCAACAAATCTCCGATGCGTGGGTTTGCGCGCGCCACGATCGTGAGAAAAACCGATGGATTGTGTGTTTTTTTATTTTCTCTTCTTTGTGTCTCCCACCATGAGAATGCAAATACAGAATCTCTGTAGCAGTTCTCTGAAACCGTATGTCACAGTCATTTCTATGCTGGGTGGCACCACCTCGACGTTCACCAAACGTTTTCTCCGCGAGGGTACAAGTTCATTGCAGCGTAATTCATCACAAACAATCGTTCTTTCTCTATAAAAACATTATAAATAAAACAGGCGCGCAACGAAGAAGCAATGGTTAAACTTTAGAAGCCAGAATAGTATTTATTATGGGTTAATGGTAAAACTGAGGGGAAACAAAGTTATACAAAGTAAAGCTACTAGGGATAAAATTACAGACATCTTTGAGCGAGGCAGTGAGTCTTTTGATGTCAGAGATTTGATGAAGATTTGACAGCTCCTGTTCCAGTTCGTTTGAAGTGTTTGACAATCGAAATCCAAGTTTGACATGTTCTTTATCATCTAGATTATAGGTGGGTCTTAGGCCAGGAAAGACGGGTAACAAATCCAAAACATTCACCAGAAAAACATGTGTTGTCTTAGTTATTGATTTGCCCGGATGAAAAATCACATTTTTTTTGTTGCGACACCAGTGGAAGTACGATAGTCTAAAATTTCATTAGCATATTCCTGACAGCTCAGATTGCCATTTAAGGATGCATGACGTTATCTAATACCGTAGGCTATAGCTTTGTATTAGACTTCCAAAAGCGATATGGATAGAGGACTTGCATAGGATCCGGGTAGGTCATCTGGACTCTGCGCTCCCTATTATTCCAAGAATATTCGCAGTGCAACTCCTAATGGCAAAAGCACGGTTTGTCCTACCTTCTCCAAACGTCATCTTAACCGATCGGAATTCATCACTGAAGAATATGTGAGGCCGGTTTGATGCTTGCTGACACTATTGAACACGGAGACCATCAGTGAAGAAACTTAAGGGATAAACGTCTAAAGGACCCACGACTAAGAGGCCCTGCTTTAGCTAGTTATTTACCAATGGCCGGTCGTCTTCGCATCTTTCGTAGAGTTGTTTTTCTTGGCCTTCTAGATCTTTATATTTGGCCGTCAGAGATTATGTATATCTTCTTAAATCAACTGATCTCATATACATGGAACAGTAATATAAAGATACGTCTTAAAGACCAGCTATCCGGTACAATATTATATATATTATATATAGTATATATATATATATACGCGCACACACTGCTGGCCATTAAAATTGCAACACCAGAAAGGAAAGCAAATAACAAAACTTTACTTATTGTACGTATACAGCATAGTACGAAGAAAACATGATTAAATTTGTAGGCAATTTGGGGGTATACAGGGCCCAAAATTAGTACACGCAGCTGCTGCCTCAGGCATCTAAAGCGGCTCTAACCCGGTTAGGCATCGAATCGAACTGGGCTTGGATGACAGACACGGACAAGTCATTCCATGCTGCTTCAAGTCTATGCCACACTTCATCAATGGTAGTTGCTGGAGAGCGGTGGCGGCCCAGTCTCTCAGCAACCCATGACCAGGTGTTTTCAATGGGTGAGAGATCTGGAGAACGTTCTGGCGAGGGCAACAGTCGAACACTCTCTGTGTCGAGGTAGGTCAGGACACGACAGGCAGCATGCGGTCTTAAAGCGCAATTCCACTGAGGCAACACTGAACGACATGAGGCATGATACTTGTTTCCTAGTGTTGCCTGATTATAGGTGTGCGAGTATGTGCCACAAAATTCAATAATGTCTCCCGACATCGCATGCGCTTTGCCGTCTATGCGTATAGCATGCGTCTAAAACGATTCCATTCAGGCAACTTCAGTTTGGTGCTCCTCCTGTCTTTACAAACAGTCGCGACAGCTGCTTTATTTGGTAATAGCTTTGAAACGTAAAAAAAAAGAAGAAGAAGAAAACCACGGTGGTGCGGAAGGGGAAGAGAATTATATGTTGATGGTCAAGAAACTCAGTATAATTTATACAACAAGTTGGTTGCTGACGATGAGTTCTGTTTCGAAATTTTACACGAATGAGTGAAGAAGATTTTGAGTACTTGCTTCAAAAAGTCTCACCTACTATGAAAAAATATAATACCAACTTTCGGGAAGGAATACCACCTCATGTGAGGTTGTTAGTGACATTGAGATACTTGGCTACGGGTGATAGCTATCCATCACTTATGTATCTGTTTCGGATATCTGAGCCAAGCATTTCTCGAATCATTCCTGAGGTATGCAGAGCTTCGATCGACGTTCTATATGATTTCGTTAGGGTAAGAAAAAATATGAATATATTAAACCATTTTTTTAATTTTTTACCATACAAATAAATACTTATACAATATGTATATTAATACAAGATTTCAAGTCCATTTGTCAGAGTTACTAATTAGGAATCCAGAAAACACTGGAAAGGCCAAAAGATTTTCTAAGTGCTTGGATGTTTCTGGAGACTGAGAAAGCGTCGATGCAGATGCCTCAGAGGATAGAACAGTGTAAATATAGTTGCTGTGAAGAGTTGTACTCTAGGGTGTGCTAGTATGAGTAGGCATATTCTCGGTCCCAGATGATAGAACAGTGCCACAACTACTACTTTCATAGTTGTAAAGAGGTGTATTGGCATGACTAGGTTCATCATATTTGCCCATAGCTGCCTCAAATAATGTATCATTAATTATGTGCTTGACCATTGTTCGTACTCTAGAGCTTAAATAAACACGTTATGTGATATTATTAGTCGTCTAACATGCCCCCCTCATATTATTGTTATGTGCCCCTATCATATTATTGTTATGTGATATTAGTCGTCTAACATGCCCCCCTCATGTTAGACGACTGTGAGGTGATTGGTGCTGCATCTCTAATCATTCGTGTTACACGGTACAGAATATTCACTCTCCGACTTTCGTCAATCGCGGACTGTTTAAAGAGAGGACTGAATTTCGTTGTCGTTATCAAAGAAAACGTTCGCCTACGTTCAGGATGGTCGACGCAATTATCCACTTCTCCAGCCTCATCCCTCTGTCTTCCAGATTATCCCGCCGGCCATTTTTAAGTTCCGAAGGATTGCCACCAAAAGCAAGAGTCAGAAGCAAATGCGAGAACGCAATCATCTTGTCTTCCGTCATTATATTGTCGCTGATTAGCCCCGACTGAAAGGGGAATCGCAACGCGTACCGCTCGTTAAACAAAGCCAAAAAGCGAATCTAAAACACACAACAGCAACAAAAAAGGTAGAGAAGGGGGTTAGGGCGTAGGTCAGCGTCCCCCCCTCTCAATAAATCACGGCGACGTTATTTCCAATTAGGGGGGCCCCGGGCGTCGGAGTCGGGTTGCGAATGGGGTCCCATCCATCATAAGCGAGGGCACCCGGAGATAAGTCGGGTGACGTCCCAAACAAATATGATTAATCAAGGCGAGAGGTGGCGTCGTCAAAAGCGCATCGCGGAGGATCGTTCCCCAGTTTGGAGGGCTTTTCGGGAGTGCTGTCGGTGGACGGGGTTCTGTCCGTGGATCGGTTTGAGAAAAATTGACCGGCATACAAGCAGGCCCAGATTTCCGCATGGGCAAGTGGGGCACTTGCCCAGGGCCCCAAAATTATGGGGGCCCCTAATTTAGTATAAAGTTGTACATAGTTTTGAGAATTTGTTTTTTGGTTAATATAGTAAAGGGGTGCAGTGGCGGATACAGAAAAAAATACTGGGTGGAGCACAGTGCACCCACTATAGTGAAAGTATGCTTACTTCCATAAGTGTTTCTGGTTTAATTTTTTGGTGGGTGGGTGGGAGGGGGTAGTTGTAATAACTCCAGACTGTGATTTATTTTGAATTTCAAAAGAAAATTTCATGAATTTATTTATTAACATTAAAAAGTAAATTAACTAATTAACACTTCTTATTAATATTCATTATTTTCTTCAAATTTTTGACTTGTCGGTCGAAATTTTTTTTGAATTTCTGGTCCCCATTTAAGGGAGGCCTGGGTGAGTGTCCCACATGTTCATGTGGAAATCTGGTCCTGAGGAGGTGGGATATGCCCCCCTCTGGATCTGTCCTTGAAGGGGGCCCCCAAAGTCTGCTTTGCCCAGGGCCCCATTGTGTCAAAGTCGGGCCCTGCATGCAAGTGAAATGCATTTTATTCGTGATGTAAAAAATAAACCAGGTATGAAACTTAACAAAAACTTACGAAAAGTTTTCGAAAGTATGTACGAACGGCAACCGTTTGTACATACCTCTCTCCTTTATACGTCTGAGGTAGGGTTGCCAACTTTTTCTGCGACGATTCCGGGACAAATAGCTCAAAACTGAACATCATCATCATTATCAGTCAGCCATTTCCTAGTTTTCTGAGGAAACTTTTTATGTATGAAAAAATTAAAATACAGTTTTTTTTAGTTTATTTTTTATATTTTTTATTTTAACTATTACAGAATCTTAATATTATATATATATATATATATATATATATATATATATATATATATATATATATATATATATATATATATATATATATATATATATATATATTAATTACATAATAATAATAATAATAATTTTAAATCTTATAACAACAAATTTAACATATTTTTATGGGGTTTTCCAATAATATTTTCTCTCCATTTTTGCTGCAATCACCAATTCTTTTGCAAGTGAGTCCGTATTTAAAAAGTTCGCAAATTCTGCACACGATTCAGTATTCAGTCGTATTTACAATTCCGCCTTCACTAAGTCGATATTCATGTTATTCCCGAGCCTTCGTCCACACACTGTTTATGTGACTAAATACTCTCTCTGGGTAAGCATTACTCGCAGGGATGGACAAAATGAAAGACACAATTTTCACCAGATCGACCGATTTTTCATGCTTTTTGAAATACTCTGCCCATAGTTTGTCATTGCAATCACCATCTGTGCCATCATCGTGTACTTCCCGATCTGTATATAAATTAATCTTGTAAATAAATATCGCGGAACCTTTCATTGTAGTCTGTGACGTTCACGCTACCTGCCGGATTACTACGACGTCACGACGTTCAACGGATTTACAAGATGTCAATTTCAATTTTTAAAAAAAAATTGGAATAGTTTCCGCTACATTCCGGGACAATTTAGCATTCATCCGGGATCAGGGACAGAGATTCCAATTCCAGGACAATCCCGGACAATCTGGGACAGTTGGCAACCCTAGTCTGAGGCGGTATCACGTGATGGCTTCGTTTGGCCAAATCGTTTATTCCCCCAGAGTGATCTCCTACACGCGAGTACCTTGCGTCATCACGTTTGCATTCATTAGACCAGGGGTGGCCAACCTTTTTGGGAAGAGTGCCACTATCTGCAAAAAAAATATTATGCGTGCCACTTCCAACTTTTCCAACATACAAAAAATATAAAAAGGTGCGCTGTTATAGGGTAGCTGTTATAGGCTAAAAGGTGCATATATTCCTGCGCTGTTAATTTCAGTAGCGTATGTGTAGGGTTTTTACAGATTTTGACAAATTATTATTTTTTCAAATTTCTTAATTTTTCAATAAGTCTCCGCGTGCCACTGTTAAAACGCCGCCGTGCCACACTGTGGCACGCGTGCCGCGGGTTGGCCACCCCTGCATTAGACCATAGATTCTTAAACTGTGGTCCGCGAAACAATTTTGACATTAACAATCTATACTTGAACTAGATATTCTCGAGGAATTATCATGCGATACGTCTTTGAAACTACAATTCAACAAAAATGAACTCACAAACTTTTGGTTATTTCTCAGATCTGATGACCCTGCACTTGCAAAAGAAGCCCTCCTAAATTTGATTCCGTTCTGCACAACATATTTATGTATACAGGCTTTTTCGGTACTGTCATACTGTATATATGAAATCTAAGTATAGGAACAAATTCAATGTAGCAGCGGACCTCAGAATAAAACTTTCCAACATAGAGCCCGACATTGCGGTTCTGGTTTCGAGAGAACCACTGCACCCATCTCATTAAGCAAAAATCATTTACAGAAAACATATTATAATAAGATAGATCTATTTTGACCAATATTTGACTAAGAAATGTTTGTACGAATTTAATGTATTATGATTTGTAACGTTTAAAATTCTTTTTACTAGTGTTTTTATTCATTTTATGTTTTTTATTCTATGTCCTAATAAAAATGTCCGTCTCTCTAAATGCGCAAGACCATTTATTAAAATAACCAGCGATACATTTTTACCAATATTTATTATAACGTAGTGCCTATGAGATTATTGAGCCAGAAATTAAGTCTCAAAAACGACTTAAAATGCCTAGAGTTGGGATGGGGTCTCAAAGAAAAGAAATGTTGTTCAAGAGGGGGTCCTCGGACTACATAAGTTTAAGAACCCCTGTATTAGACAACAGTGAGATTCCGGAGATTATCTGGATTTGGATCAAACACATGCACCGCTTGTGTAGGAATTTTCCCCGCGCAGGTATAAGCTGATATACAATCGTTTATAAACAGTGTTAAGGGAATGTCTGTAGAAGATCCAAACACGATAAAAAGATTATATTTGATAGGAAATAAATTTTAAGCGTTGTTTCTTCTTACCTTTTTTTTCCAATAAATTCGTTCTCCAATGGTTAGAATAATTGATATATCTAAATTCTGAAGAAGTTTTAATAACTTTGACAGTTGTTTTTATTTTTAATTGTGTTGTCCAGTGATTCAAATCTGGCAGATTTTGAGCTGTTGCAGCAATTCGATTAAATTTTTTTTTGGATGGAGCGTCGTACGTTTTTTCACCAACTTAAATGTAGAATACAGTTTTTGTGTTAAAATTGGAAGCCGATCATTTCAATTTTGGGTATTTTGATTCTGGTTCTAGAATTCTAGCGATCAGCCTCAAACTAAGTGATGAAAATTCGTAGTTTGGTCACCCTCTGTTATCTAAGTAATTTATCCTTTACACTCAAGAACAATAGGTTTATCCTTTGGCTACTCTATTCCAATCTCTAACGAAATCATAATTTCATTACGAAATATTAATGATAGGTCATTTAGCTACACACTGCAGCTGAATGACCTATAATGAATATTTCGTAAAACCTTTTGTTATCACGTTAATGTCACGTGTAAGCGACCCCAGATCTGTTTATTTTGACATTTAAGTTCCTCCAGGGACGTAGCGAACATAACTGGCGCCCGGGGAACGATACCTTTTTGGCGTCCCACTGCGAGTGGCGCCCGGGGCATGATAGACCCCCCTTGCCCACCCCTCGCTACGCCACTGAGTTCCTCCTTATTTCAAAATGTCTTTATTTCAATTTATTTTTATTTTAAAGTCTTATTCGGCATATATTTGAGAAACACGCTAACAGTGGGACGCCTGTCATTAACCTTATCTTTTTAATTGTTGCCAACCATTGCCGAAATTTATACAATCCCATTTGATGTTTTCACACTTTTATTGCCTGGAATTATTAGTTACAGAAATGCATGCATCGTTTTAAATAAACACTCAACTCCCGATTATCAGTAGACGGATTATTATCCATTCATCAAGGAAAAAGGGAAGAAATTTCCCAAATTTTAGAAAATTATATTATTGCCATTTTAATTAAATGAATTTCAAAACTCTTTTCGTGGAACATTTTTGGAGTATCCTTGCATTATTTGAAACTCAGATAATCGGGTGTTGAGAGTACTTCACAATCTGCTCACACCATTAATTCCACATTCTTTTCTCCTTTCCATGTGCCACTTCGTGCAGGACATCGCCACGGTGAGTATCCTATATTAATATCAAATTTTGAATTTTTTTTCCCAATTCAATTTGTGACGTATTTTTTATTTATCTCTCTTGCCAATAATTGAATGCGCTCTTTTTCAATACGGGTTTGGTTGAACGATAAATCAAACATATTCCGAAGCTCTAAAGATGGCACTTTTTCGTATCACATCAAAAAAATAAACAAACATATGCGCTATTTTGCTCGCAGTTAGGTGCAACAAGTCGTCGTTCTTATGTTTTATCTTATTAAAATAGAAGATAATTTTTTATTTGCAGCGGTTGTAGTCTTTAATACTACTTACATTGGGCTCACAGCTGTTAATCTGTTCGTGCAATTTGAGTGCGTACAATTGAGTAGATAGCACTCTAATATTTTTTTCACGTATTTTATATTATAATCGACTTTCGGATTATGTAACATATCTTTACGGACAGCGATCTCAGATAATAAATAACTATTTCTGCAAACTGTAATGCAGAAATAGTTGTGCGTTGCGTCACTAAATGTTTTACGGCCTTTAAAAAGAAAACGTCTTCATATCAACGAAATTTTCCCCGTTAAAGGTCTAGGTAAATGATTGTCAGTTCTGCATGGTAAATGTAGCGTTTCATAAAGTCTTTCACAATAAAAGGAAGTCTGTTCGCTAAATGGTCAAAGGATGTTCAGACCTTATTACTCTCGTCATGAGTTGATAGCTTTAATTACCCCTAGAACAGGAAGAGATTAAAGGTAACAGAGGATATACGACGTAGTTATTTTCCCCTTAAGAAATTGCATATGAATCAGATCCATATCTACTACAAAACAAAACTATTATTTATACCATGTTTGAATTTTTAAGAATTTTTCCAACCTTAAAGCTAAGAACGGTTCGAATATTTCTCAGGCTTTTTTTCATCGTAATAAAGCAATCAATTAATGTGAAATCTGTTTAACACTTTTTTTGCATGTTTAAATGGGTGTAATTTTTTTTGTACGTTAAAATCACATGTGTTAAGAAAAAATAATTAAAATAAAAAAGGATATAATGGATCAACGGGAATTTGGAACTCTCCTTTCAATTAAAATATCTCCGGTTTTGTCGAGCGGAAAATCAAACATATTTGGAAACTTTAAAGATGGCACTTGTGCTTAGCACATTCAAAAAATAAACAAACAAATGCTCTGTGTAGTTGACTATTAGATCTAACAAGTGGTCATTCCTTTATCTTATCTTATTAAAAGAGAAAATGATTTTTTATTTGAAGCGATTGTAGTTTTTAATACTACCTACGTTATTACTTCACTTTAGGTTCACTTTAGCACACAATCGTTAAGGCTGCTATGTACAAAGAAAAAAAATCGTATTTCCCTTTTCCTCTTCTTGCAGACTCTTGTGGTGGGAGGAGTCCAGTTGACAGTTCGAGAATTCCACCCCCCTTAGGATTAACATTTTGAGGGATTGTAATGACTCTCTCTCTATAGGGGGGTTAAGCGCTACCCTCCCCCCCCAATTTTTTATTTAAAATATATTTTTGTCAACTATTTACAGGTACATAAATGCTGATAATCAAATAAAAATGGTATTGTCAGATAGCCTGAACTTTTCTGCAAAGCGCTATAGGATTCATTTTATAAATTTCGTCCACCGAAGGAATTTATGAGGGTTTAAAACACACTATACCAGATTTTTTCCCCGAATAATTTAAATTTTAAAATATTAATTGCATTTTTTTTAAAAACGAAAAAGGTACACACATGTAAAATTTCTTTCTCTATGACGGAGTATAATTTTTTAAAAAAAATCTTTGAATCCAAGTCGGCAATCCGTGGACAAATTTTCTCCATAGGTTAACATTGAGGTGAGCGAATCCAATGGGGTTAGTACATAGCAGCATTAATCTGTCCGGGCAACTTTGCACTTAAAGCGCAAATTAAGATTGTAAATATAAATAGACAGTTAGAAGCACTCTAATATTTTTTTAGTTGAGGATTAAAATTTTAGTTTCGAACGATTTAATCACAGTTTATCGAGTTCAGTGCTGCGCTGAAGTGCTACAAACAAAGATCAAACATACGAAGGAGCTATAGCTCACTTTGACACTCATATCTTAATCTGTCAAGGCAAATTTTGCACTTAAAGTGCACTTTTAAATTGCATAATTTTAAGTAGGTAGTAGATAGCAATGTAATTTTTTTTAAGGGAACTCACTACCCTTAAATCTTTAAAACATTCGATTTTTTGAAAAAAAATATATGTTAAATCCTGATCATTTCTGAACAAGATAAAGCAAACCGCATGAAAATATTCCGCTTAGTTCCGGAGATATTGATATTCTAAATATTTAATTATTGATCAAGTTTATGGTAAGAAAAATTTTAAACTCATTTTTCTCAAAATGTAATTTTGCATATTTCTGCAACTGATATCTCAAAAACTATGAAACCTAATTCCATGAAATTTTTATCACTGCATAATCATGTTATTTTATTGCGTCTGAACTAGAATTATTGCAATCACTGCACATTTTGTTATTTTTTCAGGGGTAAATTAATGCAAAAATTTCAGGAAATTTTAAGTATATTTTGAGCAATTTTAAAAACATTTTAAAAATATTTTAATGTTGAATGTCTTATGTTCAACTGCATTTTTAATTTTTTTTTTAAATGTAAAGCAGGAATTATACATTTAAGTGTAAAATTCATTTCATAGTTCTGCGCGCAAGCCAGTATACAATAAAAATGCTTAAAAAACAAGGTAATATTTAAAGCATTTTTTAAAGAAATTATTTAAAATTATTTTGAGAGTTGAAAATTTGTTTATTAGAATAAATATATCAATTTATCATATACATAAAATTTGGAAAAATTGGGAGTAAATTGAAATAGTTACAAAGAGTCAAAAAGTATGAAAATATGCCTTATTTCCTCGACTTAAGAGTCGTAAGTCCCCTTAAGACAGAGTTGGGGATTAAAATTTTAGTTTTAAACACAGTTTATCGAGTTCATTGTTGCACCGAAGTGCAAGCACCAGACATTCTAAGGAACTTAAAAATCGAAGAAAAAAATTGGAACCCCGCCTAGAAAATGATTCTGGTTGCTCAATAGGATTTTTTTTTCAGCTCTTTCACTTACCGGATACGATAAAGCCTTACCTGTCCGTAGACGTTCGACGTAGCTCTTCACCCTGTGTGGGTTGTTCGAATAACAATCGATGAGGCGGCAACTCCCACCAGCGACAAAAACGCTTAAAAAAAGATAAAATTTGTTTAAAAACACAGGAGAGGTTCCTCACCAAAGCGTTTCGGAGGATGTTTCTTAGTTTTAAGCTGGAACCAAAAGCTCGCTTTTTCAGAAGCGACAAACTCTGAAAGATCCAAAATCTGTAATAATCTATATATATAAAACGCGTAGGTATGCGGCACAAAAATCGACGATATTTCTACAATCCGAATGGCAACGGCTGCAACTACCGGATGTAAACATTAGCGGCTGTCCGCGTGTGGCTCGACGATAGCACGTAATTTGGTACAATTTAATTGCTGTATTTTACTCATGAATAATTTTAATTTATACACGAAATAATTTTAATTTATTCATTTAATATGATTAAGTGTAGATATCTGAATTGCGAACAATAATACATACAGAGAGAAATGTAATCTATACTATATTTTAGTATTTGCTGAATTTTCACTCCATTTTATAAGTGAAAATTTTCCCCAACAATTTCTTATTTGATGTAATGATAAAGTGTAGATATCTTAGTTTTGAAAAATAGTACATGCAGTGAGAGATATAATTTTTAAAATCATTGGTGTTGGGTTTCTCAGACTTATCTTTAACTCTGTTCTGAAGTAATGGAAATTCACATTTTTTAATCATGATGTTTTAGAATCAGCCTTATAGTGAATTTATCAATGATTATAAATTTTTTGTCTGAGTTTTCACTACCCCTTAACAACGTATGTTTAGGATGACAGGTAATGGTAACATTCCTTACATATGTTACTTCCAATTGAGTTGTTTTGCAAAAGAAAATATAAATCTAAAAGCGACCATGCTGGTCGCGCAGCGGCTAGTATTATTATTTTAGGTGTTTTCCTGCATATAATTCGACAAGAATTGTTTGTGATGCACCCGAATCATACATTCAGCTTGAGAAGTTTATGCACATACTGTACCCCGATAAATGAATGATATATACTAATATTAGTCCGTCAGTTTTACTTTTATCAAATCTGTAAATTCAATAATTTAGTTCAGAATATACAGTATTTAAAAATTTTTAATTATTTGAAAAATACATGAATTTCTTTGCAGTTTTCCACTCTCCTTATCACTTATGTCTGTTATTTTCTTTTTTTCATGTATCTTTTTTCCCTGGTATGATTACTTCTTGAAACAGGGGGTAAGTGATTGATTTTTTAAAAATTAGAAATTTCATTCTACATTTACATCTTTAAAATCTCTTTGTATATGTATATTACGCCTCTAATACAAATAGGATCATGCTACTAATTACATTGTTATACAAAATATTTTAAGTTATTTTATCATAGCTACGGTGGAAATTTATTTTTAAAAAAAACTGCATATACTCATTCCATTTATTTGTTATCTTTACGAAATTCACCTAAAATTGCCTATTTTTAATTATATTTTATGTACGATATACTAATGAGTTTTCTTCCTTAAAATTGTGTTTTGCCATTCAACGTACCCTGTGGGATTGTGCACTTTACCTTCATCTCTGCAAACAGTTCGTAAGTAAACTTTATATTGTACTTTTTACCACGTTTTTATTAACTCGCTTTCTTGTTTGTGAGTTTGTCCAGTTTCTTGTTTGTGTATGTGTCCAGTACAAATCTTGCAATCGATTTTTAACCAACTTCCCGACTAGCTAGACATTTAAAACTTTTAGAATAGCTCAGAACACGATGAAAATGCGTTCTTTTAATGCTTTTAGCCATCTTTAAGCAAAATTGAATTCATTTTCAGTTAATTTTGTTGTTTGAAAATTTCTTATAATTGCTGTATTTATTACGCATTCGATCATTTTCTTTCAAGTGGATGGGATAATTCATCAAAAAAATTTTAAAAACTATTTGTTAATACATAGAATTGTCAAGTTTATATTATTCAACAGAAAATTTAAAAACGTGGTATCTACCGTATTTAAAAAAGTGGTATATAAAAAGTTCTTTTTATCTTGTAATTATTAGTTACTAGCTGAAAACCCGCTCTTCGCTACGGAGTACATTGAAATTAAATACAACGGTCAATGTATGCAATTAATTCCAAAATATATATATATATATATATATTTATAATAAATACGACGATCAATGTATACAATTGATGTAAAAAAACATATTTATAAAAAAATCGTAAGGGATATTTTTATAGACAAAATAAAGTCCAATCGTCTGCCGCATTAGCAAGAAAAAAATATTTTTTTGTCTATTTTTTTTTTTTTTTGCACGTGACGATAAATTTATTTAAAGTACCAGAAAAAGAAATCACGTGATCAGCATTTAATAAATTAAATTTTAAAAATTAATCTTTAAAAATTCACCAAAAATCAGGAAATGGAGGTAAAAATTCGAAAAAAATTTCATTTTGAAGGAATTTTTATGATCTTTCTCGTGATATAAATTTTATAACCCTCAATGTATTATTTTAAATGCAAACGTAAAAAAAGTTTGAAAAACAGCTTAAAAATTTAATTTAAAAAAATCTAAGAAGAATTTTTGAAAAATCTTTCTTAGTGCACCCCTACACTATTAGAAGAATCGCCATGCAAAATTTCAGCCCTTTAGGTCCAGTGGTTTGGTCTGTGCGTTGTATGTCAGTCAGTCAGTCAGTCAGTGAATGAATGAGTCAGTTACGGAACTGTTTTATATATGAGGCGTTGAAAGGCAAAGTGGTGTAAGTCACTTTTTCAACTTTTTTCATTTGGGGGCAAATATTTAATCTCCATGTTAAATTTATAGTGGAATTGTAAATAGTTATTATTTGCAATATTGTAATAATTGCTATGAATTATAATTTATTCAATTTATGGTGGAATTTTTTGTAGTTTTTGCAGTTAAACTCTTTTGACTTACACCACTTGACTAACTGACTTACACCACTTTGCCTTTCACCGCCTCATATATAGATTACTGGCAGTTAACCGTGCGCTATGACTAAATACCTAGTTCAGGTTATCCCTTTTCCTACGAAATGTTATATATGTGTGTGTATGTATATACGCACATACAAATGTCTATCCTATGTTCGTTTCAGCACGTATGTCTGTTTACAGATGAAGGATATGCGAAAACCATATGATTGAGCTTTCTGCAGTGGATTCCGAAAGTTACGTTGCATAACGATAGAGTTTTGTGCCTTGGCTTTAGCTGTAGTTACAGTCGACATGGCCTTCTGTCATTTTAGTAGGAAGTCTTTGTTTAGACCAGTGGTTCCTAACCTTTTGTTGGTCAGGGACCACTCGTCGAGAACAAAAAATTCGTCGGGCAATCAATCCTTCTAGGATATAGAGGGTTTTATTTTCTGAATGAGCAAACTCTTTGGGTTAAAAAAAACTTCAATAAAAAATGACAAATAAGCTATAACACATTGAGTGTCAAAGAGAACTGAACAGCAAACGTAAACATAAAAATGAACGAGATTTTATTGGCTTGACTCGCTGTCAAATGGCTGTCATGCTGCGTCACAGAAAATACATTACAAAAATTTGAAGCAGGACAAGAATTTACTAGCACTCAATACGTCAGAAAGCGGAAGAGGTAAAGGAAATTTTAGAATTGGAAGAAAAAAAATGGGAATTTAAAAAAAAAAAATTTTTGCCCCCAGTTTTACAAAATTGTTTAAACTCGTTTTGAAATAATGACACCGATTTTTTTTTTTTTTTTTTTTTTTTTTTTTTTTTTTGTCATCTCTCTAGACCCCACTTCGGAGGTTCTCTCACACCACCGGTTGGGAAGCGATGATTTGGACGCTGGGGGGAGGGGGGGATAAAAGTAAACCCATTTCGTTCAAAGAGTTATGCGTACGGATACTTATGATAGGGTGTGTCATAACCGTCTGCCAAAATCCGACCCACTGCACCGTTCGGAGTATAATTATAAGAAAATCTCATATGCGAAAGAATCCCTTGCAAGTGGATGGACGCACTTAAACATCTTTGAGATCATTTTGTTGGGAAGATAAACATAATAATATTGCATACAAACAATCTGACGTTATGAAAAATCATTTACTTGAATTATATATATATATATATATATATATATATATATAATCATTTTACATGTACATGAAAGAATTCATTGACGTTTAACGCCAACTCAGTTAAAAGGATCATTTGCCAAAAATTGTGACACTAAAATTTATGCTATGAATATGCTTGCTGGCAAAGGTCGCATCTCAACGTAAATATGGCTAAATCTCATACACGTATGTATGCATATATACAGTGAAACTTTTCTACGGTGGCCACTCATGGCTCCGAAAAAAATTGGCCGTGGAAATAGGGGTGAAATAACATTGGCTCTATGGAGTGCATTAATCGGTTCTAAACAATTGTGGGCATTTAGAGGGGTGGCCGGCAAGAGAGGTTTCACAGTATGCATATATGCTATCTGAGCTCAGTCTGAACACACCCTCCAGGAGGCATCCGTCGGTCCAACCTTCCCTATTTAAATCACTGAACCGCATTTGTGCAACTAACTATACAGAGATATCCAAGCAGGGAAATTTTTTTGACAGCCACAGGACTGAAATGGCAGGCACATTAGTCACTAACAAGCGAGGAGGTTGTTCCTAATGACGTTCGGAAGTGGCGTCCTTCCCGTAGAATTCTTCGCCGATAAATTTTTATCAATGAATTTTGGAGGTTGCCGTGCGACCTTCCGCAGTTTTTTTTTTTTCCTTCCCCCGGCATCGGAGAAGAAAGAAGAAGAAAAGAACCAAGATGGCGCCCGGGGGCGAACTGTCGCTGAGTGCTGACCTGGGTGGGCCTTGGCGATAATGTTTATGGATGACAGCCGATTTCCAGAGCTGTCATTAAAACCACTCTCGAGGCTGGGTGTTGACCGAACTTTCGAACAATTATCGGACCGAGATAAGTATAATAAACGCGAAAGGCAGATTTAAATCCGACTGCCGATTTGCCCCTACAGTTCTTTTTTTTTTTTCCTTTCTCTTAATTTTATTTGGCCCGATGGGTGGAACTTGCGTCTTTCTCGTAATTCGAAAATAGTCCTCACCATCCTGTCATTAGGAAGATAGGGGACCTCTTACCATAATTTTTCCGTTAAAATGGGGATGAATATAGACCACAGTATTACACTTTTATGTCTCAATTATTTCGGGAGAGGAGGATTTCTCTCTGCAAAGAGTTTATGAGAAATTCGAGGGGTATAATTTACAGATCTGTGTAATTAACCGCTTATTCGAACTCATGCTGGGGTATGGGCTAATCACTGCCAAGGGGTTGAAACAGCGTTTCGTTACGCGATTCAACTTTGTTCCACCTGGTGACCGAATGCTTTTGACAATACAGCGTCATTCTCTACTCGTCGGAAAGAATCCAAGAAGTGGCCCGCGAAGCCCAAAATAAATTTAACCTTTTCCTTACGGGGTGGGATAGCATGTATCCCAAGAATGAATGTATATATATATATATATATATATATGTGTGTGTGTGTGTGTGTGTGTGTGTATGTGTATATATATATATATACATATGTGTGTGTGTGTATGTGTATATATATATATATATATATATATATATATGTGTGTGTGTGTGTGTATGTGTATATATATATATATATATATATATATATATATATATATATATATATATATATATATATATATATATATATAACGCCCTTAATGGCCATTCTTACAAAAGGGGTATGAAATTTACCGTTCTAAAGAGGGCATCGGGAGAATTGACCCCGTAAGCTAAAAGTTAAAAAACAAATTGGTTTTATCGTTTCGGAACAACCGCGAATTAAGGAAATTTTACAAACTCGGGGAACAAAAATAATTTTTATGTTACGAATTTTTTGTTCAAATTTTAAAATATTCCTTTATTTCTTCTGTTCTCTGACATTTCGAGCACAAGAAAACTTCTATTCTGCGAAAAAAATCTCTAATATATTTTGTGAGATGCGTCATAGCCATTTTATAGCTTGTACAGCAAATGGACGCTCAAAAATCTCCATTCGTTGTTGAGTTTAGTTTTACGTTAAATTTGCTGTTTTTATTACTATTGTAACTTTTTAATTAAGTTGTTTATCACAAATAGTATGTTTATTTAAAAAAATAATTAAATTTGTTTATTTTAAAAAAATTGTTTATTTCAAAAATATCTCCGGTTTTGTTGAGCGGAAAATCAAACGTATTTGGAAACTTTAAAGATGGCACTTGTGCTTAGCACATTCAAAAAAATAAACAAACAAATGCTCTGTGTAGTTGACAATTAGATCTAACAAGTGGTCATTCCTTTATCTTATCTTATTAAAAGAGAAAATGATTTTTTATTTGAAACGATTGTAGTTTTTAATACTACCTACGTTATTACTTCACTTTAGGCTCACTTTAGCACACAATCGTTAAGGCTGCTATGTACAAAGAAAAAAAAAATCGTATTTTCCTTTTCCTCTTCTTGCAGACTATTGTGGTGGGAGGAGTCCAGTTGACAGTTCGAGAATTCCACCCAAGTTAGGATTAACATTTTGAGGGATTGTAATGACTCTCTCTCTATATAGGGGGGTTAAGCGCTACCCCTCCCAATTTTTTATTTAAAATATATTTTTGTCAACTATTTACAGGTACATAAATGCTGATAATCAAATAAAATTGGTATTCTCAGATAGCCTGAACTTTTCTGCAAAGCGCTATAGAATTCATTTTATAAATTTCGTCCACCGAAGGAATTTATGAGCGTTTAAAACACACTATACCAGATTTTTCCCCTAATAATTTAAATTTTTAAATATTAATTGCATTTTTTTTAAAAAACGAAAAAGGTACACACATGTAAAATTTCTTTCTCTATGACGGAGTACAATTTTTTTTTAAAAAATCTTTGAATCCAAGTCTGCAATCCGTGGACAAATTTTCTCCATAGGTTAACATTGAGGTGAGTGAATCCAATGGGGTTAGTACATAGCAGCCTTAAATACCAGGATGTGACCTAAAGCGGCATATTTGAAACACATCACGAAAAAGTAAATATGATGTCTGCATAAAAGGGGGGGGGGATAGAAATATAAAGAAAGCATAACACGAATAACTCTCTTTGTATTGTTTCTACGTCATTTGCGCCGATTAACAGAAAGGGTGCCTCTAGATATCCCGATCTTAAGACAAACACACGGACCTTGCTGGGAAACATCGAGACACTGAATTATTTCATTAAGGGGGTGGGTCCGGGACACATTTTGAAATTTTTTTTATTTATTGAGTTAAAATTTTGAATTTTTTTGTGATGGTTAACCATATAATTTGTAAACAAAATCACATTATAAAACTTCTCAAAATGTTTTTAAAAAATTTTAAAATTTAAAATTTTTTAAAAAATGGGGTAATTTAAAATCGTCATAACTCGAAATATTATTTGTCGAATTTCAATTTTTTTTCATTTAATCAAACAGGAATATTTAAGTTTTAATTATGATTCACCATTTTTTTAAATATTAATTTTTAAAAAAATTAATAATATTTAGATTAAAAATTACGAAAAAAATTATGTAACCTATTTTAAAAAAATCATATTTTCGAAAGAAAATATTTTTTTCAAATTTGCTGAATCAAAATTAAAGTAAAATAGTTGAAAAGACATGTTCCAAGTTTCAACCATTTATCTTTAACGATTCTTGACTTATAACAATTTAAAAACGAGAAATGGGGAAAAAACCAATCATGCTGAAAAACGCACTTACAGGTTTAAACAACGATTGGCTACTATTAGAATGTTGCAAAAATAATAATAATTTCTCCTTTTCTAATTAAGATAGAAGCGTGATTTAAACGTCATTTTAAACGCAAAAGAACACACAAATTTTTAATGCAATAAAATTTTTTTCGAAAATTCGAACATTTTTGTGTCCTGGACCCCCTTAAAACAATGGCAAGTAACGTGCACGGCTCGATCGAAGTCGAGTATTCTCCAGCAGATCTGAGAGATAATCCCGCTTTTTCGGTTATATATTTGAGAAGAGAGCAAACTATGTGAGTACATGGCGTACACACATACGTACTGCGCTTCTGCCACCACTCATTCTCCAATATCAAAAGTAATCCAATGAATATCACTGCATTCATGACGTACAATGAACTTATTCACAAATGAAACGAAAGAAAGAAACGTACTCGGATGCGTGCGCCTATCCCTCAAGCTACTTTGGTGGCGCCAGGACCTCTCGACAATCATTTGGGGCATAATCGCGGGGAAGGAAAGAAACGGCCAATCCATAAAACACACTTCTGCACCTCTTCCACGCTAATTGTGTCCGCTGACTGCTCGCCGAACAGTGCCTGACAAGGGCCCATAAAGAACGGTTTTCAGCGTGACGGGGTTATTTGCTCAACCCCCCACGGGCCGCCGCAGATTTGTAGCCCACCATTTGCCACTAAATATCTCCCGGTCGGAGGTACTTTACGACGGCCCTCTCCTCCCGTGTCTCAAGCGGTCCTTGTTCAGCGATTTCAGTCTTCCCGGATCACACGGTGTCTTGACGCAAATCCACGATCCGCGGATTTATTTCGCTGCGCTGGAATTCCGAAATACTGCTGAAATATGTCTCGCTATTTTTTTTACAGCCCTCTCCCTGTATCCGCATTGTGTCAGGGAATCGTTGCTCTTTCTCTTTCTCTCATTTAATTACGGGTGTAGGGGGGGGGGGGAACTCCAAAAGGCCTATTTTCCTCTCGTCTTCTCTTTTTGTGACCGGTATGGTTTAGAATTCATTCCCGGTGGGATCGCTAACCGGACTTGAAAGGAACTGAGGGGAAGCTAACCAATACATGTGTTTGAAAATTCTGTGAAAGGATGGTTTTTAAAAGCAAATACTCTAATCTTTACAGTCTCTCAAATCCGTACATATATAACTAACCAAGGTTAAAAGCAAAACCGGTGAATTGGCAGGAGAGAAAGGAATTCTTAGTGCGGAATTTTTAAAAGGATTAAGATATAAGAGTAAAAAATTTTCTTTATTAAGAGTGCAATTTATTTAAATTTTTTTTTAATCCAAGTCTATATATAACTAAAAGGTAACCCGTCATTTTGGCGTCATAATACTAATAATGACGTCATAATGGAAAAAGTATATGAAAGTTAAAAAATATCCCGAATTATCTAACAATATTGCATTTAATCCACACCTTGTAAAAGCAAACCCTTTCATTATTTTTTATTTATTTAGTTTTTCATGCGATTGGAGCAGTAGACTGCCATCCAACCCGTCATTTTGACGTCAAAATACTAATAATGACGTCATAATGGAAAAAGTATATGAAAGTTAAAAAATATCCTGAATTATCTAACAATATTGCATTTAATCCACACCTTGTAAAAGCAAACCCTTTCATTATTTTTTATTTATTTAGTTTTTCATGCGATTGGAGCAGTAGACTGCCATCCAACCCGTCATTTTGACGTCAAAATACTAATAATGACGTCATAATGGAAAAAGTATATGAAAGTTAAAAAATATCCTGAATTATCTAACAATATTGCATTTAATCCACACCGTGTAAAAGCAAACCCTTTCATTATTTTTTATTTATTTAGTTTTTCATGCGATTGGAGTAGTAGACTGCCATCCTGTTTTTTACAGCTCACTACGCGATATGAATACTTGAGCTCCTTCATTCATTCACATTCAAGTTTGTTTACTTTCAGAATTCATCTCAAAAGTAAACAGATTTTTAAAAACTGTTAAATATACAGTTAAAAGCATCCAATTTTTTTTAGTTCTGAATGTTTTATAGAAAAATAGGCTGAACAAACGTGATTCGATGGAGAAGATATTAGTTTTTAGGTAAGAAAAAATTCTGATTTACATCTGAAATTGAAATTAAGCCTAACCAGCCGTTTGTTTACTGAGGGCTTCAATTGAAAGATGAGTACAGCCCGGAAGTGTTATATAGAGACAACGGCTATTATATATATAATGAGTGAAAAAAAATTTTGTCCGTAGGTTGACATTGAGCTGAGCGAATTCAATAGGGCTATTACCCAGCTACCTGAATGATGACTTTAAAAAATATAAAGTTTGCAATTTAACACTCTTCTCCACCCAGTTGCATTCAGCGGTTCAGCCTCTATAATACCACCCCTTTTTTATCCTCATTACCATAGAATCACTGAGGCAAACAGCACGTGGTAGACCACGGCTGTATTTAAACTGGCTCGAACAAAAAAGCGGCTCACAATTATTCCGACTTACAGCTCAATCCGCTGCTTCCGCCCTGAAATCCTTCGTGTTTGATCGGTAGGCTGAAGCAACAACCCCCGCCGCTAGCTAGGCGTCATATCTTGTTTAACGGCATCAAAGATGGGGCATTTATCCCCGTCACGACGTCAAGGTGACAGCAGTTCGTGCCGATTTACGAAAGCAAACGGGAACCAGCACGAGTGTATATAGATCACAGTAACGGAAAAACAGAACGGCTATATATCATAAGGTGGGATCAGTGTGTTCGTGTCTTGGAGATGCAGTAGCTCAAGAAGTGCTCCCTCGTTGTTAAAATGCCATCAGTCTCTTCAAAGAACGGGGTCCGTGTCACATTTGTCGGATAGAAAGCCAAAAAGCTGTCGGATGTTTTGACATTAGGTGGCTTAAAGGAAGTGACTAAACTGACTGCGTTTTCTACCTTCATAGCGAGGAATGATTCCTTTTGTTTTATTGGTTAGCCGAAGATCGGGTCCGTGTCACATTTATGGATAGAAAACCCAGAAGCTGTCGAACGTTTTGACATTAGATGACTAAAAGAGGCTGAATGACTGCGTACAGTACAAAATGCAAATAATTGTTAAATAAGAAGATTCTCGTTGTTGTTGTTAAGCCTCCTGGACTAGAAAATGCTTGACCAGGTCCATGAGGCTCTGACGTGGGAGCAAAAGGGGATACCTAAACAAGTCCACAATATGGGAAGGATTCGCAGGAACAAGGGGAAAGACCTTAGAAGACTTCTCGAGGTGCGTATGGCCACTCCGAAGACGAGCTAGGGCAGACTCTATTGGTCACTAAAGAGCAAGGCCGGACCAGGGCACATACCAATGATGAGCAGGAGACTCTCTTCAAACACTGGATAGCCTGGTCTTAAAACAGATTGAGCCTCCGATGCAGTTAGGACTTCGAACATAGGCGAATCCTCTAAACAGCCCTTATTTGCTAGTAGGTCGGCCTGATCGTTGCCGAACATGTGAAGGGATCCGCTGAAAAGTTATCGATTTAGAGTCCGCCAGGCGAGAAAGAGAATGTCGGTACTTAGTTTAAAATTATTCTTAAATCCACTATAATATGGAGCGGCGACTAGGTGGCCGTATATAATATGCCTATAATATTCCAGGATAGTGGATTTAAGATTTCTTATCTCCGCCTTATTCGTTCTGTACTCGTACTTCGTGAGTGCTTCGAGAATCAAATAGCTGATATAAACTACTTACTCAAAAAACATTTGGGTTGCAAGCTTAAAGTGTATACGGTTAAAGTTACGTTTGAAAACAAAAAAGGATCGATTTTTTCTTGTATCATTTTCCGAAACTTTATGGTTATAGATCACGCAGGTAGTACAGGATCGATCTTGCAGAGGGAAAATACTTGGCACAATATTTCTAATTTTTTAATATGCCCTTTAATCTAGTTATGTCCCTCCTGAAATGTTTTCCTTCTGTAGAAAATACACGAGCGTCTAGAAAATGCCATATATTTTAAAGCAAGCAAATTTAGACTAAACAGTGCATTATAAATAGAGCAAACAATTGTAATTTGCTCAACATAAAGTTCAGGTAGCACATGAAAAGGCGCTGCAATTGCACATTGTTGCTTCCTCCCCCCACATCTTCTTGAATAAACATTAAGGTGACAGTGGACTTTCAAAATTGTGAAATTTGTCCAAAAATTCGATTTTTTTTATTTTATTGAATTGTGAAACTACGGACGAGTAGGAATGTGTTGCAAAAAGAATTTTTAAATTTCTGTGATTACTTTCCTAGTTATAGGCATTTGTATTTAATTTAGATATTATTTGGTTGCTAATAACGATAACTTTAAATTTGTTTTTCTCAAAATAAAAATTTTCGTGTCATACGAATATTCAAACTGCTCCAGGTGCATTTCTAATGATCGTATTGCTTTGAAATTTAAGTTTTATATACTTAATTGTATATCAAATAAATCTTATTGAAAAAAATTATGCTTCGTAGCTCAGAATTTCTAAATTGTGTACTTGAAAAGATGATTTATAGGTATTTTGCGTCATAAAAAGGGTATTTTCACTATTATTATGTTTTTCTCTTTATATTTTTAATGAATGATTAAAATAAGCAATAAGTTTCATTGTTAGTTCTATAAGGTATGGTAAATAAACATTACCATATTATACGCAAAAGAAATGCGTATAGAACATTTTTAATGAGGCCAATTTTTGATATAATTAATAATTCATAATTCATAAATTATTAATAGTTCATCTTTAAATTTTAACCACTTTTACATATCTATGGTACTAATCACATATTCAAATTTCAAGCAAATCCATTCAAAACAAAAAAAAAGTTAGGTTTGAAGGTCCACTGTCCGCTTAAAGCCTTTGATTTTGTATAGCATAAGGGCCTGTTCACATAGGAGTCCGTTGCGTAGCGTTAAGGAAAAGATGACGTTGAGACGAAAATAAACCAATCATAGGCGTTAAAAATTTCATTGCTAATCGTTTGGAGGCATATGATTGGTTTATTTTCGTCTCAACGTCATCTTTTCCTTAAGGCAACGCAACGGACTCCTATGTGAACAGGCCCTTAACGTATCAGTGGACCTGCAGCTGACCATACGGCAAACAAACGGATGTACACTGAGCTTCTCGCGCCAGAATTTTCTCTTGAAATAGCTGTAGAAGTGAAAATGGTATAATTCCCCACGGTGTGTGAACAATAAAGAATGTATTATAAAGGATGCAGAGGCAGGGGTAAATACAGGATTGTAAACCAATGAAAAATAGAAGAATAGCTGTCGGTGTGGCCAGTGATAGCGATCTGAAGTCTAAATTTTACAAGATGGATGGTCGTTATTTTATGGCCCACAGTAAAAACGTCAGATGAGAAGGATCAAAGTTGTTTGGCAAAATAAAAGGATGTTGGGGGAGGTACTACGTAGACGATGGACAGAGGCGACAGAGGCGGTATAATAAAGAACCAATTAGGGGTAGGAACCACTGAAAGAAAAACAGCCCACTGCCCAATGAAAGTGAGGGGCGTCTCAGAATGGCCCCCCTGTAAACGGACAACAGCTCCGCTAAGGACGGAAGGAATCGGAAAAGAAGGAGACGGATTTTAGATTGGGTTCCTGAGAGTTAGATGTCGGAGACTCTCGTCTGCCCCATAGCCTTGGAGAAGTGCGAATATCCCGCCAAGGTGTTCCTACACTGGAGATGATACTGGGTCCCGGTCGCCGATGCTACGATCATCGCTGCATACATCCGTTATAGTAAGTGCCTCCCCGATAGACTCTAAAAATCATATTTGACTCTATAGTTTGCCTCTGCTTCTGGGTATCGTATGTCAAAATTGTTAATATGAAACTGATTGTAATATTAATAGCTCTGACAAGTTAATTGAAATTTGGGTTATCAAATAAACGTATGTTTAAGGTCAATGCATTGTATTCCTTGCTTGTTCCAACCCATGCATGCATCCATTGCTTCTAGGTAATTAACTCCTACAATAGCGATGCCAGGGCCGTAAGCAAAAACATTTCAGTGCCTTGTTCCTCGAGTGATCACAGTCGCAATGAAAGTGTGCTCTCGGTGAGAGAGAGTCAGGAAGTAATGTGTCTTAACTGCGCCGGCTGCCGAAGAAGAGTCTCAAACTGCTCTCGGTATACGCGACCTGTCACGGGAAACACAGGAATGTAGAAGGTTAGGGTTGAGGGCAGCCATTTATAAAATAAAGCAGACACGAGATCTATCGGAAGGTGTCTCGCAGAGAGAAAGATTGAAAACTGTGGAAGTCCGTTTTGACGTCAGCTGTAAACTCAGGATGATGAATGGCGCGGGTACGATATCGAGAGAGATGCTGCGGGACGAACGGGTGGTCGAGTTCTAAACATCTCTGAAAGAAAATTTTGGCGAAGGGTAATCTATTTCGAAAATTATGCATGTGTTGTCATCTTTTTGGACGAAGCTGCAAACAAATCGAATGTTCACATATACGGGGAGATGTCGTGGGACTAGCACAATTCTGTAGAAAGGGATAAGGTTTCTTTCATCAAAAATTCTTCGTATATAACAGAAAATTTTAATAGAAAAATATTATTATCTAGTTTTTCACGTAAATTTAATATACAGTCGGACCTCTATTCAACGAACCTCTATTTTGCGAACTTTTCCTTGGAACCAAGAACATTTTGCGAATTTCTTCGGAAAATAACCTCCAAATAGCGAAGTGCATTCTCTATTTAACGAACTTTTTCTTGCGATTCAATATTTTTTTCTCCATATTTCTCAAAATATTTCTGAACATTTCAGACTAATTCTTTCTTTTAACACTTTTAACACATTAACTTTCTTTTAACACATTCCGACGCGGATTACAGTTTGAAGAAAATACGCCTGAAGGGGTTTTGGTGCATTGCAAAGATGCGAGACGTATTATGACATCATAAAGCACTTTGTCAAACAAAAAACTCGGACAAAATTAGCAAACTTTACCAATAATTAAATTTAAGGAAGCATGTGGTAATGTAAGCTTAAAATTACTTGTTATAATAAATGCGATAATGGCCTTAAAATTCATTAATTTTAATATATTTTTTAAAAATTGAAAATACAGTGTATTCCCGGACAATGTTTTGTTTTATTCTTGTTTTCCTTGCAGATTTCTGCCTGATGGGTAAGATATATAAAACAAATAGACATTAATTTACAAAATAAAGGTGTGAGTAATTACATTTATTAATAATATTTAGTGTTTATGAATTTAAAATCTGTCTTGTTTAGTTTAAAGTATTTTAAAAGGTAAATCTCTATTTAGCGAATTTTCCATATAACGATCTTTTTTTCGGGATTCAGCGACTTCGTTAAATAGAGGTCCGACTGTATTTCAATCTTAGACTACCTGAAATAAACTGTATTTTCTAAGTAAATTATTAGTTGGTTGAGGGTGCAATGGCTTTCATTATCGATTTTAGGAATTTCGTCCACTAAAGTGCGTTTAAAACACAGTACTTCCCATTTTTACCCCAAGTTAAAATTATTATTTGCGTTTTTTTTAATGATTTTAAAAAATACCCCAGTAAAAGTCCCTTTCTCTATTAAGGAGACAATCTTAAAACTATCTTCATGCACTCGCAGATTTCCACTATTTTCATTCCCTAGTAGTATTTGTTTAAAAAAAAATGTTATATTCATGAAGAGTGACAACAAAATTTCTGTACTCCACAAACTATTGTGTTTCGCTTATGTGTTTTTGAAGCACAATCAAGTTTTCATTCAACTGAGTGCCTTGAAAAATATTTTGACTGTTTTATTAAGCGTCAACATGCACGCTCGTAAGTGCAAAATAATATTTGTTTATTTTATACTAACTGAAAACCCGCACTTCGCTCTGGAGTACATTCAAATTAAATACAACGGTCAATGTATGCAATTAATGCATATATATATATATATAACGACGATCAATGTATATAATTGATGTAAAAAAAATATATATTTATTTATAAAAAAATCGTAAGGGATATTTTTATAGACAAAATAATGTAGAAGAAAATATTCAAATTAAATCTAATAGGACATACTAAAGAATATAGTACAGTTAATATAGTACAGTTTGAGGAACATAATATCTTTTATTGTATTTTAATATTTTTTTGGATAATGTCCAATCGTCTGCCGCATGAGCAAGAAAAATTTTTTTTGTCTATTTAGTTGTTATGCACGTGACGATAAATTTATTTAAAGTACCAGAAAAAGAAATCACGTGATCATCATTTAATAAATTAAATTGCAAAAATGAATCTTTAAAAATTCACCAAAAATCAGAAAAGGGGGGTAAAGGTTCGAAAAAGATTTCATTTTAAAGGAATTTTTAAGATCTTTCTCGTGATATAAATTTTATAACCTTCAAATTATTATTTTAAATGCAAACTTAAAATAAGTTACTAAAACAGCTTAAAAATTTAATTTAAAAAAATCTAAGAAGAATTTTTGAAAAATCTTTCTTAGTGCACCCCTACACCATAAGAATAATCGACATGCAAAATTTCAGCCCTTTAGGTCCAGCGGTTTGGTCTGTGCGTTGTATGTCAGTGAGTCAGTGAGTCTGTCAGTTACGGAGCTGTTTTATATATATAGATAAATAGCAACTTTTCGATCGATTTGAGACCGGATTGCCATTTTGTTGAATTAGGGGACTATCGTGTATTAATCTTAAGAAAGAAATTTTCATAAGATCGATAGTCTAATAACATAATTAGTCTAACAATTTCGTAAGATAAATATATGATAGTCAAATTGGTCTGACAGACCAGTAGTCTTTCGATCTTTAAGTATAATTATGGTTTATTTTTGTTATTATAATGACTGCTTATATATGTTTCGTACGTATCTTTGTTACAATATATATGTGATATACATACATATAAAACATAATTTTGTATGCATTGATACTATTCTGCAAAAGGAACAAGCATATTGAATTTGAAATGGGAAGGACTTTCTTTTTGAAGAACGATCTTTAAAAATTAAAAACTCAGAGATGTTTCTTCCTCTGCAACTGAAGACAACATTGAAGGGGACGAGGGACCCCTGGTCTTATTTTTAAAAATATTTTACTCTATATACAAAATGAGAATACTTTTGGAGTTCTTTGCTACTACATTGAACGCACACAAATAAATAATTTGTGAAAGAATAAGATCTGTTTATCAAAAATATCTTCAAAAATGCTAGAAATTTTTCAAAATGATCCACGCTTATTCATTTTCATCTAATTTCTTCCAAAATGTCTCGAGATTGTCAATTGAAGTGTTCGCCACATGACTGTCCAAAATTCTTTGAAACCACAAATTATTTTTCTTATTTATAGAATCGTGAAATATAGCAAAGACATAAAAAATATTACAGGCTGATAAAAAAAAAAAAAATTATGGTTTTAGATTCGTGCAACAAAATCAATGCACAATTATGTTTATATATATACGGTTAACTTTTATAAAAATATTAATGTTTTTATACGATTTGGAAATAGCACGTATTATTTTGAAAAATGCTAACATTTTTTTTTTTTATTTATTCGAAAAACAGACATTATTCTGCCAATAAATCCTTATTTTGAATTCTAAGGCCGTCTGCACACGGAGCAACTCAAAAGAAACTGATAACTGACTCCAATCACAAACCAGTCCGTGATGAGTCGTAACCTATGTAATTGAATGGAGCCACGCACACGGCACAACTGGTTACAAACCCGTCGACTCGACGGGTTTGTAACCAGTTGCGTCGTGTGCGTGGCTCCATTCAATTACATAGGTTACGACTCATCACGGACTGGTTTGTGATTGGAGTCAGTTATCAGTTTCTTTTGAGTCGCTCCGTGTGCAGACGGCCTTAGGGTCTTCAGTGTAGTAAAAAAGAATACAAATCGTTCTCATTTTGTAGATGTATTAAAAATTGATAATAAATTCGAGATTGAAGGTCTCTTGTTCCCGTAAAGGAGGAAAAAAATGTAAGCCCGGAATCAGGAAATCGATTTTAGGTGCAATTACTTGAATAGGACGGGCCTCGAGTTTTGTTTTCAATATTTATGCATTGGATAAGTATGTGAGTGCTTTTTAAAACTCTTTTTTCCTTGTTTCTTCTCTCATCACAGACTGCGCTGCACTGGGGAGCCAAGCACGGAGATGCCAACATCGTAAAGCTGATCGCTGGAACTTACCGGGTCAATCCCAACATTCGGTCGGTGAGTGAGTGTTGAATACCTATGTTTTGCGGGTGGATTCGGCTTACGAATAAAACAGATACAGTGGTACCTCGACTTACGAGTGTCTCGACTTACGAGTTTTTCGAGATACGAGCATTCTCTCGGTAGATTTTTTTGCTTTGAGTTACGAGCTAAAATTCGGGTTACGAGCAAGCTTCAGATATCCCACCGCTAGCTTTTGAGCAGCGAATGCCATGTTACGTGCTCATCAAATGAGAACACAAGAAGCATATAATATCTACAACCTTTGTGTACAATTATTATACAATTGTATAATATTATTCTGAGACTACAATCCAGTCTTAAACCGAGAGATTGGATTCTGAGGAAACGTTCTTCGGATTCTCAGAAAGAAGAATCTGGACATTACAGCCACAGTGAACGATGCAACAATCGCCCAGCTTCCGTGTCTCACTCGTTCACTTTAAGAGAGTAGCTGGTAATAAAAGCGAAAGTCAGGAAAGCGGGGCGAAAAGATAAAAAATCAACGAATAAGATTTAATTTTTCAGTTCAACCTTTCTCCTCCTCTTTCATCAGCCTCTTCAAGTCTGATCTGCAAGGTAAATGTCGTACATTACACTTAATAAAACAAATTTATTACAGTACATTCTATTGTATTGCGTTTTTATACAATATTCGTCGTTTATAAGCACGTTTTTCTTATTTAAAAACATGTAACAAAAAAATTGCGGTGTTTTAGGGGAGCCCGGAACGAATGAATGGCATCTCCATTCATTTCAATGGGGAAAATTGATTCGAGATACGAATATTTCGAGTTGCGAGCTAAGTCATGGAACGAATTAAACTCGTATGTCGAGGTACCACTGTATATCGAAAGCAATGAGTTGTGCCCGCGACACCTGCACGTTTCTTTTGTTATCAGTGCGTTGAGTGAATGACCAAATCAAGAATCAGATATTTACCCTCGGTGTTGTGATTTCATTCTTTATTGGTCCAGTGGTCAGAAATATAGGGTGAAGACCACGTATGTCATTCATTCATTTTGTCTATTGGTCATAATGCATTAACTTATTTTGATTAGAAGATAGCTCATCTAAACACAGATGGAAATGAACGTTTATTTTCTCGGTTTGGATCACATATTTTGCCCAGAGCCGACCAGTCAAACGCCATTTTGTATCTCTCTGGAGGTAAACAAAAGTTCCAATCGAACTCTGATTCCAGGAACATTCTACGATAGGAATAGATAACAGAAGTACGAAAAAGGCTCTTACATGGAATTAATCCTTACGACCGAAAGCTCCCTCTGCGAAACTGTAAAGAAAATTAAATGTATTGCCACAATAATATTTCGCTTTAATTAAATTGGCACATGAAATGGCTACTGAATGTGTCTCTCTTTCAATCATGAGCGTTCAGTTATTCATTTGTGTTTAGCTCTTTCTCACTGATCGGACTGAGAGCAATAGTTTTCTTAAAGAAAATTATACTTATTTTAATTGCTATTAATATTATAATTACTTGAATACATTTCGTGCGCTATATATATATATATATATATATATATATATACTAGCTGAAGTACCCGGCGTTGCCCGGGATTTTAAGGATGTTTGTTAATCAAAATCAATTTAAAAACTAAACACAGTATAAATTACATAGTAATAAAAGCATGTGAAATGTTATATACATCTCAGAATTTTGTTAGATGCAGCCTTTCACCATTGTACCACTAAAAGCTGTAAAGTAAAAATGTTCAATTGTGCAATGTTTGTTAACCAAAATCAATTTAATAGCATCTTAGAGTCTCAGAACGTTCAAATATTCTGTACACTCCTAATGATTCCATATTTGCAGTTGGCCGTTAATGGTTCATTGTACATATATGTCTTGCTCTTTCATTTGAACCATTGTTTGTCCTTTTTTGCAACATTTTGCATATTCTACAAAATTCGAATAAATTCTCAATATCAAGGTCTTTCCCTTCTTCTATAGAAATAGCACTAACAAATCAATTTAAAGATGAATAACCCCACTTTTGCCAAGAACCATCCACCGATACACCACATTTGATCATTTTCTTCTTATTCACTTTCAAATGTTTCACTTCTTCTGCAGCTTGATTCATTGAATCTTTGGCAGAAAAATTTACAGCATTCAAAATCTTTTTTTCCAGTTCATGAAAAAATTTTTTGGAAAATGTAGGCATGTTTAATGTAGCACAGAGTTTTTTGCAGCAGATAACCCTTTACCTAATAATCTTAAACCAAACACAAAAAGGAAATTTGTGTCATAACGTTTTTTAGTTTTCTTAGATGATGAAAATCCCTTAACAAGTGAACATTTATTTTTTATTATTCTTTTTTTGGCTAATGCGGAGGCACTTGTCAATAGACATTCACCGTAACAAATGAACATTTACTGTGCATTACACAAAAATTACAAGCTATTCCAAACTTTGAGTCTCCTTTTAAACATAAAGCTTTCTCAAATAACAGCTTAGTGGAAAGCTTAGTCGAAAACACAGTCATTAAAATTTCTTTCGCAGCAATATTTTCCGTTTTAAATTTATTTGCGCACTTAATAGATATTTATCATAAAGTTCAAGCAGATCACATGTAAACAATCAAGTCAGTGTTGCCACTTCTGCTACTCTTTAAAGCCAATAAAAATTGCAAGAATATAACATTTAAAAAAATAGAAATCTATTAATTGCAATAATTAAGCACACACAAATCTATAAATTACACAAAAGTTTTTTTAGAATTCTTTAATCTGCCTAAAGCTCCAGTAAGGAAATACTTTTCAAAATAAAGATATGTTATGATAAAGATCAATAAATATATTTTGATAAAAATATATTTCACTTTTGAAAACATTTTTCATTTACTGAACAAATGAACTTCTAAACTGAAAATGGCAATAAAGAACGTTTGTTTACAATCTGACGATCAACGATCATTATTCGAAATGTCTCAAAATATAAATTTTGGAGTATAAAATCTGACTTCAAAGATTATTATTTTCATTCATTATTCTGGTTTAACATATGACTTGAAACTTTTTTATTGTATTTATTTTTCTATCGTTTTTGCTTCTCGGTGTTCAGTAGGCCTAACATGACTGGCTGAAAGTTGTGGGGCTCTTACATCTCTGGATTCACCCTTGGTAGACGGCCTGTGAGGCTCTTCCATTTCTGGATTCACCCTTCAAAAATTGTTGGTTTTTATTGATTAAAAATTAACGACAGTTAATTTCGATTTCGGAAGTTCTTACTTCCAACCGCTGCGCTGTGTTTAACGACGCCTGTATGTAAAATTTCCCGATCGTCACTTCTAAACTGTGCATTTCTACACAAAATCAGACGATGAGACAGGCAAATTTTCATTTTTATATATTAGATGTGTGTGTGTATAATTGATAAGCGTACATATAACATAACTTTTGAAATACAGAGCATATTTATAATTACCTGAGATAAATTATCTCGGATTCATGAGAAATGAAAAATATTAGAAAGAAAATTAAGAAAATGCAATGTCATAAATTTTAATATAAAAAAAATCATATAAAAATTAATTTGTCACTATAGAGTATTTAAACAACGAAATTTCTTATATTTATTGTAAAGTTTCACTTAAAATTAGGTTGCAACGGATAGTCATTAAACTAGGTCGTGAAAATTTAAACTTAAAGGACGCTGGGGGAATAATAA